>CM076569.1:994718745-995311883 GCA_034641835.2 Pinus albicaulis | reverse complement strand
TGTCTCACCAACTCGTGCTCACAAGACAATGATCAAATTGTGTCTTCATTCCTCCTTATAAGCACTCCGATTAGGATATTACTGGCAAGTTCTATTTGAGGAAAGTCGAACCATTGATTGACTAGTTAACAAAATCTCTCACTGGCTGTGTTAACTCGCCCTTTCTATAATTTAGGAGACTGACTCAATCAACTCGACCTTTACCTAAAATAACTCACACTAGAAGACAATAAACTCGGCCTTCCACTAATTAGTGCTAATCAATTGCTTCTTGCACTCCTAAGTTTTAAGAATTTTCCCTAAATTTTAGGAAATCGTCCTATTTTTTAGGAATTAGCTCCTAACTCATAGTAACTCGCACATGCTCAAGGAGAAACTCATTGTTGTTCCTTTGATTTAGGGCACAAATCAAGGAACCCTTTCTCGCTAACATTTTCAACACATTTTGTTTCCCTGTCTCCTTGGGGAGGCCCCAAGCCCTGGTGAGAACATGGGTGCTAATAAACAGAGTTACCTTTGAGCCTCGAGCTTCCCCAGTTGAAACTAAAAACAAGTTCATGGTCGATTCCTTTCATTTTCTTCTTTACTCTGCTCGTCACTCATTTTCTTTCTCGTCTCCATGGGGAGCTCCCAAGTCCCAACCCTTGGCAATAATGTGGGTGCTTGATAGACATGGTGTGCTTGATAGATCCTTGGGTTACTTGATCCCTAAGCCCTACCAAGGAAGCTTCCCTTGTGTTGGATTGTGTCTGCCACTAAAGAGAGTAACACTCTCATGTGTTGCACATTGTCTACGTCACCTAGTGAGGCTTTTTGCTATGTGATAGATTTTGCTGCAACAGTTCACACTTTAGCTTCTTTGGCAATTGCTTATGGGATGATTCAATTTAACATACAACTATGTTAACTGTTGAAAAGTGTAACTAGGATCGATCTTCATATTGACTATGTAATTATGAATTTATGTAAAGAAGAAGGAAAAAATAATAAATGTATTTTTGTTGTACTTGCTTCATGGGTTTCATGAGAAATATTTTATTATAGGTCAATAGACTTCTTCTTATGTCTATTATGGATTTTCTTTGGTTTATAAATGTAATTAAGAGTCATGAAAATAAAGTATCTAGTCTGAAGAATGTCCTCCAAGACCTTGTGGAAGAATGGCTCATAATAGCCCTCAAGGCTGCCCTCAATTAACGTTGAAGATAAGCCTAATTCTACAGTGAGTAAGTCGGCCTATTTACAGTGAAGAAGTCGGCCTACAACCTTGGTGTAGGGTCGGCCTAAAAGCATAACAAAACACTGTATATATAGCGTGACCTGCAACTCATTTGAGGGGAGAAGAATATGCAGATCTCTCTAAAGAAGTAACAATAGGAAAGTGTGGATTCCTTTGCAGATTACAGTGGTAAACAGTGTGGGTTTACAAGAAGACAACAATGCGTACTTAAGGAAGAAAAGGATGTGGATTTCTCTGAAATGTCAACAATTATAAAGTGCGGATTTCAACAGTGATGAAATGTGGATTTCAGAAGTGAACAAGTGCGGATCACAAAGGTTAAAAGGGTGCTAATTTCAGAGGTTAGAGAACTGCAGATTTCAATAAGAACAGAAGTAAGGAATTCTGACAAGTTCAGGATCTGTGATAATTTTATGCAGATACACCTGTGATATAAATTTGGATAAGACAAAAGGTTTACATTCTGAAACAGTGGATAAAGATGATGTGTATGCAAAGGATGAGAAGGAAGATCTCAAGATAAACTTAGAGACCGAATTCTCTAATGTTGATGCAGGTCAGTGCACATTGGTGAAGAAAAGAAAGATCAGCATTGGAGGAAGACTTAGAAGAAGTGTCAAGGTCTTGGAGGTATCCATAGGTCAAGGGTCTGAGTCTTGGTCATGGTACTTGTCATTTGAAGATCTATAAGAAAAATTTCTCATGGGTTTTCCTCTCCAAGAAGGAGAGGTTTTGCCCTGGATTGAAGAGCCTAACTTTGTGTCTTTTTGTATTTTGGTAATTGACTTGATGAAAGACTAACTAAGCTATGCAAGAGAAGACATAAGTAACTCAAGTAAGTTCACAAGTAATTATCAAGAAGATAATTTGAATTAATCTCAAGCCCTCCAAATTCTCAACATGGTATCAGAGCTAAGGTGCTAAAGACAAAGGGCTATTTGACAAGAAGACTCTTAAGGATCAAAAATAAAGAATCAGTTTTCTAGAAAGCATCAAAGCAAAAGTCAAAGTCTACATTGAAAAGTCAAATCTGTTTGCAAGGAAATCCTCAAGCCATCTCAAGAAGATCTTCAACCTTATTCAAAGAATCCACACATCAAGGAGGAAATCATTGACATCAAAGATTCTTGATATTGAAGACATTGTTGGAAGACACATCATCAAGCACCACCCAACACTATTGAAGGCATCTTCATTCTGAAGTAATGCTTGATCATCAAGGATCCAAGATCACCTACTTTGAAATCAATCTAAGAGGGAGTTCCTGCCATCATCTTCATGATCATCAACAAGGAAGCTGATAGAAAAAGAAAAGCATCTACTCAAGTAAGTATCTATAACCTTACTTAAATCTGTCAAAGATGACTTATTGTAAAGAGAGCAACAAGCTAGTTGGGTCACCAAACTTTAGTGCCTGGAAGAAGATGACAGATTTGAATTTAATTGAAGACGAAGTTATGGACTACATTGAAGGATCGACAATTCAACCACCAAAAGAAGATGCTCCAGCTCATGCCAAGTACATGAAGGGGGAAATCAGAGCCCAAAGGATTCTCATAGAATCCATTAAGGACTCTCTCATTCCCTATGTATCAAAACTAAAGTCTGCTAAAGAAATATATGAGAAACTGGTGGAGCTATTCTCTGTGAGTACTGCAGGAGAAGCAATCTCTCTGAGACAAGAACTATATAAAATGAAGTTGTCAAGGGAAGAGGGAATCACTTCATACTTTATGTGGATTTCTGAAATAAGAGATCAACTGTAGGAACTGGGAGAAGTAATGTCTAACACTGAGATGACTACAGTGGTGCTGAATGCTCTACCAGAAGAATGGGGAAACTTCACTTCAAGTTTATACATTCCATGATTTACGGTCTCTGTGTAAAATAGAGGAAACGAGATTGAAAGCCAAAGCTGATACAGGATCAAGTGAAGGGAATCAAGCCTTTGTAACCATATCCAGGAAGAAAGGAAGATTCGGTAAATTTGGTCCTCAGTTAAAAGAAGAGATATGGACAAAGTACGATGCTTTGGATGTAATGAACTTGGGCATTATAAAAGAGATTGTCCTAAATCTGTAAAGGAAAAGAGAAAAAGGGAAGAAGCCCATGTCTCAGAAATGAGGGAAAAACCTGATGCAAATAAATCTAAGCAAGAAGAAGCAAAGGATCTCTATTATGATTGAGATCATCTTCCTCTTAAAGTGATTTCTGTTGGTTGTAAAATAGTATGATAGGAAGCAATGTATATTGTGATGGCATCATGATAAAAGCATGGTAGGAGCTCTTGGTGAAACAGCTCTGGGAAAACCTCTCTGATAACATTACTGATGGAAGGCAGTCATCAAGATCAAGGGTCATCATGGAAACTGGTGCTGACATTTTCTAATGGAGTTCTCTATGAATTCATTGGTTAGAAAGAAAGCATAATGGTTTCATCAAGAATTCTATGCTACAGAATTCTGGGATGTGACGACATATTGATGTAGCAGGTCAAGGGAATGAAGCTCTTCATTCTAGTAAAACTGCTACAGGATGACTCAAATGAAAAAGGTATGAGGCATATATATATATATATATATATATGCTGACACTGGATGCTGTGAAGTCATGTCATATGGTTGCAGGTAATAGACTTCTATATTTTGAAGTATGATCTATGGAGGAGGATCTCTCAGTGCATTGATAGATGAAATCAACATAATATATCCTCATATGGAATATGAGGTGGTTGTATATGAACAAGGAACCGTAAGTTGGAAGTTCTTGGGAATGAAGATGTGCAGAAAGGAAGAGATCATGAAGTGCAACCATGTCAAGAGGCAATTATCATCCGGAAGCCAAGAAGATGTGACTAGAATATCTCCTGGGAGGATATGTAGACTTTGATAGAAGTCTGGTAAAGAAGAAGACCCTTGACAAAACATGTCATTAGGAGATGTGTCAATCTGAATAAAGGATGCTGATGCCTACTGGGAGATGTCATGGTGAAAGATCATCACTGAGGTAACTTTTGTTTTAAAAGTTCATACGTATATGTTTATCTGGATGTATTTGTGCAAGGGCTGCTAATCATGAGAAAGGATGTAAGATCCTTGGAGATGATTCGAAAGAAAGCATCATGGCATAAAAGGTGGACCAGATAAGAAAAATAGATGAATCACTTTCTAGTAGATGACATGACTCATGAATGAAAGTGATGGATGATCTGTGCCCTATGGAGCTAAAGTTGAAGATTCCTCAATATCGAAATCCATGACATTGAGGGGAGGAATTCTTCACGAGCAGCTAGGTGTCTCACCATTGCTGCTGCAGGTCCCTGATTGAGAGGGAGCCTGGTGATAAGTTTCTTACTTGGAAGAAACTGGGTAATTCCTAAGAATGAGCTTAGGTACATTCCTTATACAGGAATGCGCACATTCCCATGTGGAATTGGTCCTCCTTGGTTGAGAGGGAGCTTGGTGATAAGTTTCTTACTTGGAAGAAACTGGGTAATTCCTAAGAATGAGCTTAGGTACATTCCTTATACAGGAATGCGTACATTCCCTTGTGGAATTGGTCCTCCCTGGCTGAGAGGGAGAGATAGACACATCATTTTGGTCTTCACTTGGGAAGACAGAATGGAGGATTGGGTAATCATCTGGCATTCGATACTCTTTGAGAATGTGTTAGGGCATTCAAGATAAGAGTAGTCGGGGACCAATATTCTTTGAGGGCTAGCTACCCAAGAGAAGAATAGTCCAAGAAGGTCATACTTTGGGAACACCTGGGTGGAGTATGTACCTTGGAGAGACAATGACTATGATGTCTATAAGTCATGTGTCTTGCCAACGTTGTAGCCCTTTGTCTCATTGAGAGATGGGGCTATTAGTCAAGGCCTTGCACTAGGACAATGCTGGTTGATATGATGCTATACATATGCGATTACCAATCTGATTCTCTTATGAGATTCTTCAGTTTGAAAGTGACCATGTACCTGTATGAATACCTCCCTAGTTAAGAGGAAGTGTTGAAAAGTGTAACTAGGATCGGTCTTCATATTGACTATGTGATTATGAATTTATGTAAAGAAGAAGACAAAGATAATAAATGTATTTTTGTTGTACTTGCTTCATGGGTTTCATGAGCAAGATTTTATTATAGGTCAATAGACTTCTTCTTGATGTCTATTAAGGATTGTCTTCGGTTTAGAAATGTAATTAAGAGTCATGAAAATAAAGTGTCTAGTCTGAAGAATGTCCTCCAAGACCTTGTGCAAGAATGGCTCATAATAGCCCTCAAGACTGCCCTCATTCAACGTTGAAGATAAGCCTAATTCTACAGTGAGTAAGTCGGCCTATCTGCAGTGAAGAAGTCAGCCTACAACCTTGGTGTAGGGTTGGCCTAAAAGCATAACAAAACACTGTATATATAGCATGACCTGCGGCTCATTTGAGTGGAGAAGAATATGCGGATCTCTCTGAAGAAGTAACAATAGGAAAGTGTGGATTCCTCTGCGGAATACAGTGGTAAACAGTGTGGGTTTACAAGAAGACAACAGTGCGTACTTAAGGAAGAAAAGGATGCGGATTTCTCTGAAATGTCAACAGTGATAAAGTGCGGATTTTAACAGTGATAAAGTGTGGATTTCAGAAGTGATGAAATGCGGATTTCAGAAGTGAACTAGTGCGGATCACAGAGGTTAAAAGGGTGCTGATTTCAGAGGTTAGAGAAGTGCAGATTTCAGTAAGAACAGAAGTAAGGAATTCGGACAAGTTCAGGATCTGTGAAACTTTTATGCGGATACATCTGTGATATAAATTCGGATAAGAACATAAGTTTTACATTCTGAAACAGTGGATAAAGCTGATGTGCATGCAAAGGATGAGAAGGAAAATCTCAAGATAAACTTAGAGACCGAGTTTTCTAATGTTGATGCAGGTCAGTGCACATTGGCGAAGAAAGGAAAGATCAGCATTGGAGGAAGTCTTAGAAGCAGTGTCAAGGTCTTGGAGGCATTCATAGGTCAAGGGTCTGAGTCTTGGTCATGGTACTTGTCATTTGAAGATCTATAAGAAGAATTTCTTGTGGGTTTTCCTCTCCAAGAGGGAGAGGTTTTTCCTTGGCTCAAAGAGCCTAAGTTTGTGTCTTTTGTATTTTGGTAATTGACTTGATGAAAGACTAACTAAGCTAAGCAAGAGAAGACATAAGTAACTCAAGTAAATTCACAAGTAATTATCAAAAAGAGAATTTGAATTAATCTCAAGCCCTCCAAATTCTCAACATTAACCAGCAGAGAAGCACTAAAACAATTAACATTTGATGGATGTTATTTATTTGACTGGCATTGTTAAGGTTGTCTTTGCACTTGGAATTCTCCTTTTCAATAGTTAAGAAGGCAATATTTTGAATTCAAAATTTACAATTTTTTGGCCTCTCTTTGCATAAAATTAAGAATTGCATAGAAACTTGTTCAGGATTTACTGTTCTCATACCTTTTCTTTGCTTTTGGCCAGATATGAAGGGACTGTGTGGGATGATCTTGCTCAAGGGAAAGGTGTATATACAACTCCTAGGGAACTTTGCGGGTTTGCTGAAATTGTAACTCTTAATGCAAGTGAAAAAGTGCAATTCCGACTGGCTGTCATGTCTCTAAGTCTGTTTTTGTGCAGTTAATATTTCATATATAGTTGATGTAGCTACAACTGGAAAATAACAAATAAAATGAAAACACTGTTTGGAACGGACACAGGGATAGTGAGATCTCAACTTTTACTTTTAAACAACTAACCATTTGATAAAGTTGTGCCAAGATAAAGAAATCACCAGGAGTTTAATTAGTATTTTTTGATTTGTTTTGGCATTGGTGACACCAAGGGCACAAATACATATCTCCACTTATCAGACGATCACATCTATTTTCATGAGGTATCATGAGGTATGCACCATTTGACAGGGTGCTACATGTGATCTTGGATCGGTCCTGGTGACCTGAGGATTTCTTCAAATTGCCTCCATAGTTCAAAGTTCAAACACTGTTGGTGCTTGCTGGATGAATCTCCATGGCATTCTATGTACAGTAAAAGCCTATCATTCTAAAAGAGGTGTACTATGGTTGTTGTCTCAGTGGAGTGTTGTTCACTGTTAACATAATAGGAATTTATATAAAGCTGTAAAATATAAATATATTAGAACATTCAAATCAAAAGGCTTTTGATGCATTTTCTTAACGATCCACACATTTTGCACATGGATTCACCCAGGCTTTATGATTTTATAAACACTGCAAGTATTATCACGTTGATCTAATTTTCGTGTATTTTACCAAGGACGTGAAATAGAATTCTCATCATGTCTGTAATTGTGGACAGTTCAGTCATTGTTCCATAATGCTGTTCATGAAATTATGGAAGCTACTGAAGAATATTCCATAGAAGTATGTGCAAGGCTTTCATTCGAAAAAGGTTCCATTGGATGTCTTTCATCTGCAGATGATTCATGAGACAGAAAGGATTGACACATGATGCAAATTTTGCAAAGAACCATATTGTCCCATATTTCACACGGCATATATATAATATGATACATATTTTTAGGATGCTTATATTTGCATTTTAAAAATTGGATGTGGATGAACCAAACTACTTAATTGGCTATTAAATTGATTAGGGTTTGATCAAGTACATGATGAGAAATCTAGGGATAGATTATTAATTGATTTCTCTGAATATTGACATTTACTTGTGATACATTAGTACTTTATCTTCATTATTATTATGTTGTTTCATCAAGATAAATGTCAAAAACAAGAAGATCACAATGCAAACAGTAAAGACACTAGAGATAGGCTCTAAGCCAGGGTAAAACCCCTCCAGATGGGAAAACCCAGAGAACTCCTCCTTATATAATTTCTTTCAATCAAGACCTCCGAGACCAGGGCACTAGACCACTTCACCAAACACCAGGCCAGCCACCCATAAATTTTTATCTCACCAATCTGCCATGTCTCTGCAATAATCTGACCTGTGAAAATCCCAAATTCGCATAGAAAAATTTGCATCGTCAAACAGAGAGAGACTCATTTTCTTCGCTGCCCTCCAGCCTTCTTCAAAGACCCTCGCATCATCTTTAGCTGCAGAATTGATCATCAAAAGATTGATCCCAAATCTGTTCAAAATGAGGTCGAGTTCTTTTCTTTTTATAGGCTTTCAAGTGGGTGCTCAAGCCTCTCCTAGGCCGACTTCAAGGGGCTGGCTGACCTGGTCAAGATGGTGGTTTCTAGGGTTTTCCATTACATAAAAAATATTTCTTTACATTGATACATGAGCCCTCCAAGGGACTTTACATCATGACTTTGACTTGACTCCCTACGGCACTCAATGGGTGCTTGACCTAGGACCAAAACTATGGGCAAGAAACCCATCTTCAATAAATAATTCTTCTTTTACAAAATGCATTTTTTTTCTTTCTCTTTTGACAAGTACAATGATTACATCAAGTCATGATACAATTATGAAGACCGACACTAGTTACATTTTTCAACACTCCCTCTTAACTAGGGAGGTATTCATAATTTGATCACATGTACAAGGACAGTGTTTCCATTGAAAAGTTCTCATAAGAAGAGTCGGATTGGTAAGCCATCACATAAGCTATCTTATCAGCTTATATCAATGCATCTTATTTTATCAATCAACATTGTCACATAGCAAGGCCTTGACTAACAACTCCATCTCTCCACAAGATTAGAGCACAATGCTGGGGAGACCAATGATTTATAGTCACCTTCATCATTGTCTCTCAAGGCACATACCCCATTCGGATGTTCACAAGGTATGTCCTTCTAGGACCATTTATGAAAAATCCTAGATCTCAATTCCCACTACAATAAATCTGAATTACTTCTCGTATTATTTGATAATTATTTCATTACATTGAAATACCGAAGTAATTACTGAAGCAGTCTACACAAATAATACTGCGGAATAAATCTAAGTGAACAAAACTCAATGAAAAAACAACCACATTGACATAGTTATTTTTGGACTAAGTCCCCGGAAAAACCCAACTTGGGAAAACCGGTGCAGCAGATCTGAGGGTTTGTATTATTAAGCAGCAGAATCTTGAATACAACTAGGGTGCCAACATCTGGCAAACCCTTTAGAGAAATCTAGACAGCAAAAATGACTGTGAGATATACTTCACTCGGCAAGTCTTCGGCTGATAAAAACCAACGTTGATGAAACCCTCATTGCCTCTACGTGATTGCGTATGCTGGATCTGTGTAGGCAAGCTAGAGGGACTGCGTCACCCTTTCCTGTAGCTGATCTGGCTGATCTGAAGCTGGATCTTGGCCCTCCTGGCTCAGAACCCTAGCCTCTATCCTTCTCCGGATTGACTCCAAGAGACAGTGCGCTGACTCTGTGTGATTCTCTGCAGTAACAGCGTCACCCTAGCTAGAAACTGCGCTGTCTCTCACCTGGGTTGATGCTGCCTCTCTCTGAAATGTATTGTTGGCCCTCCTAACCAATCTCTGCTTCTGCCCCTCTCCGGATTTGATCACTAAATCAAATCACTTAGCAAACCCAACCCTAGTGATTTGTTCTTGACCAAAAGTTATGTCTCCTCACACAAATTTGAAAATGCTCAATGAATCAAGTGTCAAGTGTGTTTTCCATAGGCCCCTCACCCTCCTTCTTGTAATCTTTAATTGACTCTTCAACGGTCAAGATTAAAACATAATCAAGGGCTAAGATTAACTTGGAGGTGATCCATGACTTTATCTAGAAGATTCACACTTGATTTAATTAATACACTTTAATTAATCAGTTTCCCTCAGTTTAGACTTAGGAAAACATTAAAAAACGATTAATTAATTAAATTAAATCATCTCTAAGTGGAATTTTCCAAAACCATTTCTGGGTTTTATGGAATACATGTGTCTTAGCCTATATACAAAATTGCAAGGCTAGAGCACATCCGATGCTACCATAAATCAACACTCCCTCTTAGTGAGGAAAGTGTTCTAGCAAGACAACTCAATGAGCTGCTGATTTGACTTCTGTAACATCTGCTGCTGTGTTGTTGATGCTACTCACCAACACTGCACAAAAAATGTTGCAGCTGTACTTCTGCTGACTCTGCATGCTGCTGCCAACTACCACTATACTACAACTCCCCCGAAATTCTGCACCCATGTTGCTGCATTGTGTGAGCACTGCTCTGAACTGCGTGAGCACTACTCTGCATTGCGCTGCCTCTCTATGCACTGCACTGCTGCTGTTGCTCATCTCTGCTGCTGCTGCTGCACTGTTGCTAATTGCAACAGAAAAACATTTGAAATTGGACAAGTAAGTCTGCAACTGAAAAATAAGACTGATAGCTGCTAGTTTCTGCACTAGCTCTATGAAAACACTGCAATGTTGCTGCTTTGCACTGCACTGCTGCTGCTCAACTTCTGATGCTGCTGCTCCCTCTCTGCGCTGATCAGGCTCTAGTACTGCTAGCTACTGCACTGTCTTCTCATCTTTTGCTGCAACTGTCCATTCTGCTACTATCTTAGGCTGCCGTAGCTCACATGTGATTCAAGAGTTCGAAAATACTCAAGGATCTCGCTTCCTTGTAGATTCTGGATCTACAAATCCAAGTCAGTCCACTTCTCTCTTTTTGGAATATGAGTTAACATAGCACAATCTTTCTCTGCCTCAATCTTGGCAGCTCCTGCATGTGGATCTTCCTTCTCCTCTTTATCCTTTTTCTTAAGAGGACATTGTGTGGCATAATGCCCCATTTCCCCACATTGGAAGCACTTGATCTTGGATAGATCTTTCTTCTTCTGCTTTTGTTGCCCTTTTGATGCAAGGGAAATGTTATTTTCTTCCTCCTTCTTGACCTTTGAACTGCTACTGCCATCCACCAAGTAGATTTTCAAGAGATTCCTCCTCAACTCCTCTTGCTGTAATGCTGCCCACATTGCTTCCCATCCTGGAAGCTTTTCTATGCCCAATAAACTTTGGACAAAGACTTGATAATCCTCTGAAACAGAGTTTAGTGTGAGCCTTACTAGCTCTGAGTCTTTAGGAGCAGATCCTACTGCAGACAATTGATCTTAGTTTTCCTGAATCCGAGACAAGAAGGAGTCAAAATGTTCTCCCTTCTTCATCCTGGTATTTCGCATCTTCTCTTCAAGGTACATCTTCCGTTGCTCGAAAGATCCTTGGTACAACTTTTCTAGCACTACCCACATTTCTCTAGCGGTGGTTTTGGCTGCTATGTGAGGTATGATGTGATCCTTCACTCCATCTAGGATCAATCTCGTGGCTCTAGCCATATTCTTTTTCAACTGCCTCAGGTGTGTTGCATCAAGAGGTTCCGCAACTGCGCTGTCTATGAGGGCTTTTAGATCATGTTCATAGGAGAAATTCTATCCTTGATTTCCAGATAACATAGTTGGAGGCACCCTCCAATCTATCTTGGTTACGCAGTCCGTTGCTGGCCATCTCCTCAATTGTCGATACCTTGCTCTAACCCTCTGCTCAGCCTGACTTACGCACTCCTTGTGGAGTAAGTCACTTCTTCTGTTGCTGCACGGGAAAAAACTGAGTTTCTTTGAGTAAGAAACCCTCTGAGATCAAGAAATCCCCAACTGTGTTTTTTAGAATTTTCTGACGCTTATGCATCAGCTCTTACTGCTGTGCAGTAACTGCGTCCTTCAACTATGCTACTTTGTTACGCTGCCTCTTCTGCAACTGAAAAAGCTTACCCTCTGTCAACTCTCTCAGAGGGAGCCTTTTCTGCACTGAAATGCCCTCCTGGCCTAGACAATGTAATTTTCTGGGAGGGTCTATTGCAAATTACGCAGATCCCAGACTCTTCAGCACTGATCCACTGGTTCTCTTCATTTCTCCTGCGCTTCAGCTTAAATAAGCTCTGATATCATGTGAAAAACACTAGATCTGGATTCCTACTGCAACAAATCTGAATTACTTCTCCTATTATTTGATAATTATTTCATTACATTGAAATATCGAAGTAATAACTGAAGCAGTCTACACAAATAATACTGTGGAATAAATCTAAGTGCTGAAACAATCTGAACAAAACTCAATGAAAAGGCAACCCCATTGACACAGTTATTTTTGGACTAAGTCCCCGGAAAAACCCAACTTGGGAAAACCGGTGCAGCAGATTTGAGGGTTTGTATTATTAAGCAGCAGAATCTTGAATACAACTAGGGTGCCAACATCTGGCAAACCCTTTAGAGAAGTCTAGATAGCAAAAATGGTTGGGAGATATACTTCATTCAGCAAGTCTCCGGCTGATTAAAAACAACGCTGATGAAGCCCTCACTGCCTTTGTGTGATTGCTTACGCTAGATTTGCATAAGCCTGCGTAGGCTAGCTAGAGGGACTGCGTTACCCTTTCCTGTGGCTGATCTGGCTGATCTGAAGCTGGATCTTGGCCCTCCTGGCTCAGAACTCCAGCCTCTATCCTTCTTCGGACTGACTCCAAGAGACAGTGCGCTGACTCTGCGTGATTCTCTGCAGTAACTGCATCACCCTAGCCAGAAATTGCGCTGTCTCTCTCTTGTGTTGATGCTGCCTCTCTCTGAAATGTATTCTTGGCCCTCTTGACCAATCTCTGCTTTTGCCCCTCTTCGAATCTAATCACTGAATCAAATCACTTAGCAAACCCAACCCTAGTGATTTGTTCTTGATCAAAAGCTGTGTCTCCTCACACAAATTTGAAAATGCTCAATGGGTCAAGTGTTAAGTGTGTTTTCCATAGGCCCCTCACCCTCTTTCTTATAATCTTTCATTGACTCTTCAACGGTCAAGATTACAACATAATCAAGGGCTAAGATTAACTTGGAGGTGATCCATGACTTTATCTAGAAGATTCACACTTGATTTAATTAATACACTTTAATTAATCAGTTTCCCTAAGTTTAGACTTAGGAAAACAGTAAAAAACGATTAATTAATTTAATTAAATCATCTCTAAGTGTAATTTTCCAAAACCATTTTTGGGTTTTATGGAATACATGTGTCTTAGCCTATATACAAAATTACAAGGCTAGAGCACATCCGATGCTACCGTAAATCAACACTCCTTCTTAGCGAGGAAAGTGCTCTAGCAAGACAACTCAATGTGCTGCTGATCTGACTTCTGTAACATCTGCTACTGTGTTGTTGATGCTGCTCACCAACACTGCACAAAAAATGCTGCAACTGTACTGCTGCTGACTCTGCATGCTGCTACCAACTGCCACTGTACTGCAACTCCCTCTAAATTCTGCAACCATGTTGCTGCACTGCGTGAGCACTGCTCTGCACTACGTGAGCACTGCTCTGCACTGCGCTGCCTCTCTGTGCACTGCGCTGCTGCTGCTCATCTATGCTGTTGCTGCTCAACTACTGCTGCTGCTGCACTGTTGCACTGTTGCTAATTGCAACAGAAAAACATCCGAAATTGGACAAGTAAGCTTGCAACTGAAAAATAAGACTGACTGTTGCTTGTTTATGCTTTAGCTCTCTGAAAATACCACGATGTTGCTGCTGCTCCCTCTTTGCGCTAATCAGGCTCTAGTATTGCTAGCTACTGCACTGTCTTCTCATCTTCTACTGCAACTGTCCATCCTGCTACTATCTTTAGGCTGCCGTAGCTCACATGTGATCCAAGAGTTTGGAAATACTCAAGGATCCCGCCTCCTTGTAGATTCTGGATCTACAAATCCAAGTCAGCGCACTTCTCTCCTTTTGGAATATGAGCTAACATAGCACAATATTTCTCTGCCTCAATCTTGGCAGCTCCTGCATGTGGATCTTCCTTCTCCTCTTTATCCTTTTTCTTAAGAGGACATTGTGTGGCATAATGCCCCATTTCCCCACACTGGAAGCACTTGATCTTGGATAGATCTTTCTTCTTAAAACACATTTGCCCGTTTGATGAGACGTTATTACAAATAATTCCTCCTTCTTGTCCTTTGAAACATCTCCACCAGTGGATTTTCGGAGATCCCTCTCAACTCCTCTTCTTTGTAATCTGCCCCACTTTTGCTTCCCATCACAGAGCTTTCTACCTAATGCTTTGGACAAAGACTTGTGTCTAAACGATTTTGTGTGAGCCTTACTAGCTCCCGAGTCTTTGGAAGTAGATCCCTCTTGCCAGGAAGAGTTGATCTCGGTTTTCTTGAATCAGAGACAGAAGAGTCAAACATTCTCCCTTCTTCATCTTGATATTCGCATCTTCTCTTCAAGGTATATCTTAAAGCACTTCGAAAAGATCCTTGGTACAACTTTACTAGTTACCTTCTTTCCTATTCCATGTGATGGTTTGGGCGCTATGTAGAGAATGCGATGTGATCCCTTCACTCCATCTAGGATCTCAATCTCTTGCAATCTCTTAGCTCTAGCCATATTCTTCTTAATTTGCCACCAGTGTCTTTGCCATCGAAGGTTACACCCAATTCTTGTATGCCTTGAGGGCTTTTAGATCATGTTTAGCAAGGAGAAATTCTATCTTTGATTTCCAGATAACATAGTTGGAGGCACCCTCCAATTTATCTTGGTCACGCAGTCCGTTGCTGGCCATCTCCTCAACTGTCGATACCTTGCCCTAACCCTCTGCTCAGCTTGACTTATGCACTCCTTGTGGAGCAAGTCACTTCTTCTACTGTTGCACGGGAAAAAACTGAGTTTCTTTGAGTAAGAAACCCTCTGAGATCAAGAAATCCCCATCTGTGTTTTTTAGAAGTTTCTAACGCTTAAGCACCAGCTCTTACTGCTGTGTAGTAACTGTGTCCTTCAGCTATGCTGCTCTGTTACGCTGCCTCTTCTACAATTGAAAAAGCTTATCCCTCTGTCAACTCTCTCAGAGGGAGCCTTTTCTGCACTGAAATGCCCTCCTAGCCTGGAAAGCGTAATTTTATGGGAGGGTCTGCCGCAAATTACGCAAATCCCAGACTCTTCAACGTTGATCTGATGGTTCTCTTCGTTTCTCCTGCGCTGTAGCTTAAATAAGCTCTGATACCATGTGAAAAATCCTAGATCTGGATTCCTACTTCTACAAATCTGAATTACTTCTCTTATTATTTGATAATTATTTCATTACATTGAAATATTGAAGTAATTACAGAAGCAGTCTACACAAATAATACTGCGGAATAAATCTAAGTGCTGAAACAATCTGAACAAAACACAATGAAAAAGCAACCACATTGACACAGTTATTTTTGGACTAAGTCCCCGAAAAAACCCAACTTGGGAAAACTGGTGCAGCAGATTTGAGGGTTTGTATTATTAAGCAGTAGAATCTTGAATACAACTAGGGTGCCAACATCTGGAAAACCCTTTAGAGAAATCTAGACCTTCACTCAGCAAGTCTTCAGCTGATAAAAAACAACGTTGATGAAGCCCTCATTGTCTTTGCACGATTGCTTACGCTGGATCTGCGTAAGCCTACGTAGGCAAGCTAGAGGGACTGGGTCACCCTTTCCTGTAGTTGATCTAGTTGATCTGAAGCTGGATCTTGGCCCTCCTGGCTCAGAACCCCAGCCTCTATCCTTCTCTGGACTGACTCCAAGAGATAGTGCGCCGACTCTATGTGATTCTCTACAGTAACTGCGTCACCCTAGCCAGAAATTGTGCTGTCTCTCTCCTGCGTTGATGCTGCTTCTCTCTGAAATGTATTCTTGGCCCTCTTGACCAATCTCTGCTTCTGCCCCTTTCTGGATCTGATCACTGAATCAAATCACTTAGCAAACCCAACCCTAGTGATTTGTTCTTGATCAAAAGCTATGTCTCCTCACACAAATTCGAAAATGCTCAATGGCTAAAGTGTCAAGTGTGTTTTCCATAGGCCCCTCACCCTCCTTCTTATAATCTTTCATTGACTCTTCAACGGTCAAGATTAAAACATAATCAAGGGCTAAGATTAACTTGGAGGTGATCCATGACTTTATTTAGAAGATTCACACCTGATTTAATTAATCCACTTTAATTAATTAGTTTCCCTAAGTTTAGACTTAGGAAAACAGTAAAAAACGATTAATTAATTAATTTAATTAAATCATCTTTAAGTGGAATTTTCCAAAACCATTTCTAGGTTTTATGGAATACATGTGTCTTAGCCTATATACAAAATTACAAGGCTAGAGCACATTCGATGCTACCATAAATCAACACCAAACCTGTCTTGTATTAACACATCCTTAAGGATTTTCCTCTTCGACTACTCTTACCTATTGGATGCCCTACCACATCCTCAAAGAGTATCAAAATTCAGATGCTTACCCAATCCTCCATTCTTTCTTCATACAATGAAGACAAGAATGATGTGTCTATCTCTCCCTCTCAACCAGGGTGGATCTGCTCATTCCTATAAAAGGAATATACCCAAGTTCCTTCTTATCTAGGGACTTGCCCAAGCTCCCTCTTAACTAGGGACTTGTTATCAACAATGACTATCGGATTCTTTGGTGGAGATCATCGTACTATCAACTGCTTGTAGGGCTCCTCTTTCTGCATCATGTCTTGAGCTTCAACTTCTTCATCATGGAGCCTTCTTCTTTTAGAACTTCTTCGTAGGGCTTTGGCCATCTTTCTCCATCACTTCCCTTCAATGAACCATAGGGTTGAACCAAGAGTCATGTCATTCTTCTCTTCATCGGAAAGTGATCTTTTAGTCATCATCTGGCTTTCCTTCATAAAACTTCCTCTTCCAAGTCATGTTTCTTTCAGGATCTTTCATCCAATCTCCTAAGTACTAGTTGTAGATGACTTTCGACAACCCTCTTTTGGTAGCCTTGTAACAATCCAACCAAATGCGTTCAAAAATGAAAAGGAACATTAAATCAAAGTTACCTTTTTATGATGGCCTTTTTGTCATGACATCTGCTTATGCAACATCAACATCTTGCATACTTATTCAAACCCATCTCCAAGACATTCATTACCAAGGTTTTCCTTCTCCTTCACATTTATCAGGGTCTTCATACCTTTCCATGGAGATGTCATAGCTAATCCTTTCAGATGTTGATTAATCATTTCATCTTAAGTGGTTGTAGATACATCCTTTTGAACTAATTCTAACTTCTTCATAAGATGTGATGTCTTGTCTTCATCGACATCCTTCGTCATGGTCTTCTATTCATGCATCTAACATTAATCAAGGGGAGTCATCTTCTCCTCAAGCTATTCTGTCAGGGTTTCTGTAGCTCCCTCTGAAGTCAACAATCTTTCATACTTTATGAGACCATATCAGATGTTGATCACTAGCAACATGTAGTGTTATCGGAACCGAATCGGTTCCGGAAAACCAGTTGGTCCTACCGATTTGGAGGCAAAACTAGTCCGAACCGGAAATGACCGGTTCGGTACCGAACCAGCCGGTTTTGGCACCGAATCGGCCGGTTCCGTTCCGGTCCGGTTCGTAAACCGATTCCACCGGTTCACAGGCCTGGGCATTAATTTTTATTTTTATTATATATATATATATATATATATATATATATATATATTTGTTTTTTTGTTTTTTTTTTTAAATTATTAGTTTTCCTAGTTACTAATGCTACCCTAGGCCCACCCCTAAAGCTACTTAAATGCCCCACCCCCTCTATTTCACTCACACTATTCATTCGAGTCTCTTGCAATTCTTGAGCTGAGTTCGGTGAGGAGAATTCAAAGAGTTTTTTGTAGGGTTGTTCTAAGGGAGATTTTTTGCAGATTTGAAGAGCTAATGGAGTCTTGGAGAGTTGTTGGGTTGGAAGATTTTCGAGCTACTTAAAAGATTTTTTTTTTCCCAAAGATCTTTGGGTTTTCTTCAGTGGTTTTTGCAACAGGTGGAAGATTTTTTATTTTTATTTTTAATTTTGTTGGGGCTGCTATATAGTTGATTTCAAAGGATTTTGGAGCTGATTTTCTCCCAAATTTTAGAGGGTAAATCAACGGCCATGGGAATCAAGCCATATTTGCATTGCAGAGATGGATGCTACTCATTCTTCATATTAGGATAAGGAGGATAATCATGATGATGATTCTGATGATTATTGATGATTGATGATTTGATCATTGATTTGTTGTAGCTGTAGCTTGTAGTATAATACTATGATCTATGATATTATTTTGGACTATAAAGGCATTTTAGAGCCTGCTTCTTGATGTTTGTAACATTTTTGGTTCAACGATGTTTTGCAATAAGTGCTATTTTGGTTGTATGCACTATTACTTGTTATATAAATGAGAACTTTTGCATATTTGTGTATAAATGGTTTGGATTCATATGGATGCACATGAATATATCTGTTTTTTCTTTAAAATTTGAATATTTTATGTGTTTTTGGTAAACCATTTTTTTTTATCGGTTTTTTTTTTTTTTTGTTGGTTTCGATTTCGGACCGGTTCTGACCGGTTCCCAATCCACAAGGTTTTCCAGTTCGATGACCTGTTCCGATAACATTGGCAACATGTCTTCAACCAGAAGAGCCCAGACTAATCCTGTAACTTGCTCTTCTTGCCTATAGAAAACATGAGTTTTACCAAATCAAAGAAGAATCCCAAAACATGCATATCTTTTACTTCAGTCGGTCATTTAATCTTTTTTAAATTGCTAGTCATCTTGAAGATGAGACTTTATCATGCTGCAACTGTGCCAACTGGCTTGAGAGAATATCTGTAGTACTATCATGATCCTCCTTTTCTAAAATGAAGGAATCATCCCATGAATGTTATCTAATAGGGAACCCTTTAACGATCCTTTCTAAACATTAACGAGTTGTTGCACGAATTCTCTTGCTAGATGATTGCTATATACTTGCCAATTCTTTCTTTCCATAATGAGGATCTTCTCAATCAAATATCTATATTCTCATACATAAGTCTTTATATCAGAGTGCCTAAGGATCCAACTTAATTACCAAGTTTACCATTTACAGGGTCCTTATAGTTCCTTCCTTTTATCGTGCTTGCCAAAGACATAGGTTCTTCTTACTTATTCTTCCTCCTTATTATGTACCTGCATCACTTATTGACAAACACAACCAAGCAAATATATGGAAGCGTGATGTCCATTAGTCATTCTAGGGTTTCCATGGAATCTAAGAGGATGGACACCTAGTGCAAACCCTAGATCTTGGACGAGATGTCATATTAACTAACCATCCTTATCAATCACTACTTTGTCACATGTTTTAGGTAGCTCACTATCCCTAGAAATCAAGGGTTAGGGTTTCTACAAGGGAATCATGGTTAGGGTTTCCGTATGGCTAGAGTTTTTCACAAACCATCTAGGATTTGTAATCCCTAGAAATCAAAGACCTTCACCCGATGAAGTCCACAAACCCTAAAATCATATAATCCACTACATACCTTACAATTACTGTAATGTCCCAAATGCCAAAAATCTGGAACGCCCTTAAACTTTCAACCCAAAAATACTACAGATAAAGTTTCCATCCATAGACAAAATATTGCCATGTAAAATAGCTTTAGAAATTTAAGCCATCAACACCATAAACAATTTGCACAACATAAACCACAATATTTACGGCAAAAATGGAAAATAGAATCCGCAACTGAATAATAGACAATGTAAACATGCAGAAGATCTCAGCCTTATTTTATTAATATAGAAAATGTTGGAGTAGCAAATTGGAAATGGCTGAGGTAATGGCCCCAAATAGGGATACAATAATGCCGCAATTGGCCTACAAAACAAACTGAAAATCAATCACTGAAACCTGTGAATCCTAAATGGATTCACCAAGGGAAGAGATGGGTGCTCGCCCACTCTCACTGAATCACTCGAGGGTTTCCGTCCTAGGGCTACTGTTGAAGTAGAGAACCATGTTCTCAAACCTCTCACACAAGACAATGATCAATTCCAAGATATCTCCAAATGACCTCCTCCTCCCCTTTTATAGATCTGATGGATAGATCTCCAAGCCTCTAAAAGCATCTTGTTTTATTATTATTCTAGAAGATCTTCTATTGACTTTATTTTAGTGACTTGTGACTTTTTTACTTTAATTCTATTTCACTTAAGTAACTTTTGGGCCTTTTCCTCCAATTAATTAATTTTCCTTTAATTAAATGACTAATTAAAGTAATTTTTAATTAAGGAAAATGCTAAATCGCCCACCATACTCTCTCTAGCCACTATAAGTCACTTCTTAGCATTCCCTCCTGAAGATCTTCTCATTCTGGTTTCAACGAGCTATTACACTGAGGTGTTCCATCAAGTAGTCTTCTCGGAATGCCACCTCGAGCATAATTAATTAATTTAGGCTCCATAATATGTAGGAATTTACAGGGTAAGTTCTTTAGATCAAACACCAAAGGTCACTGCTCACAAACAGATCACAGATCAATACACCAATATTTGACATGGTTAAAACCCTCAAAGAGGGAAACAATCCATGGCCTGAGCCAACGTGACCACTTTAGGCAATTTATTAATGTAAAGAAAGAAAATTTACATAAGTTTTTCTCATAAACGGTTACCAGAGAAATGACCCTTCATGCTCTTTAAATAGAGATCATGGACCAATCGGGTGTTAAGCCACAAATCAAGTGTCGGTAATACTGAGGAGAGAATGAATCGTCAGATCACTACATATCGTGACCATCATATTATAAGTTATAAAAGTACATACTAAAGAAACACACTTTACCTAACTTTACACTAGACCAAGTTATACTTAACTATTCCTATGTGTCGGAATATCCTAACATCCCCCCTTAAGAACAACTTGGGATAGGATTGAAGGATTTGCAAAGGTGATACAATAGGAGAAGGAAGGAGGCATTAGAGCCTACCCCCCCTTAATGATAACTTTTCTGAACTCCAAGCATAGATCGAAGTTTGGTAAACTTCGCTTTTGTGAGAGCCTTTGTAAAGATATCAGGAACTTGATCATTGGTTGAACAATAGTGCACTTCAAGAACATGATCATGAATGAGCTTTCTGATGAAGTGCATGTGTATCTCAATGTGTTTGCTGCGCTCATGCTGAATTGGATCTTTGCATAGCTGAATGACACTCTGATTATCACACCAAAGTGTAGTTGGATGCTGCTGATGAAGACCAAATTCGGATAGGATCTGACGAAGCCACAGGGCTTCCTTGCTGGCTTCAATAGCACCACGATACTCTGCTTCTGCCGAAGAAAGAGAGATGGCACTTTGTTTCTTACAAGACCAAGTAATAGGTCTTGAACCAAGAATGAATACATAACCTCCGGTAGACTTTCGATCATCAGGTCACCAATCTAATCAGAATCAGTGAAACCAACCAACAATGGTGATGCTCCTTCACTATAATGAATCTCGAACTGAACTGTACCTCGAACATATCGAAATATTCTTTTAGCTGCTTTCCAGTGACTTTTATGAGGTTTGTGCATAAACTGAGCAACAAGACTAATGGCAAAGGAAAGGTCAGGACGAGTATGGATTAGATACATAAGTTTACCAACAAGTTGATAGTATAAGGTAGCATCAACTTCAGGGGAAGTACAAGTGACTGAAAGCTTGACTCTAGACTAAAAGGGAGAAGGGCTTGGCTTACAGTCTTCCATGTGAAAGTGGCATAGAAGATCGCAAGTGTTTCTCCATGGCTTTGACCTTTGGCCTAGGGAAAAGGGTCCACTTTATGGTACTTCTTTTGCTAACGTGACTTTATAAGTGGTAAAGTCAGTCTAATATTAAAGTGACTTTATAAGTGATAAAGTTACATTCTAATTTTAAAGTGACTTTATTAAAGTCAATGAAGAATTAGAAAGTGAAAAAGTGACTATGGAAATAAAATGCTAAGTGGGTATTTATTCAAGTGGGTGAGTTAAAAAATAGAAAGTGAGAATTAAATGCACACTTATATTCTCATCCCTTGATCTAAATGAATCTGAGCCATTAGATCTTAGGGTTGTCCAAAAAGTCATTTAGGGTAAAAGGAGAGAAGAAGAAGTAAAGATCACATTCATTCTTTCATGAGCATTTGAGAGAAGGCAAGAGAGAGCAAGGAGAAAATTTCTGCGCAGGGAGGAGGTGAAGGAGAGCAGCAAGGAGGTATTCACAACAAATCCGTACAACAAGAGTTGGTACACATTCCAAGACAGAAATCTGTACAATAGCATTTGACACACATTTCAAGGAAGGTACAACACAAATTTCGAGGAGGAAATATCAACAGACTAAAGACATGAAAACCGAGGCAGCTAGGCACGATTTTCAAGGCAACTAGGCACATTTTTTCGAGGACTATTGTACTTTTTTCGTATAGTTCCGTACATGCCATACACAACACTTCTGGGACATTTCTCGAGGCAGCCATACAACATTAAATGCTGTAATTTATTGTTGTTTTCTGTTTTGCTATTGGCACGATTTTTGAGGTGGAAGTTTAGCATGGAAATCGAGATAAGTTGTATTTTGTGAACGCTGGAATTTTCCGGTGTATTTCAGTTTCTTTGTAAAAGATTTTCAGAAATAAATAAGAGCTCTCAAATTGTTTTTCCCCAAGAGTTGTAGGGGGTTTTCCAGGGTCACATTGACAAAAAATCACTGTGTCATTTTCTGTGTTTGGCTGTTATAATTTCCTGTGCATTTATTTCTGCATTTTCCAGCAGTAGTAAAATCTCCAAATTTGTGTTTTCAAAAATAAATGTCATTTCCAGATTTTAGTGTTTTTATCATGCTTGGTTTTAACATTAAATGCATGGAGTGATAAGGGAAAACTGATAACTGTAGTGGGGACTGAAATTTTACATGGTATCAGAGCTTAGTTGGTTGGAAATTGCATTTTGGGACAACAGTGTGAAAATTACAACAGTCTGATTTTTACACTGAAAACAAAAAACTTTTACCTAGATTTGAAATTCCAGTTTTATAGGACAATGAATCATGTCTTTGGGATTGAGGGTTGAAGACAGGTTAAATGGGCAGAGTAACTACAGTGCATGGAGGGAGAGAACCCAAAGTATCTTTGAGGAATCAGAGGTTTGAGGCATTATGGTACATACCACACAACACCTAGTAGCAGTTCCTGTTGACCCAATACAGTTAGCATAGTTCAATAAAAAGAATGCTAAGGCCAAAAGGCTAATTTTGGATGGAGTCAAAGATCATGTCATTCCTCATGTGAGAGGAAAGACTTATGCACATGAAATGTGGACTTTACCAGAGCTCAAATGAAAACAGTAAGATGGCCCTAAAGGAGAAACTGAAGGCCATAAGAATGGCTAAGACTGACAGTGCTACAACATACCTCACCAAGATCACTTCGGTGAGAGATGAGTTGGCAGCCGCAGGAGAGACCATTGCACCCACTGAGTTGGTGAGGATAACTTTGCATGGACTTCCCAAGTCTTGGGAGAGTTTTGTAGTTGGTATTGTTGCATGGGAGAACCTTCCCAGATGGGAAAGGTTGTAACTTGTGGGATGATTGCATTCAGAATGAGATCAGGAAGAACCATCTAGGGGTAGCCAAACAGGGCGAGGAGAATGACAATGTGGCATTGTTGGCAAGAGGCAAGAAAGGAAAATCAAAGAAGGGAGCTTCCATCAGTGGAGGCAAAGGAAAAGGTAAAGGCAAGCAACAAAGCAAAGAAAAGGAGTATTCCAAAGTCAAATGTTGGAATTGTCAAAAGATGGGACACTATGCTGTTATGTGTCCAGAGAAGGAAAACAAGAAAGGGAGAGAGAAAACCATGGCAGATCCTACAGAGATAGAGGGCTTCTCAAAGAGCTTTGATCGAGAGTTTGGATTCATAGCTTGTGAGGCCTCCAGTGCAGTATCAACTGCCATACAGGTTCAGAGGGAGTGTGCATTCACTTCCACTAGCAGAGCATCTTCTAGCATTTGGTATGTTGACAATGGCGCTTTTCGTGATATGACAGGAGTCAGGGAGTACTTCTCAGAGCTATCAGAGAGGGATACTGATACGAACGTAGTACTTGGTGATGACAACATTGTTGGAGTAGTCGGCGTTGGAACATTAACATTTGATAGGGAACACAAACCTCCCTTGAAAGTGTCAGATGTTCTATATGTGCTTGGAATGAAGAAGAACTTGATATCCGTTTCAGCACTTGAGGACAGAGGGTATGAGGTGTTGTTCAGGAGTGGGCAAGTGCTCATATATCCTAGGGAAACTCTAGCTGCTTCAACTAGAGTTATTGGAGTGCGCCATGCTAAGGTGTACAAGTTCTCATTCCAGCCCCTGATGGCATTGAGCAGCAGTACCAGAGACAGGACCAACAACAGATCTAGCAGTTCAGAGTTGTGTGAGATTTGGCATCGCAGGATGGGTCACATGTATCATGGGGCCTTGAGGACATTGTAGGAGATCACCATTGGTGTGCTAGATTTCAGTTATGATCACCTTGATATATGTAGAGGATGTGCTATGGGGAATTTTGCAAATGCCCCTTTTCCCAGTAGTGACAATAGGGCGACATGGATCCTTGACTTGATTCATTTCGATGTGAGTGGTCGGATGTCTCATGTGTCCTTGAGTGGCTTTGAGTATTATGTCTTATTCATTGATGACCACTCCAGGAAGACCTGGATTTATTTCTTGAAGACCAAGGGTGAGGTCTTCAAGCGGTTTCAAGAGTTCAAAGCTCTTGTGGAAACCCAGACAGGTAGGAAGATCAAGGTACTCAGGTCGAACAATGGAGGTGAGTATACTCTTGGTGAGTTTGTGGAATTTTGTGCTGAGGCAGGCATGGAGAGGGAGTTCACTGTTCCTTACAACCCCCAGCAGAATGGGGTGTCAGAGAGGAAGAACAGATCCATTGTGGGGGCTGCTTCACGATCAGGGGTTACCTTTATTTTTGTGGGCAGAGGCCTGTAATACTGCTGTTTACTTGCAGAACAGGAGTCCACATCGTGCCTTGGGGAATGTGACTCCTAAGGAGGCTTTCTCTGGGAAGAAGCCTAAGGTTGGGCACTTTCGTATCTTTGGGTGCCTTACATATTCTTATGTCCCCAAGGAGAGTAGGACCAAGCTAGAAGCTACTGCAGACAAGGGCATCTTTGTGGGTTATAGTGAGACCTCGAAATCTTACCGGATTTACATTCCTGCAAAGAGGAAAGTGGTTGTCAGGAGGGATGTAAAGTTCGAGGAGGAGAGAGCTTTCAGGAGGTCACGGGAGTTACATTATATAGAGTCACCAGACACTCAGCAACAACTGAGTCAGTCGCAGGGATCCAATGCACAGGGTGCAGGATGTCAGAGATCAGGAGGTACATCTATTACAGTTTCAAGTCCATCAGTGAGTAGTGGTTCTCAGGCTCAGGTGAGGGGATCTTCGGGCAACATGCAGGGCAGTCTACAGAGCAGTTCACAGTATAGTCCACTGATGGACAACTCGCATGGTACTTCAACTTCTACAGGCACATGTACATGTATGAGGTCAGTTGGCAGGCCTTCAGGAGTTCAGGCTTCTGATGATGATGAGGATTCTTTCACTCCGGTGGAAGAAGTAGGTTCAGAGAAGAGGAAGCCCAAGTGGCTTAAAGACACTTTGCGCGAGGCCACATCAGTTGCTGGGCCAAAGAGATAGGTTAGAGAGAGTAGACCACTTGAGCGGTTCTTTAGTTACATGGCATTGGTAACAAGCATTGTTGACACCGAGCCTTCTAGTTATGAGGAGGCAGCCAGCCAGCAGGTTTGGAGAGAGGCCATGATGGAGGAGTATTCTTTTATTATGAAGAATGATGTGTGGGAGGTAGTGCCTAGGCGTGAAGGTAAATCAGTTTTACTTCCAGATGGCTCTACAAGATAAAGCATGCTGCAGATGGCAACATAGAGAAGTTCAAGGCTTGTTTTGTGGCAAGAGGGTTCTCACAGGTAGAGGAGTTGACTATGAGGAGACCTTTGCTCTCGTGGCTCGGTATACATATATTCGCTCCATTATATCGATTGCAGCAGAGATGGGTTGGAAGATCTACCAGATGGATGTGAAGACTACTTTTCTCAATGGCTTCATTCAGGAGGAAGTTTATATTGAGTAGTCGCAGGGCTTTGAGGTGCATGGGCGAGAGACCCATGTATGCAGATTGAAAAATGCATTCTATGGCTTGAAGCAAGCTCCTAGAGCTTGGTACTCTTGGATTGATACATACTTGCAGCAGTTGGGTTTCACTAAGAGTGAGGCTGATCCGAACCTACACTTCATTGTGGTAGGTGAGGAGCCTCTCATCTTGGTGTTGTATGTTGATGACTTGGTCATCACTGGAGTAGAGAGACTCATTGAGGGCTGCAAGAGAGATCTTGCTTCAGAGTTTGAGATGAAAGATATCGGCTTGATGCATTATTTTCTGGGATTGGAGGTGTGGTAGGAGGAGGGGCATTTCTTCCTGGGATAGGGGAAGTACACCGTGGATATTCTTAGCAGATTTCACATGGAGGACTCCAAACCCATGTCTACACCTATGATCACTAACTGGAAGAAGCTTCACGCTTCTGATTCCGAGTTGGTGGATCCTACACTATACAGGCAGCGGATTGGATCATTGATGTATTTGGTCAACACTCAACCAAATATATGTTTTGTAGTTAAAACTATGAGTCAGTTCATGTGTGAGCCCAAGAGAGTGCATTGGGTGGTTGCAAAACACATTCTTCGTTACTTGCAGGGTACTGTGGATTATGGTCTGGATTATAGACAGGGTGATGGAGTGAGACTGGCAGGGTACACAGTTTCAGATTGGGTAGGATGTGCTTCAGACAGGAAGAGTACTTTGGGGTGCTGTTTTGGGTTGGGTTCGGCAGTTGTGTCATGGTTCAGCCGGAAACAATAGTCAGTTGCATTGAGCTCAGCTGAGGCAGAGTATATGGCTGCTAGTTTGGCTAGTTGTGAGGCCATATGGCTTCACAAGATGTTGTTTGGTCTATTTGGTTTGGCATTGAGACCTTTTGTGATTTATTGCGATAATTAGAGTTGCATAAAACTCATGGAGAATCCAATTTTTCATTACAGGTCAAAGCATATTGGGATCAAGTATCACTTCATTCGAGACTATGTCCAAAAGGGAGTAGGCAAGCTTGAGTACATCTCCACAAATGAGCAGGCAACAGACATCTTCACCAAAGCCTTACCATGGGGAAAACATGTCTACTTTAGAGACAAGATGGGAGTGGTGAGGAACACTTTCCTCGGTAAGAGGGAGTGTTAAAATTTGGGTACCAGAGGACAAGTGGTTCTCCATGGCTTTGATCTTTGGCCTAGGGAAAAGTGTCCGCTTTATTGTTTTTCTTCTCTTAAAGTGACTTTATAAGTGATAAAGTTACATTCTAATTTTAAAGTGACTTTATTAAAGTCAATGAAGAATTAGAAATTGAAAAAGTGACTATGGAAATAAAAGGCTAAGTGGGTCTTTATTTAAGTGGGTGAGTTAAAAAATAGAAAGTGAGAATTAAATGCACATTTATTCTCATCCCTTGATCTAAATGAAACTAAGCCATTAGATCTTAGGGTTGCCCAAAAAGTCATTTAGGGTAAAAGGAGAGAAGAAGAAGAAAATATCACATTCATTCTTTCATGAGCATTTGAGAGAAGGCAAGAGAGAGCAAGGAGAAAATTTCTGAGCAGGGAGGAGGTGAAGGAGAGCAGTAAGGAGGCATTCACAGCAAATCCGTACAGCAAGAGTTGGCATGCATTCCAAGACATAAATCCGTACAACAACATTTGGCACACATTTCAAGGAAGGTACAACACAGATTTCGAGGAGGAAATATCAGTAGACTAAAGGCAAAAATCGAGGTAGCTGGGCACATTTTTCGAGAAAGACTGTTGTACAGTTCCGCATAGTCCATACAGTTTCGTACATGCCGTACGCGACACTTTTGGGCACATTTCTCGAGGCAGCCGTACAATATTAAATGTTGTAATTTATTGTTGCTTTCTGTTTTACTGTTGGCACAATTTTCGAGGTGGAAGTTTAACATGGAAATCGAGATAAGTTGTATTTTGTGAATGCTAGAATTTTTCTATGTATTTCAGTTTTTCTGTAAAAGATTTTCAGAAATAAAGAAGAGCTCTCAAACTGGTTTTTCCCAAGAGTTGTAGGGGGTTTTTCCAGGGTCACATTGACCAAAAATCACTGTGTCATTTTCTGTGTGTGGTTGTTATAATTTCCCGTGCATTTATTTCTGCGTTTTCCAGCAGTAGTAAATCTCCAAATTTGTGTTTTCAGAAATAGATGTCATTTCTAGATTTTAGTGTTTTTGTCATGCTTGGATTTAACATTAAATGCATGGAGTGATAAGGGAAAACTAATAACCGGAGTGAAACTGCGCCAGTAACACACTTATGCACCCATGACATGAAATATGAACCAAAAACCAAAAAACTCACCATGCTCTTGCAACATCATACCTTGCAACTGTACCTGTAAACTTTGACGGATGATTTCTCCTTCATTCGGAGACCAAATGAGGAACCGAAACTGCTTTCGGATTCAGTACGATGGACTCTACCTTTTGGTGTTATTTTCAGAAACAACTGAGACATTTTAAGTTGGAACATTTAGAGGATCCTCCTGGATCAATCAAGACTATGATTCTTACTCATGCCTTCACGAAGACTTACGATCTAATTCACGACACATGAAGTAGAGAACCATATCCATCACTTTTTAAAAAAAAAAAATCAAGGCTCCCTTTTAATCTAGGGAGATCAACTTCTTCCTTCGGTGTTGGAGAATCTTTCGTGGCTTCCATCCTTCTCATCATGCTTAATATTTCATCTTCTCTTACAGACATCTTTTCCAAGTTGAATATGATGTACCTGCACAACCTAGACAACAAGTACAACCATATCTATAGAAGCATGAAGTTAGTCATAACGAAATCTTATAGTAGTGGAAGCATTAGACTTTATAAACATAACCATCAAGAGACTATACTTCAATACTTCAACTTCTAGCCCATGTTAAACCCTAAATCACATCAATGACTCAATCAAGTTGACAGAAGATTAGTTCTGCCATGTAACGATCCCTAGAAATAAGTCAAAAGAAAAGAAAATTATCTAATATCTTTCAGAAGTCATATAAATATATTAGACTTCCCACTAGGATTTTATGTAAACCCTAGATTTCATACATGAGCTATTACAACCAAAACAATCGCAGCTTGATCAACATGAATAGCTTCTACTAGGGTTCAATGTAAACCCTAGATTTCTCAAATAACATCATCCTAGAAATTCAAACTTTGACTAGGGCTTGTTTCCAAACCGTCGGACTTATGACCATTAATAATTTGGTCAACATACATATCTAGGCATATCTAGGAGATTACCATCATACATAAGCATATCATATGTCAGATAATATTAATTCATTAGACATATACCGAGCTAGACTAAGCTAGGGTTTCAACCAAATGAACAAATACCTAGGGTTTCATTCCTAGGACTTTAAGTACATAACAAGGATTTTGCTTGTAGACCTAACCAAAACCTAGGGTTTCGGTTCATAACAAATCAAACCCTATTATACCAAGATTTCAAAGGTTCCGGATTTCAGACAACATCATATCATCCCTAACAAGTTAGAGTTTCCATGATTATACCAAAACCCCAAACATGACATCATTAACATAATAGTAATTTCTTCATTAATAACCCTAAGTAGGTTTAGGGTTTTACATAATATTATCATACCCTTAGGTTAGGGTTTTCTAGAGAACCTGTCTAAGTTTCTTTTATATAAACAATCGGAGATATAAGGTGGGTAGATTTATCAGATGATGAATCACCCTAACAAGAATCTTTTAGATTCAAGAGAGCTAGACATAACGATGTTAGTAACAAAAATTTCAAAATAAGATGAAGAGAATTTTATACGATGTATGGTCCAAGGTTACCTGGAGATGTTTCTTGACAAACCTTGTAGGAATTCCTTGAAGTGTAAGCCATGGTCTCCTATAATACATACTTTCAAGCAAAACACATGATACCATGAATATGATTTAATTTCTCAAGTTAGATCTCCTTCATAACCATGGAGGATTGGATCCTATAAAAGTTGCTCCTTCTTTCAATCAAGGACTTCTACTTGACATCCTAGATTACATGTAAACCTTAGAAGATAAGGGTGCATGTTGTCTATGTATTACAATCTTTACCCTAGACTAGCTATAAGCAAGAATTATTAGATATATTGCAAATCTAGAAATTCATGAACATACGTACCTTGCAGTTACATACCTTTGATTTGATAACTTATTAGACTTGTTGGTGCATCTTGACAACACTTACTTGAAATTCTTCAAAACTTTGGATTCTTATGTGGAGATGGCCTTGTCCTTGGTCACGGGTAACAATATTGAGTTACTTTCATTCAATCGAACATGTAGTACTACTGCTTTGACCTTATCATCAACATTTAGTGCTTCAACATATTCTTAAGCCCGAATTAGACTGTGATAGGTACTATCAATGTGATGGCACCGAGACTATGATAGACATCACTGTATTTTTTACTAAGACTTATTCATTGTAATAGGCACCACTGTATTGAACTGAAGTTAGTTTACTCTTGGTTTTCCTTCATGATATCATATCACTGCAATAGTGCCATGTCCAAGTTCTTTGTCACTGTGGAGGCATCATGTGTTAGCATTGAACTGAGATCACTGTGATACCGAAGTCAAGTCACTATAATAATATCTTTCTCCTAAGAAAGCACTGGAACCTTGACTGTGAGATATCACTGAGATTGAGGGAGAGGACCGAGACTGTGAGATAGTGATACTGAGATACTACTGAGACCCTTCTTCTTCTGCCTGTGGTAGTACCGAGACCTAGACCTTTTCTCTGAAATGTTAATCCGAATTCCATTACTGTGGTATATCGAAATCCAACTTCACTAAGGCATACTGAGATGTTGCATCACTGGGATATATCGACATTGTGTTTATACTGAGACTGTGATAGACTGAACAATTAACTCTTCTTTGATTGAACACCTAAGCTAAGATACCTCAGGATCTTAAATTCTGGAAATGTCTGACTTGCAAACACACTTAACTGATCTTCAATACAAATGCACCCAATTGATCTTCAAACTGCCTTTGATCATGACCTTAGCTCTGATACCATGTTGAGAAATCCAAGGAGGTGGCAGTTAAACGATTTATCTTAATACAACATTATCTCATGATGTTTTCGTTATTATTATGTGTTCTTTAGATTTATCTTTTCTTATCATCAAGACTAATGCCAAGGAACAAATAGAAGAGGACACAACATGTAGGCACACTGCCAGTGCATAACCCCACTCTTTGGGGAAAACTCAGTCAAAATTCTTCCTTCAGTAGATTCAAGATGAGACGACCAAGACCCTTACAAATTAGACTTAGAACCACCTCCATCCTTCACGTCAACCTTGTCATGTCAAACTGTAGTACATGTACCATTTGCAACCAATCTGAGTTCCTTTATATATTGAGATAGCGTCCTTAAACTGAGGTCACACTGAGATCATAATACTGTGGTAACACCGAGATTGTGATAGGCCTTGGACTGAAATAGCACCGAGATATTTGCACTGTATTGACATCATGACTGTGATGGCATGAAACTGTGGTAGCACCGAAACTCTTTCATTGTTGATGGCACCGAAACTCTCACTTGAAATAGCACTGAAACATCGCCGAACCTCTGTCTGTACCCTTCACTGTAATCCACACTTTTTCTCCAAAAGTATGCCGAGAGTATCTCTGTAATTCATTCGCACTTGTTCACTGAAGTTACTCGAAAACAATTCTGTGATTAGCTCTGTAATTAGTCTATGATTCTGAGGTATAGAAATGCAAGGACCTCATCCTAGTATATATAGTTGTTGCAATAAGTAAATAGGCCGATATGAGTTATGCGAATAGGTGTGTCTCCATATGTTTGAGCTGACATGTGTTTTTCTTATGGAATTTGACTGATGATTCTTCTTTTAAGGTTGACATCAAGGTGACTTTGATGGAGGAGGAGTTCAACATGAAAAATAGATTTTGACTCAATCCTAAAGCCTGCAATGGAGGCTTTACCTATGAAAATTGACCCAAACACGAAAGACATGCTTTAACAAGTCAATTTAAATAATACTAAATTCTTTTTTGACAAATGTATTATATTTTGACTCAAGTACAATAATGAAGACCGAGCCTAGTTACATTCATGAACAGGATGGTTCATTCAATGGAAAGATTCAATTAAAGTGTGAGCTTTAAGAGAAGCTAGGGTGACTTTCCACAAAAAACCCCTTGAGAGAAACACTATAAGAGACCAAGGGTTGAGAGATATCCCATGGTAAAGGCTCATCCAATGATCACCTATAGTTAAGAGAAAAGGTTTTGAATGATGAACTACAAAGTGCAAACCTTCAAGAAATCCCCAAGCCAAAGGAGCTTCAAGGGTTCCCTCTAGCTGTGATAGCTAGGGCATCAATTTATTTGAAATTTCACCGTCGGAATTCGTTCAAAACTTGAGGATGCCTAGAGGAGACATAAATGAAGAAACTTGTCCGGATGGAATCCTAAAATTCCTCCTCCCTAAAATTTCGCACCAAGCCCTAGAAAATCTCCTTATCCTTAGGGGATGATGAAAAGAGGAAGAAAAGAGGTTAAAGAATGATATTTCGTTAAGTTAGTGTGATCACCAAGGATTGATGACCAATTCCTAGTCTATTGTGAGAAAGGAGTCAAGAATGAGATTTATTTAGGGTTTTGTTCTATCAAGGAGTCTAATTGCAGCTTCGCATGCCCTAATGGAGCAACTACCCAACTACAACAAGGATTTATACTTCGACTTGTCAAATACTGGAGTTTTAGTTTTAGGTTTTTGAAGACATCCCCTAGGAACATTCACTTTTTCTTGCCCAATGAATAACGCATGCAATAGATCAAGACTACCAAAGTGATTCAATATTTTCGCATAATTTAGAGCACTAAGAGCATCATGATGCAATATTCCATACATTAAACATATAAATAAAATTTCGCATAAAAGATAAACTTACATGGCAGAAAAAGTATATCCATCCATCACATTTGCAAGAGAGAAGCTCCAAAATAGAATAACATTAAAGCAAACATCAAAATGCATTTAAGAATCTCCAATTCGTCCTTCAATAGCTATAGCGAAATTCTAGAAGAATCAATGATCTAAATCCAAGTGATCCTGAGTTACAAATGAGACCTCACTTGTATTTACATGAGCCTCTAATAGTTCAATGGGTCTAATTAGCCTAACACACCCCTAAAAGTGTCTCTAATGTGAAAAATAAACACCCTAATTGGTGACAAGCCCAACAAATAGCACCATAACCTAAAAAATAAACCTCTCAGGAGGGCCAAAATGATAATACAATAGCTAGGAGGGCCGTTGGAAGGCCTAGTGAAGTCTAACATGTGCCAAAATGGATGGAAGGGCTCCAAAAATAATGATGAAGGGGGTGGCCCCTTGATCTCCAAGCAAATGACTTGTGGTGCTCCCAAGTGGCGATGCAGGTACAAAAACATCCTCATGGGTCTCCAAGTGGATCAAACAAGCCTGTATCCCATTTGTAAGGGCTGGAACAATGATGCAAGCCCTCCCTTTGTCTCCCATGGTGAGACACATCCTCATTTGGGCCTTAGAATAACTGCCAAGTGTGTAGCCAGCTGGGCGAGGTGGTGTAGGTACATCATCATTGTGAAATTAATGGAAAACGAGCGAGCATTAAGTGGCGCTGAAGGATCCCATGTTGTGGCTACTATAGTGGAGGCCCATGGCTCTCTACGCTCACTCTACAAATGCCAATACCCTTTGGAGGTCTTGGACCTCGTATAGGGATACCAAACCCTAAGACAACCCATCTGCAATCTTGTATAAGGTTCAATGCGTCTCCTCACCTTCCACTACAACAAATCATCAGTGCAATTGAGTAAATGAGCTTACAAATCATGGAACCAGGTGGACACTTCACAGAGGCACACCATTCCATAATGGGCTTTGGAACGTACAAGTGTCTCTAAGTTCAAGGAGGAGGTTAACCAAGGACCCTATTAAGTGGTTTCAACCTCTTAGGTAGTGATAGGTCCATGGTACATCCCTTAAGTGGCAGGTGTCATGTGATATAATGATGGAAAAAGTGGGACATCAGGGGAAGGTTCAAAGCCACATGTCACAGTACAAGGGTAGCCATGATGAGGGAAGCCCACACTTGGGTGTATGAATGTAGGAGGGAGCGATCGTAGTACACAAGGTACCCCGACCTTTGTTTTTCCACCCTTCTTCATATGCCTTTTGCCTTTTATTGATTTTTCTTATATAACTACTTGGGGCTACAGGGGATGAGAGCATGATGTGAATGATGTAGCGGTGAATACCCCCTTAAGGTTGGGCAGTTCATTGCCCATTAGGGGTTGGGACAATCATGGGTTCGTTAATGATACACGAGGCTCATATAGGGGCCTTAGGAACCAGGGTGATGGGGCATAATGATAGAGGGTAGAGCTAATGTTGGCTTTTTCCCATGTGCTAAATTTGTATGTCACAACTATCTTTTGCATCTTATGGTACATTTCCTGTTGATAGTGGCCAAATTATGCTTTTTACTTTCTTTGTAGCTGCATAAACCTCTGGGGCATCATTCTAGGCCCGACCCAAAGTGTGGACAAGGGGAGGGCAAGGCTAACTCCTTGCGGACCCAATGGACAAATGTGGACCTAGATGGGAAATATAGTGAAAGGGGTTGTAATGAGTGAAGGAGAGTGATGTATGTGGTGTCGGGAAGCGAGACCACACAACCAAAATCTAGATTTCCCATGTAGTGCCATTCCTAAAGCTAGTAGCCAATAAAGGAGATCTCACGGGACTAGGATACAAGCTTAACCACCAAGTTGGACAAAGGAGACAAGAGTACAAATCAAGGCCATCCTTTCCGCCGAATGCCCCCACTAATACATGCCTAAAACTGTCCATGATAAGTAAACAAAAGTACCCAACTACATAATGAAAGCCATATGTTCGGGCTTGGAAGGCCCACCTTCAAATACACGATCATGACATATGGGTGAGGGTGCATAATGGCTGGCTTAGGTGGCAGAGATGGTGGCACATCGAGCTATTTGGTGGCTGCCGACTGAGGACCATAAAAGAGAAATAATTCTCCTATGGGTGTCACACATAGGTGGTGGGCAACATCTGACTCCAACTGGGGCATGAGTTCTCAATAGAGTGCATGAATGTACTCGAACGGGGAGGTCATGAGAACACCAACAATCTCTTGGGACCGCAAACCTTTTACTTGCACATCAAAGACTAAGTACACAAGGCAACATATTTTTGTGGTGTCTTGTGATCACCCATGCTTAACATTAGGCCATAAAACCAACAAGAAATACAATTTATTCTAAATGAACTTTAATCTCAATGCAGCTAATCTAACGTGATAACATGATGTTAGTTCTAATGCAACAATCAATATGCAATGCATCCTACCATAACATGCATGGTTACTTTATTCAAATTAGTGAAGCACCACTCGTGTAAGACTCCCGGGTCTTCGCAGGTTATATAGCGACCCGAGTCACTTGCATAGAACTTGCGCTCTCTACCCTTACCCACTCAAACTCGTATTAAACTCGCCTACCCGCATAAGACCTGCAGGTTTGTCATAGGACCCGTATCGCACCCCTATAAGACCTGTCCCACAACAAAAGACAATTTTTTTTGGATTTTTCTCAATTTTTTGGATTTTTCAATTTTTTATGGAAATGAGGTGGAGGAAAAGGGAATTTGGAGGGAAGAAAATGCTTTATAAGCACCTCTCTCCCTTTCGGTGGCATAAGCAAGGAAAGTGTTTAGGTTTTTTTCAATGCTCATGATCATGGAATGCTGGTAAATGTAGGGACCATCATCTATTCCTAGCTTTTGGAGTAGGGATATGGTTTTAGGTGATGTAGAACGAGACATTTTGAAAGCAACAAATGTTTAGACAGTTGTATAGTCCTTTGTTTTCTTTTGAGTAGCAGCACTGGTATAGTAGCAACACACTGTAACAAAATGGCGGAGTCACAACACTGGCGGAGTAGCAGCACACTGTAACAGCAAGGCGGAGTCACAACACTGGCGGAGTTGCAGCACTGGCGGAGTAGCAACACACTGTACAGGTAGGCTTCATGATCCTTGTTTCATTATTTTGCTGCTAGCATGTAATTTCTTTTTTAATTGTATGTAATCAATTCAAAATGTTTTTTTTTTCACTTGCAATTCGCAATTATTTTTTGGCCCTGTGGCTGAGTTTCTTAGGCACACAACAACCCTGTGTGGTTGAGAAACTCAGCACAGGGCTTGCAGGCTGAGGAGGCAGCCCACAAGCACTGTGCTTGAGTTTCTCAGGCACACGACCCTGTGTGGCTGAGAAACTCAACCACAGGGCCAAAAGAATTTGTAAATTAAAAAAAATAAATAAATTTAAAAACCAATTTAAAAAAAATATCAATTAGATTTAAAAAATTTATTTATTTTCTTCCAGATTTCGTCACCATGCCACCAACCGGTTCTAGAAATTCTCGTGATCCGGCATGGGCACATGGTCAATGAATCATTGTCGGTAATGACCACCATGTCAAGTGCAATTATTGCAATGCCACAATGCATGTAGGCATAAATAGGCTAAAATACCACCTAGTTAGAATTCGTGGGAATGGTGTGGGATGTTGTCAAAATTGCCCTGATGAAGTCACTATTGAAATGGAAGCTGCTTTGGAAGCCATTAAAGAAGAAACTTCTAAGAGGGCAAGAAGGAAGAATGAGGTTGTTGGTATAGGTAGATCTTCATCTCAGAGTGAAACACAGATTCAAAGTCCAGGTATTGGTAACTCCTCTGCAAGTGTTGTGGCAAATAGGAGTATGACCTCTTCTTTCTTCACTCCTCGTACAACTCCAGGATCTCAACCAACCTTGGATAATTTTAATGAAAATAAGAGGAAGGAGGCAGATATGGCAGTGAGGAGGTTTTGGTACCATAATAGTCTTTCATTCAACTATGCAAAGTCATAATTTTATCAGCCCATGGTGGATGCCATTGCAAGTGTTGGCGCTGGATACAAAGCCCCATCTTATAATGCACTTAGGTAGAAAGAGCTAGATTAGGAGCTTGAGTGTGTCAAGGAACAATTGGAGAGCATTAAAGGCTTATGGAAAATTACAGGTTGCACAATTATGTCTGACATGTGGACAGATCAGAGGGGTAGAACAATAATAAATTTTGTTGTAGTTTGCCCTAAAGGAACCATGTTCCTAAAATCCATTGATGCATCTGCAAATGTAAAAGATGCACATTTGATTTTTACATTGTTGGCTGATGTGGTGGAGGAAGTTGGGGTTGCAAATGTTGTCCAAGTAATCAGGGACAATGCAACAAATTATGCAGTAGCTAGAAGATTGCTTTGTGCCAAATATCCCACCATTTTTTGGACTCCATGCGCTGCCCATTGCATAGAATTGATACTAGAGGACATTGGGAAGTTGGAGTGGGTGCAGGATGTTGTGCAAAAATGCAAGCAAATTACCAAGTATATTTATAATCATGCTTGGGTGTTGAACCTTATGAGGGAATTCACACAGGGTGAGCTTAGTCTTCCAACTGTCACACAGTTTGCTACAACTTTTCTTTCCCTCAAAATCCTTTTGTATGAGTACCAAGCTTTGCGAAGAATGTTTTATTGCTAGAAATGGGTATTTTGGAAAGATAGCACAAAACCAGAAGCGTTGTCTGTGAAAGTATCTGTCTTTGGTGATAGTTTGTGGGACAAAGTCATTGAGATTGTCAGCTTCACTGGTCCCCTTGTGAAAGTCTTGAGTTTGATGGATGGAGAGAAACCTCCAATGGGATATATTTATGAGGGCATGGATAAGGCCAAAGAGGCCATCGAGACTTTCTATAATGGAGATGAATCTAAATATCTCCCTATATGGCAAATTATTGATTCCAGGTGGGATAGGCAACTACATTCACCATTGCATGCAACAGGAGCATATCTCAATCCGAGCTTATTCTATAATGAGGGGTCTAACATTCAAAGAGATCCCGAGGTGATGAGAGGTGTCATGATATGCATTGAGAAGATGTTCCTGGATGTAGATATTCAAGATAAAATCAACCTACAACAAGATATGTACAAGGAAGCATTTGGCATGTTTGGATTCATATCAAGCCAACATTTGAAGGACAAGAAAATGCCTTGTAAGTGAAAATTGTTAGAACTTAGCTTGTAATTTTGCTAGTTCTATTGTTTGGCATTGCAAACTGATAATCTTTGTTGTTATTTTGGATATATTGTGGCTCCGAGGCACCGCAATTACAAGAATTTGCCATCAATGTTCTGAGTCAACCCTGTAGTGCTTCTTCTAGTGAGCGCAATTGTTCAGTGTTTGAGCACATCCACAGCAAAAAGAGAAATAGGTTGGAGCATGAGAGGTTGGAGAAGTTGTTTTTCATCTACTACAACCTTCGAATGCCCACAAAACAAGCACAACCAAAGGATACAAATCCAATTTTATTGGATACTATTGATTTAGAGTCTGATTTGGGTTGTGGAGGAGGAGCCCCCTAATTTGAGTTGGCTTGATGAAGAGACTCAGGGTCTCTCTAGTTTGCCATCTCAAATGGAGACTCCCAATACACCTGCCTCACAGTTGCTTCAACCTTCTGATGCTACATTGAGTTCCGCGAGGGCTTATTATAGGCGTGGTCATCCATGAGTGATGAGATTCAAGATTGCTATGAGACAACCATTTATCATTTATGACATATGTATTTGAATTTTGAACTTGCTGGGATTTTTGGTTTTAATTATGGAATCATGATTGCTTTTCTTATTCAGTATCTAAATGTTTTGCTTACAAAAATCGAATATGATATGTTGTACTTTTATAGATATGAGATGATGTTATGAATTATTGCATTTATTGTGGTTTTTATAACTTACAAGGACTAGAATTTTTTATTTTATTTTATTTATTATTTTCATTTTTTTCTACTTAAAATTTACCATATTTTAAATTTTTTTTTTGCATTTTGACGAGTCTTATACGATTTTTATATGGGTTGTTCCCGAGTGTTATACGAGTCGGCGAGTCAATGGTCAGATGAGTCTTATACGAGTATGAGTCGTACAACATTGATTCAAATGTTAAGTGTAATCATACAACCAATGCAACCAATATATCATTAGATCAATATAAGAATTCTTGCCCATATGATTACTCATGCAATAAATCCAAAAGCCAAGACAGGAAGAATCATATAGAGGATGATGCGGGTGGGAGGCGGGAGAATACGATATCCATATGGTGACGAAAGAAATCTTGGATGAGGGGAAGGATACCAAATTAGAAGTTCAAAGCCTTTCCTGCATGCACAAAATGGATGAATGAATGACCAAGCCCTAGAACTCCCTATCACGATCATTGTTCATGCTATGATGGGAAGGAGAAGGGGACTGAGAACATGGAGAGACACAACAAACATATTGCTCAGTATGATAGTCACATTGAAAAGGGGAAACGATTGTGTGCTCACAATCTCGAGGGTATGATTGGGAAGAAGGGATACATCTAATGAATAACTCTTCCTCAGGACCATTCTCAAAATAGGGAGAAGGCTGTTAAATTTGGACAACTAGGTCCAAACTCCATGTTATGATGCTCAGATTAAGAGGCTAATATTTTTGTTGGATTCCTCTTTCGGAGAGGTGTAAAATCCATATATAATATGTCTTAATCCGATGAGCAGAACATTTATTTTACCTGGAGGACGAGTTTCAATCACACGTGGGAAGGAGAAGGAGGACAGACCGTACGGCTGAGCTGAAGTACGATTTTCTGCTGCTAGGGTTTCGCAGAAAGTTTGACCAGCGTTGACTTTGGTCAACGCATGGTCCAATCAAGCTGAAAACTTGTGGAAGGTTCGATTTTGGAAGGCCGTACTACTTGGCACAGAAATCGAGGTCAAAGGGTTGACCGTTTTGCTGCTGCGTTGACTTTTAGCTTGCTGCCCTGCGTTGACTTTTTCAGGACATCGTTGACTTTTGTGGAGTTGACTTGGGTTGACTCATTTGCTGATTGGAGGTCTGTTGTGACACATGCTGGGCTGGCTGACCAAGGAGACTTTGCTGGTTGAAGCATCCTGTTGACCGCCGTAACGAACACACACATTTTCCTGTTTCTGATTTGTCTTCTGTCAGATCTACTTATATGTTCTATCTGCATTTTGCTTAACTATTTGTATGATTGCTGTGAGAAAAGTAAAACTGCTCTTAGCATAGAACATCTACAAAAATTTACATGGTATCAGAGCTGAGGTGAAGACAAACTCTATCTGTAGCAATCATCACCGAAAGAAATGGGTTCCACTAGTCTTGAATTCAAGGAGAATGACAAGCTGACCGGAAGTAATGACTTCCATGCCTGGAAGATGATATTAGATCTCAAATTGGAAGATCATGGTCTCTTGGATCATGTGACGGGGAAGATTCAAGAACCTCCATCCAATGCCTCTGCTGCTGTTAGAAACAAGTATAAGAAGGGTGAAATCAGAGCAAAGCTGCTGATCAGGGAATCCATAAATAAGAGTCTGGTTGCCTACATATCTGAACTAGGTACATCCAAGGAGATGTATCACAAATTGATACTTATGTTCCAAGTAAACAATGTGAACCAAGTGCTATTCCTCAAGAACAAGTTGAAGAATATGAAGAAGGGCCGAGACGAGTCTATTCAAACTTTCTTTATGAAGTTGACCGAAACTAGGAACAATCTGCTAGCTATTGGGGAGACAATAGCTGATCGTGAGATGGTTCTCACCGCACTTGGAGGACTTCCATATGAATGGCAAGTATTCACAACTACCATTCTCAACAATAATACCATTCCTAACTTTGATGAACTTCTGTCAAGATGTATGCAAGAAGAAACAAGGATGAAGGAATTTGATAATGAAAGAAATGCCGCCTATGGTGCTCATTCCCGAAAGAAGAACTCTGGTGGTTCTAAGGACAAAGGAAGGACAAAGACTCAAGAGAAGAAGGGTAAATGTTTCACCTGCCATAGGCTTGGACACTATGCTAGAGAATGCCCCTTCAAGAAGGATTCTCCCGATGGTGACGATAACAACAACAACCGAAGGAATGGGAATCGAAGAAATGACAAATCCAAAGGAAAGAGGAAGGCTCACTTTGGTGGAAACAATCAACCTTCTAAAAGGTCCCGAAATACCAGGTATGAGGAGTCTAATGTTGTTGATAAAAGAAATGAGTATATTCTTGTATCTGCTCTCTCCGCTGCATCTCCGCCCGACACTATGGATGTCTGGCTAATCGATAGTGGTGCCTCAAGACACATCACCGGATTCAAGAAAGCACTTTCTGACATGGTTGAAAGGGATACTAATCTAGAAATTATCCTTGGGGATAATGCCACTTATCCTGTGAAAGGGACAGGGACTGTGACCCTCCACTTGTCTCAAGGACAAGTCCTTCGTTTGCAAGATGTACTCTATGTACCTAAATTGAAGAAGAACCTTGTGTCTGTATCCGCCATGGAAGACAAAGGATTCAATGTAACTTTCCCTGATGGAAAGGTGCTCATGTGGAAGAAGAGCTTCAAGGAAGCTATCTCAATTGGTTTTAGAGTTGGTACACTCTACCAGGTTGGAGGGAGTCCGTTGGGAGCTATGACTTGTGATACAATCCGTCAAACCGAACTATGGCACCGAAGATTTGGACACCTTCATTACAAGGCCCTTCCCGAAGCAAGGAAGGTGGTGACAGGGATGCCTGATTTTGGAAATAATCATGAAGGTGTATGCAAGGGCTGTGCTGAAGGAAAACATACAAGGGGACCTTTCCCCTCAAGTGTCACAAAGACATCTGATATATTGCAACTGGTCCATTCTGATCTATCTGGTATGTTGCCCGTGACATCCCTGGGGGGATGTTCTTACTACATGACATTTACTGATGACTTCTCTCGCAAAACCTGGATATACTTCTTGAAGAAGAAGGATGAGGTTTTCATGTGGTTCCGTACCTTCAAAGCCTTTGTGGAAAATATGACCGGAAAGAAGATCAAGATTTTGAGGACCGACAATGGCACTGAATATGAGTCAAATGAGTTCAAAGACTTTTGCAGAGAAGCTGGCATTAAGAGGGAGACTACCACTGCATATACTCCTGAGCAGAATGGTGTTGCTGAACGCAAGAATAGGACTATTGTGGAAGTTGCCCGTGCCATGCTATGTGACCAGGGTCTACCGAAGTTTCTGTGGGGAGAAGCTACAAATACTGCTGTGTACATTCAAAACCGATGCCCTCATTCCGCTCTGGACTCCAAAACTCCCGAAGAGGTTTTCTCTGGTAAGAAACCTGATGTCTCACATTTTAGAATTTTTGGATGTCCTGTCTATTTTCATGTGCCGAAAGAAAAGAGAAGTAAGCTGGATGCTACTGGGAAGAAAAGAATGTTTGTGGGCTACAGTGAGACTTCTAAGGCATATAGAGTCTATGTACCTGGTCAAAGGGAAGTAGAGATAAGCCATGATGTCACTTTTGACGAAGATGCTTCCCCGAAGAAAGTAGTAGATCTTCCTAGATCTGAAGAAAATCATGAAGAAAGACCTGGAAATCTGGAAGAACCCCAGGATGAGACTATGCCTGATATTGAAGGGCCAATGGACCCTATTGATCCACCCCCTTCACTTGGAAAGAGACCATCATGGCTCAGGGACACCCTCGAAGATGCTGAGGGTCATGCTGCCCCAAGAGGGACATTCCGAGAAAGCAAGAAGCCGTGTAGATACCAAGGGTATCTAGCTGCCATGAGTACTATTGTACAATCTGAACCTGGATCTTTTGAGGAAGTCGTAAAGCATCAAGTTTGGAAGGATGCTATGCACGAAGAATATGAGTCCATAATGAAGAATGATGTCTGGGATGTGGTCCCGAGACCGAAGGCCAAATCTGTTGTCACCGCGAAATGGCTCTACAAGATCAAACATGGATCTGATGGGAGTGCTGAAAAGTTCAAGGCAAGGTTTGTTGCCCGTGGCTTCTCTCAAAAGGAAGGAATTGACTATGATGATATATTTGCACCTGTGGCACGATATACCACCATTCGATCAATCATAGCCCTTGCTGCTACGCAAGGATGGAGTCTTCATCAGATGGATGTCAAGACCGCTTTTCTGCATGGTGCAATAAAGGAAGAAGTGTATGTAGAACAAAACCTCTGGGATTTGAAGTTCAGGATCGAGACACTCATGTCTGCAGGTTGAAGAAAGCCCTTTATGGGTTAAAGCAAGCACCCAGAGCTTGGTACGAGAGGATGGATAGTTACTTGATGAAGCTGGGCTTCACTCGAAGTAATGCTGATCCGAACCTTTACTTCAAGGTTGTACAGGGGAAGCCTCTCATTCTAGTGCTGTATGTGGCTGACCTCTTCCTGACAGGTGCTGACCCTCTCATTCATCAATGTAAGAGGGAGCTCCTTTGCGGGTCAAAGATGAGGACCTGGGAGTGATGCACTATTTCCTAGGCCTGGAGGTCTGGCAGAGACCTGGAGAGATTTTCCTTTCTCAAGGAAAATATATTGTGAAGCTTCTGGAAAGATTTGGGATGGTGGACTGTAAGTCCGTGTCGACACCAATGGAACTCAACTTTAAGAAGTTGAGTGGCAGCGCTGCTGGGCCTATCTTGGCCAATCCTACTTAGTATCGTCAACTCATAGGAGCTTTGATGTTCTTAGTGAACACCCGTCCGGACATATGTTTTGCAGTGAACACTTTGAGTCAACAGATGGTTGAGCCTCATCATTTTCACTGGGTTGGTGCCAAGAATCTTTTGAGATATCTTCGGGGCACGATAAACTATGGGCTGAGATACACTGCCGGGAGTGTGATACTCCGTGGATATACTGATGCCGATTGGGCTGGCAGTGTGGTGGATCGTAAGAGCATATCTGGATGCTGCTTCAATCTTGGTTCTGCTTCGATCTCATGGATGAGCAGGAAGCAGAAGTCGGTGGCTTTGAGCACCGCGGAGGCGGGGCTCATTCTTTAGTATGGCACTTTGTGAAGCGATTTTGATTTGCGAGCTCTTGTGTGGTGTTTGGACATGTGCTAGATACCTTTGTGATACTCTGTTATAACCAGAGTGGGATTCGTATGACTGAGAATCCTGTGTACCATGACCGATCCAAGCATATTGATATCGGTACCACTTTATCCGGGATATGGTACAGCGAGGCGCCGTAAGGCTCGATCATATAGGAACTGATGAGCAGGTCGCGGATATTCTCACTAAGCCCCTGGGGAAGGTCAAGTTCCTAACCTTCCGTGAGAATCTTGGAGTCGTGGAAAGACCCTATGATGTGGGTCCTGTTGGACGATGAGCTCTGGGGGGCTTTGGGGATAGCTTCTCGAGCTATAAGCACTCATAATGCTTCTGCCCCACCCTTGTGATTATTGAGCTGGTTCACCACTCATTTATCTGTGCCCCGTATGCATCCTACCCATTGAGTTCAGGGCTCATGGGAAGTGCCTCTCATTTGGCCAATGAGGTGGGAAAAGCTAGAGACTATTAGCAAAGACTGATGGACGCATCAGAGATTGCCGTACTTTCTATCTAGGATGACACGGTCCAACCACTTGATCTGGGATCAAGTTTTGTGAGGTCTGGGACCTCTGCTTGACTTCGGGTCAGATGAACCAACTTTGGGTTGGTTGGATACTCTTCATGAGTTTGATAGAGGTTTGGAACCTCTGGACTGATTATGTCAGTCGGGGGATGATGTCTTTGTGACTGACCCACTTCTGTTCTGAAATAAAGAGGCCAGCAAAGCAAGTTACGGCAGGATGACGCACGATGTTTGATTGCATTGATGGATGGAGTTCTCCCTAGTTGAGAGGGAGTGTTAAATTTGGACAACTAGGTCCAAACTCCATGTTATGATGCTCAGATTAAGAGGCTAATATTTTTGTTGGAATCCTCTTTGGGAGAGGTGTAAAATCCATATATAATATGTCTTAATCCGATGAGCAGAACACTTATTTTGAATTTATTATTCTTAATAAATTATATGTGCAGGTCGGCCTTAAGGTTGCACGCCCCCAGCAGATGTGTCACACGCCCCAATGATGGATATAAATACAGGAAAAGTTGGAGAGCATTTCATCATCATCACAACTCACATCTTCCTCTCTCATCTGAAATAGTACGAGCTACCTGGAGGACGAGTTTCAGTCACACGTGGGAAGGAGAAGGAGGACAGACCGTACGGCTGAGCTGAAGTACGATTTTCTGCTGCTAGGGTTTCGCAGAAAGTTTGACCAGCGTTGACTTTGGTCAACGCATGGTCCAATCAAGCTGAAAACTTGTGGAAGGTTCGATTTAGGAAGGCCGTACTACTTGGCACAGAAATCGAGGTCAAAGGGTTGACCGTTTTGCTGCTGCGTTGACTTTTAGCTTGCTGCCCTGCGTTGACTTTTTTAGGACATCGTTGACTTTTGTGGAGTTGACTTGGGTTGACTCATTTGCTGATTGGAGGTCTGTTGTGACACATGCTGGGCTGGCTGACCAAGGAGACTTTGCTGGTTGAAGCATCCTGTTGACCGCCGTAACGAACACACACTTTTTCCTGTTTCTGATTTGTCTTCTGTAAGATCTACTTATATGTTCTATCTGCATTTTGCTTAACTATTTGTATGATTGCTGTGAGAAAAGTAAAACTGCTCTTAGCATAGAACATCTACAAAAATTTACAAAGGCTCATGGTGATTTGAGATTATATGCAAAGGTATGAGGGAATGACTCATGGATGGCTCTAAATGATGGATGAGAAAGAAAGAGGTGGGGGAAGTGAAGTATCATATTTAACGAGCTCCCTTTCCTCAAGATGATTTTATAAAGGCTCATCAGTACTGAGAGAAGGGTTCACAAGTGACTCGAATATTCTCCAAAAATAACAAGGAAGGTAGTTAGAGACAAGGGCTCGATCTATATCATCATCATTAGAATAAAAAATAGGGTCTTTCCTAAAAGGAGAGTCAATTTCTTACTGGCCTCTTCCATGCAAGGCAAAATAATGATCCTCCTCCTCAAGGCCAGTGATAAATATGCCATCACAAGTAATGCCCGAGAGAAAGGGAAGACCAATCTCAACCATAGCCTCCTTATTTGTGTCATAAATAGGAGCACTATCGAATTGAGGACCAACGATTTCCCATTTCCCCTTTTCAATACATAAATAATCTCCAATGTCAATTTTCAAGGGACTAATGGGATCACCTTTCCTAGGGTTCGCAAAAGGAGGATCATCAGAAATAATGTCCTCAGCAAAAGTAAGCTTAACCTCAACTTCACTTTCAGTAGACTCATCTTCCCTATCACAGGTGTTCTCAAAATCATCTTTATCACCATTTTCATCATGTGTACCAAGGGAGGACCCATCTTCTTACTAATCATCTAGATTCCCAAGGTCCTCTCCAACCTCTTCATCTTGACTAGTGAGACCTTACCCTTGGAGGGCTACCTCTAGGCTTTGACAAGCAACTTCATTATATTGGAATTTTGGCCTCTTATATTTCAAGAAATTGTTGATCAATTTGATGAAAGATAAAATGATTTCGGGCTCACATGAAACAAGCCAACCCCGATGATCACATCCCAGAGATATAATAAATGTCTCAATGAGGTTATCTAGGTGAATAACATTCACTTCAGAAGCATGCCTAATGAATTTTGCTATGTGATCAATTGCTGAACTTGGATTGCCATCAAATTGTGGCACATTTTGCATAAGTTTTCTATCCAAGCAATTTGGGTATCCAGGGATCCATGTGATATCCTAAAGCAGGGAATCACTCATGAAGTTTTTTGATAAACATTGATTCTTAAATATATATGTTGCGGGAGTCATCAGGGTGAACTCAAATATTGCCTTGAGAGATGCTTGATTCACCCTACAATGGAGTTGCAAAGAATGATATGTCAATGTTGTTGTATGAGGAACAAGAAAAAAGTCTCATGTCCCTGGCAACAACGCCAAAAATATTACCACTTAATTTAGCATGGGTCCTAGGAGGGGTTCCAAAGGGACTACTACTAGATCAAGTGGAAACAATGGGACAAGGATCCATTGTCACCTTAGTCAATGCCCCTTGCTCTTTACGGACTTTCACCGATGGGAGGAGTCTCGGTATAGGGAAATCGCTAGAATGATGAGGTCAATAACGATGCACAATGTGATTTGCAATGCCCATTCAAAGGAGAGGCTTAGATAATAGGTTGCTTTTTTTAGAAGCAAAAGAAGGGGTCTCCAAGAAAGGCTTGAGGGAAGGATGATCTCGGGTTTAGGAATATTATTAAAAAATGATGAATGCCTAAGATCAAAACTTCCAAAATCCCTGACTTGTGATTGATGTGTTTATACTTGGGTTCAAAGTGAGGCAAGGATGGCTCATTTAATGGAAAGATTCGATTAAAGTGTGAGCTTTGAGAGAAGCTAGGGTGACTTTCCACGAAAAACCCCTTGAGAGAAATACTATAAGAGACTAATGGTTGAGAGATATACCGTGGTAAAGGCTCATCCAATGATCACCTATAGTTAAGAGAAAAGGTTTTGAATGATGAAGTAAAATGTGAAAACCTTCAAGAAATCCCCAATTCAAAGGAGCTTCAAGGTTTCCCTCTTGGTGTGATAGCTAGGGCATCAATTTATTCGAAATTCCACTATTGGAATTCGTTCAAAACTCAAGGAGGCCTAGAGGAGACATAAATGAAGAAACTTGTTAGGGCGGAATTCTAAAATTCTTCCTTAAAATTTCGCACCAAGCCTTAGAAAAATGTCCTTATCCATAGGAGACGAAGAAAAGAGGTGAAAGAATGATATTTCGTTAAGTTAATGTGATCACCAAGGATCTAGGACCAATGCTTAGTCTATTGGGAAAAAGGAGTCAAGAATGAGATTGATTTAGGGTTTCGTTCTATCAAGGAGCCTAGTTGCAGCTTCACATGCCATAATGAAGCAACTATCCAGCTACAACAAGGATTTATACTTTGTCTTGTCAAATAATGGGGTTTTAGTGTTAGTTTTCAATGACAACCCTTAGGAACATTCGTTTTTTCTTGCGCAATTGATAATGCATGCAATAGATCAAGACTACCAAAGTGATTCAAGATTTTCCCATAATTTAGAGCACTAACAACATCACGATGTTGTATTCCATAGATTCAACATATAATGAAAATTTCACATAAAAGAGAAACTTACATGGCAGAAAAAGTATATCCATCCATCACATTTGCAAGAGAGAAGCTCCAAAATAGAATAACATTAACCCAAACATCAAAATACATTAAAGAATCTCCAATTCGTTCTTCAATAGCTATAGTGAAATTCCAGAAGAAACAATGATCCAAATCCAAGTGATCCTGATTTACAAGTGAGGCCTCACTTGTATTTATATGAGCCTCTAATAGTTTAATGGGTCTAATTAGCCTAACAAACCCCTAAAAGTGCCTCTAATGTGCAAAATAACACCCTGATTGGTGACAATCCCATCAAATAGCTCCATAACATGAAAAATAAGCCTCTCAGGAGGGCCGAAATGATAATACAATAGCTAGGAGGGCCATTGTAAGGTCTAGTGGAGTCTAACATGTGCCAAAATGGATGGAAGGGCTCCAAAAATAATGATGAAGGGGGTGGCCCCTTGATCTCCAAGCAAATGACCTGTGGTGCTCCCAAGTGGCTCTGGGGGCACAAAAACATCTTCATGGGTCTCCAAGTGGATCGAAAAAGCCTGTATCCCATCTGTAAGGGCTCAAAAAATGACACAGCCCTCCCTTTTTCTCCCACGGTGAGACACATCTTCATCTGGGCCCTAGAACAACTGCCAAGTGTGTGGTGCAAGTGTGTAGCCGACTAGGTGAGGTGGTTCGCGTACATCATCATCATCAAATAATTGGAACACGAGCGAGCATTGAATGGAGCTGAAGGATCTCGTATAGGGAGACCAAAACCTAAGACGACCCACCTGCAATCTTGTATAAGATCTAATGCATCTCCTTACCTTCCAGTACAACAAATCATCAGTGTAATTGAGTAAATGAGCTTATAATCATGTAACCAAGTGGACACTTCACAATGGCATGCCCTTCCATAATGGGCATTAGAACGTACAAGTATCTCCAAGTTCAAGAAGGAGGTTAATCAAGGACCTTATTAAGTGGTTTCAACCTCTAAGGTAGTGATAGGTCCATGGTACATCCCTTAAGTGGCAGGTGTCATGTGAGATAATGATGGAACAAAGTGGGACATCAGGGGAAGGCTCCAAGCCACATGTCACAATAGAAGGGTAGCCATGATGAGGATGGGCCACACTTGGGTGTATGAATGTAGGAGGGAGAAATCATGGTACATTAGTTACCCCAACCTTTGTTTTTCCACCCTTCTTCATATGAATTTTTCCTTTTATTGATTTTTCTTATATAATTGCTCAGAGCACCAGGGGATGAGAGCATGATGTGAATGATATAGCTATGAATACCCTTTAAGGTTGGGTAGTTGATCGCCCACCAAGGTTTGGGACAATCATGGGTTTGTTAATGATGCACCGGGCTCATATAGGTTCCCTAGGAACCAGGGTGATGGCCATAATGATAGAGGGTAGAGCTCATGTTGGCTTTTGCCCATGTGCTAAATTTGTATGTCCCGACCATCTTTTGCATCTTATTGTACACTTCCTGTTGAGAGTGGCCAAATTATGCTTTTTATTATTTTTTTAGTTGCATCAACCTTCGGGGCATCATTCTAGGCTCGACCCAAAGTGTGGACAAGGGGAGGGCGAGGCTAACTTCTTGTGGACCCAATGGACAAATGTGGACATGGATGGGAAATATTGTGAAAGGGGCTATAATGAGCAGAGGGGAGTGATGTATGTGGTGTCGGGAAACATGACCATTCAACCAAAATTAGGATTTCCCATGTAGCGATTCCCAAAGCTAGTAGACAATAAAGGAGATCCCATGGGACTAGGATATAATGTTAACCACCAAGTTGGACATAGTAGAGAAGAGTACAAACCAAAACCATCCTTTCCGCCGAATCCCCCCAGTAGTTTGTCCCTAAAAGTGTCCATGATAAGTAAAGAAAAGTACCCAACCACATAATGAAAGCCATACGATTGGGCTTGGAAGACCCACCTTCAAACATACTATTATGACCGATGGGCGAGGGTGCGTAATGGCTATTTTAGGTGGCAGAGATGGTGGCACATTGTGCTATCTGGTGGCTGCGAGGGGCTACCGACTGAGGACCATATAGGAGAAAAATTTCTCGTATGGATGTCATTCACAGGTGGTGGGTAACATGGAGTAGGCAGAAAAGGGAAGAAGAAGAGGATAGGGGTCCCCATCTGAGTGACCCGATGTATGATGAGGAGGAAGGATTTGAAGACGAAGGGGATGAAGAGGGCACTGAAATTCAAGGGGGAAAAGTTGCATTGACACCCTTGCGGAATTATGTGACAAAACTTGAGGGGGGAAGAGGTGGTGGATGCTACAAGTTTTTGTGCCCTCATGATTCTCATGGAGGAAAACCTTATAGTGGTTCATTTACCAGTGTGAGGAGGTATCTTTGTGTGGTGTAGGACAATGATGACAGAAAGTGTCCCATAGGGATATTAGTTTGCTCTAATATTTCAGTGGAACAAAGAAAAAAATACATCCAAATAGAGGAGGCTGAACAAAACAAAAGCAAGAAACGAAAAAATCATTCTTAATCAAGTGCAATTGCAACCTCTAGATTTGGTAGCTCAACTCCTTACGTTACTTCTGCAACCTTTGAAAATAAAAAAGCAATAGAAATTTTTTTGAGTGTTGCTAGGAGGGATGATGTGGATGGAAAGGTGGTGTAGTTTCTTTGTACTTGCGATGTACCATTGAATGTGCTTCACTCTCCCTATTGGCATGATTTGGTTAAGGCCATCAATGAAGCCCCAAAAGGATGCAAGAGCCCCAACTATGAAAAAGCTAGAACTGTGTTATTAGAAAGAGAAAAAACAAATGTTCAAAGAGCTTTGTCACGTCTTACAAATGAGTGGGTGGATTGTGGCATATCCATTGTATTAGATGTGAAATTTCTTTAATTGCAGTAATTGGAATTTAAACTTCTATCTACTAGAGATTATGTCTTCAGAAATTTAATTACGGAAAATAACGATTAAGTCACTACTGCAATCTTCACAAATAAATATAGGAACTGAGAAATAATGCACACACAACATAATAAACACCGGTATTTTTGGGCAAATTGTCACTGGAAAAACCCCAATGTGGGGAAAACCGGTTTTGTAGATGAGGGTTTATATTATTAATAAATCTTTAGCAAAAATGAGAAGTACAATCAACTTGCCTCTCATTGGCAATGCTTCGACATATGATACCACCACTGGCAAAATCAATCTGGAAACCCAAGTTTCCTTCTGGAAAATTATCTGGGCTCCCTCAGTGAAATTCACACTCCCTGCTTGCTAAACACATTGGCTAAACTGGAAATGCATGTGGCCCTCTCTGGAACTCGCACTGCCTCTAAAAGTCAGTTGTGCCAATGATCTCTGCCTCTTGCAAATCTACTGAGCAACTCACTCCTCCTTCGACACTTGTCTACGACAACTTGAAATCGATCTGCTGCCTAGCTCTGCGCATTGACTAATTCACACTGCCTAGTATGACCTCTTTGCAGAATAGTTCGACCTCCCTTCCTCTCTTGGAATGTTGGAATCTTTGTGGATAATTTCTCTGGAAATTCTCTTCTCAATCTCTCTGTTGAAACGCTGCTACTGGTGTCTCCCTCAGCGCCCTTGCTATCACTGCAATTCACTACCTCTGAGTGTCGGTATGTGTTCTCCAAAGCCCCATCGACTTGCTCTTATAATCTCTCGTCGAGCAACCAACGACCATGATCTAATCACAATCGATGGCTAAGATCATCTTGACCCCATTAAGTCATTTTTTTGAAGTCTTTAGAGGAAAATCGATTTTCCTCAATTGATCTTATTTAATTAATCGATTTTCCTAAGTCAGACTTAGGAAAATATTTTTAATTGGCTAATTAATCTAATTAAGGCATTTCTTGTGAAACTTTTAATGGGTATTGGAGAAAATGTGTTCCTTAGCCTCATAAACACTATAAAGATTAGAACACCTGTCCGTTGCTACCGAAAGCTATCACTCCCTCTTAGCGAGGAAGGTGTTCTCCACTACTCCCATCTTATCCTTGAAGTAAACAAACTTTGCCCTCCACAAGGCCTTCGTGAGAATATTTGCAATTTGCTGATCTTTGGGAACATACTGCAGCCAAACTGATCCACGTTGTACACATTCTTTGATGAAGTGGTATCTGATGTTGATATGCTTTGAGCTATCATGAAAGACTGGATTGTCAGAGAGCTTGATTATCACAACAGATATTGGTTGAATCTAATGGTTGACCAAACAGTCCCACTAGAAGGTTTCGTAGCCAAATAGGTCTGCATCTGGCCATGCCTACTGCCATGTATTATGCCATTGCAAAACTCAGTGCCACAAACTTCTTCATGTCGCGCCAGTAGACAATTCCTAATCCAATACTGAAGCAACATCTTGAGTTGCTTTTTTGATCCACTGAATTGCTTACCCAATCTGCATCTATATATCCCATCAAACTAGCACCATCACCTTAAGCATATCTTAGACAATACTTGATTGTACCACATAGATACCTCAATACATGTTTGTCTAATGTACTCTCTTTGGCTCCACCATGAACTGACTCAGAGTGTTGATCGCGAAACAAAGGTCTGGCCTTGTGTTGAACAAATACATGAGAGATCTAATGAGCTGCCTATACAAGGTTGGGTCCACATCTATGTTCTCTGATGCATCTTTCTTCGTCCATTTGTTGATCATAGGTGGGGACATGGGTCTATAGTCCTGCATCGTGAACCTCTTCAGGATCTCCATAGTATATCTCCCTTGCCCAAGGAATATCTCCCCATTCGTCTACTGTACCTCCACTCCGAGGAAGTAATGCATCAATCCCAAGTCCTTCATCTCGAACTCAGCTGCCAAGTCCCTCTTGCAGTCCTCTATGAGCCCTGATGATCCTGTGCACCCATTTTCTCACAAGTCTAAGGAAGCAATGTACAAAATTTTTTAGAGATTAAAATTATCACCCAACTACATGTTGTATCATTGTAAACCCAATTTCTGCAAATTTTAATGTAAATGATGCTAGTATGACCATTTAATTTTGTAACAACACCTAGGTAAGCCTTTGATTATGGCGATGGATATCATCCTAGGAGGTTTTTTGACCGCACCGATTTATCTGTGTTTCTAAACACAGATAATCGACAGAGTTTTTCCTCGCACTTAAACACCAAATCTATGGTGGAATTCATTGACAAGATCCTAGGTGAGTCCTAGTGTTATCAAGTCTCTGTAAAAGTGGTTTGAGAATAATTTAAGCTATTTGACTAAATTATTTTGTTACAGATCACTTGGTCTATACTAGATCATATTGTGTTGCTGAATTGGGTAATGTCATGAGGGTCTATAACGAATGCGTATTCCCCCTTTGAGGGTTGAATTATTTGTAATATCTGATGTAAAAATATTTTAGTGCATGGTCCCTCATATTTAAACAGCTAAAGTATTTGAGGGTGGAAACATAATTAATCCCATCTTGTGTCAATTAATTATTTTTTTTGGCAAAAATAAAATTAAATCCTAATCCAAAAAATTAATTACTTTAGAGTAAAAAATAATTATAGAGAAATTAAAATTTCTCCAAGTGGAAAATTCGTTGGTCAAATTTTGGAGGTCCCCCCCACCAAGGCAAAAACGGATATTTTAAGAAAAATTAAGCCCTTGGACCTTGGTTGTTAAGTCGAAGCGAAAATTTTGAAGAAATTAATCCAAAATATTAAATTTTGGATTAATAAAAATGGGTTTTAAGTGAAATTCGAAATTTTCCTCAAAATAAATAATGTCGACGACAAAGATTAAAATATCATGAAATTCTTATCAACGATCGAGATTATTTTGATGGGCATCAAGTCAACTAGCCATTATTTTGCACTTGGAGGATTTCTCTATAAATAGAAACCATTTTGCATCTCAAGTCATGATAAAATTTTGGTCTGGGCTATCAGTGGATGATGTAAATTTGTAACGCTAGTATTGAGCCATTGCTCTACTGGGAATGTTTTGATATCGTAATAAAAAGACTTTGGGGTTCTGTTCATGGTGTTCTTCTTCCATTGATTTGTGGTACGCGCTAGTTATGTGCTAATCCTATATTGTGCTTTATGGTTATATTAATTGTTATTTCATTTGTCGATGATAGGAGCATTCTATTGGTAAAATTTGGGTTTTTCTTAGGTGATCTAATTCATCATATGATCTAATGATTTGGTTTGAGAAAAATTATAGAGATTTGCAGGTACAATAGCCCTTGGGCTCCAAGTTCACAAACTGTGGAGAAGGGTTGACCTTGTTTGGGCTCTAAAAATTTTTATATGGTGTTTTAACTTCGCTAAAGGGTGTGGCCAATATTCTAACTTTCGAAAAATACATTGATCCATTGCAGTTATTCAGAATTTATTGTCTAAAAAATTCTATTTTACAAACATTGTATATTTGTGAATATTTTGTATATAATTTTTATAAAATAATTTTGTAATTATTTCTAACCCTTGTTTGCAACAGCTGGGGTTTATTTTGAATTTTGTAGATATTGGGGTTTTGGGAAAATTTTATTTTCATTTGTGCAGGTGAAATCTCAAGCCATATCATTTTTGTGAGGGTTTCTAGCTTGGTTGGAGAAAATTGTTAGGGTTTTGAGGTGGATGTAGGCCTAGGAAGGCATGATCCACCCTCTAGCTCCCCTCCAAGTTCAACGATCAAGCCAAAGAGGATTCCGCTAACCCTCGAGGAATATTTTGTGGCAATTTTGAAGATCTGAAGTGAAATTCAATTTTTTGCAGAGGTTCGAATATTTTTTAGGTCTTCTAGGCCTAACGTTTGTTAGAAAATCAGAAAGGCAAAAAGATTTTCTTATACTTGATAATTACTTGTGTAGTTCTTATTTGTTTATTATCTTTTATGTTCTTCTTTAGTTCATCAAGCAATTATCAAAACCATTTAAAGATTAGGGACACCAAATGTAGGTAGACAACCAGGGAAAAACACCACTCTAGGGGAAAACCCAGTCAACAACTCTTCCTTCAATAGATTCACGTAACAATCCAAGACTTCTTGATCTAGACACAGACTTCCTCCAATCACCAGGTCAACCCTTTCCTTCTTCTGCAAATGACAACCTTCCAACACTATCTTCGACCTAGAATAGCAGCAACAGCAACAACACTTCGATGCAGATAAAACTTCGACCTAGGAGTAGCAGTAACTTCGACCCAACAACAACTGGCAACATCAACTAATCTTCGACCTAAGTGCAACACTTTGATTTGGAAGTAGTACTTCGATCCTGAAGCAATATTTTGACTTGGAAGCAACAACAGAATTTCAGCCTTGATGCAGTACTTCGATCTAGTTGTAGTAACCTAGAAATTCCACACGTGGGAGAGATAAGTGCCCTAAAAACTTTGATCCTGCAACTTCTTGTCTTCTTCTCCAGCTCTGCACTTTTTCACTACCTCTTCTTGAAGATTGAACTTGTGTGAGTGATTGTCTCTCAAATGAATCAAATTTCTCTTATATATACCCTTTTCTGGAGTTCAAATTCCCTTCGTGTAGGCCGACTTGAACTGGTAAGAGCCGACCTGGTGTGGAGGTGACAAAATTCATTTTTGACTCAAAAATAATTCTTTTTACAAGATTCAAAAGCCTAGGAAAGGTCTTATTAAATATACAATGACTCTAATGACTCAGTATTAATTCTAGAAGTCCTCAATGGGGACTTTGACCTAAAACATGATGACCCAATCATGAAACCCATCCTTTAATAACTCATAATAATAATAATAATAATAATAAATTTTTCTTTTCATTCTTTTGTCATAAGTACATTTCATTATGAAAAATATAATTATGAAGGCTGAACCTAGTTACATTCTTCAACACTGCCTCTTAACTAGGGAGGTATTCATAATGACATATACAAGTACAAGGAAGATATCAAAACACATGAACCATGAAGACTTTGGGCACCACAGTGCCATGGACTAGATTCCTGACTAGGGCAATCTATCCAAGGTCCTTCAACAATTTAAGCACTCACGGAGCAACGGACAGGTGTTCTAGGATCTGGTTTCGCATCTATGTTCTATGATCTCACATTGGTATAACATTCTCACCTCTCTGTTCTATGTCTGGTCTCGCATCTCTATTTCACATCTCTGCATTGGACACAATCTTGCATCTCCGTAAAGAGCAATGGTCTTGCATCTTTGTAATGGATAGGATTCCCATCACAATGTTATGTATGGCATCAATTCATTGTTCCTTTGTGACCTTGTGGGTATTAATACACAGTGCTATGTATGGCATCAATTCATTGTCCCCCTGCGATCTTTTTGGCATCAATACATAATGTTATGTATGGCATCAATTCATTGTTCCCTTGCGATCGTGTTGACATCGATACACATTGTTATGTATGGCATCAATTCATTGTTCCTCTGCGATCTTGTTGGCATCGATACACAATATTATGTATGATATAGCATGGTATCTCGACAATAGTTTATTATTGCAGTAGTTCTACTTTGACTTTATATTATCCTCTGCAACAACAATATATTCTTCCTAGCAGTGTTCTATAACCTTATGCTTGGATAATTTATGGTTGCTAATAGTGACTATAAGCTTGATGTAAAGACAAAAATAAGGGTTTCTTCCTTAACCTTTGCTCATGGAGACAATATATGACAAATCAAAACCCTTTGACAACAATGATGAATAATGGGTGTTGAAGAATGTAATTAGGTTCAGTCTTCATAATTGTATTCAAGTCATAATAAAATGTATTTCTCAAAGGAAAGAGTCTTTTATTATTATTATTATTATTAAAATGACTTATTAAAGCATGGGTTTCATGCTTGGGTCATCATGTTCTAGGTAAAGTCCCCATTGAGGACTTCTAGGTTTTATCTGGAGGCATTAGATTCATTGTCCATTTTATAAGACCCTTCTTGGGCTTTTGAATCATGTAAAAAGAATTATTATTGAGTCAAATAAGTCATTTGTCACCTCCACACCAAGTCATCCCTTTACCTGATGAAGTCGGCCTACATTAGGGCAATTCCTACAGAAAAGGGTATATATAGAATTGCAGTTCGATTCATTTAGAGGCATCACACACAAGTTCGATAAACAAGAAAAGGAAGCAAAAAAGTGCAAAGTTGCAGAAGGAGGATAAAAAATGAAGAGAAGAACAAAATCAAAGTTTTGGGCTATCTATCTCTCACATGTGCGAATTTTTTGGGCAATTGCAGGGGTCAAAAATCTAGGTCGAAATTCTGCTACTGCTACTAGGTTGAAGTTCTGTTGTTACTACTAGGTTGAAGTTCTGTTGTTACTACTAGGTTGAAGTTCTACTGCTGCTACCAGGTCGAAGTTCTGTTGCTGCTACCAGGTCGAAGTTCTGTGGCTGCTACTAGGTTGAAATTTTGCTGTTGCAAGGTCAAAGTTCTAGGTTGAAGTTACTGCTGGAAAGTTATCATTTGAAGAGGAAGGGAGGGCTGACTTGGTGATTGGAGGAAATCTGTGTCTAGGTCAAAGAGACTTGGATTATCTCATGAAACTACTGAATGAAGAGGTTTGACTGGGTTTTCCCCTAAATAGGGGTTTTTCCTTAGTTGTCTGCCTATATCAGGTGTCTTTGATCTTTGTGTTATGGTTTTGATAATTGTTTGATGAACTAAGATAAAAGAAGAACACAAGAAAGTTAATAAGAACATAAGAATATCATAAGTAATTATCAACTTAGGAAAATCTTTCTGCCTTTTTGATTTTCCAACATGGTATCATAGCTAAGGTGAAGAAGAAGGAAAAAGGCAGCCTGAAGATCTATTGAAAGGAGAATAAGGAGTTTTCAGAAGTTGAATAAGGGTCATCAAGGAAAAGGATCATATAAGGAGACAAGCCTACTATCTTCAAGAACCATGTCTAACTCATTGAAGCGAGAAAACAAACTAGAAGGAGCCTCCAACTATAGGGCATGGAAAAAGAGGATAGATCTCATCCTCGAGAAGAATAAAATCTTGGATCTAGTCAAAGGAAAAGTAAAGAAGCCTACAAATGTATCAAGTGAAGCAGGGAAAGCAAATTATAAAGAAACAAATATACAGGCCATGAGTCTAATAGTGGATGGAATAAAGGATAACCCAATGTGGAAAAAGTCGAAGTCGGGATTAAATCAACAAGGGTCCAAAAATTGAAAAGTCGTTAAAGTTTGGAGGTTTTTAAAAAAGTCGGCAGAATTAAAAAATACAAAACAATATTCATTTTTTTTCAATTTTTTTTAGCATCTAAAGTATCCACAACATCAAATAAATGCATTTCCACATAAATATGAAAATAAAGCTAATATATAATATATATATGAAGTCTAGTGCTACATCACATATCAAAATAATGAATCAAGTCCTGAATCTTGAGTCCTATCTCAGTCTCAACTCTCTCGCGTCAAAATATCAACAAAAAATATAATAAATGTATATCATGAGTCATCTACATGTCATAAAGTAATCAGTCACTGAGATCGTCTGCCCCTTTATGGGAATAGGGAATGGCTTTGCCTTTTCCTCTAGAGGAAGAAGGCCCTGCCCCTGGGGCTACAAATGGACTCTGTCGTCCTCTAGAAGCCAATAAAAGAGGTGGCCTTTGTCCTCTGCTATTGCCCATCCTAGATGGTGTCACCTCCTCCTCCTCCTCCTCTGCTCTGCCTCTTGACCCTGCTCCTCTTCCTCCTATATCTTTGGCTCTCCCTCCCCTGCGACTGCTACCTCCTTTGCCGCTAGTGCCTCTGGATCCACATCTAACCAATCAGGGATCGAGTCCACGGCCAACCTCTAAGTCTCGACCCTTCATGCAACAATGGTATCAATATTGTCCATTGAAATGGCTTCCACATCAGGAGTTTTCTGAAGTTGTCTCACCCACGATGAAAGATTGTAGTAGACGTAGATAACGTCATTGAGGCGTTGGGGCTCCAATCTGTATTAGGGTCATAGATTGTAAATTAGTACTTAGAAAATTTAAATATTAAAAATAATAAAATGAATTCAAAAATTTAATTTGATTTTTTTTACTTGTCACTCTTTTTGCTGTGTAGTTTGTCAAATACACCAGTTGCTCTCACACCTAGAGGAACTGCATATTTGGTTGAGCACTCGAATGGAAAGCTTTTGGAGATTGGATACTCTGCCACCATAGCTTGTCCACCAAGCATCTACAAGTTAAAAGAAAAATTAGAAACACAAAAAAAAAAGTTAAAACATTGAAATTCTAAACTTGAAGCAAATTATGAAGAGACAATGAATTATGAAATTTGGAAGTTGAAAGTTGAAACAAACTGAAGCTTACCTGGCATTTTGGTTGACCTATTCTTAATAGCCATGGTAAAACCTAATGTGCCACCTGCCATCCTATATATCTCCATTTCTTTAGAAATATCTTCATGTTGTTGCTCAGATGCCACCATCCTCTCAACACAATTGAGGAATCCATCCATCACCTCAGCATCAAATCTGAAACCACAGGAGTAAGAAAATGTGGGGTCGAGGTATATACCTGCAGCATGAATGGGGCGATGTAGGGTATTGTTCCATCGCTCATCAATCACGTTCCATATGAACTGTAGTTTCTTTAACCCCTCGTCTCCCTTATCTTCATAATAAGAAAGGATGGCTTTTGTGGCCCTATCCATGGCCTCATATAAGTAGCCCATTGTAGGCTTGTCTCCATCAACCAACCAAAGAACCCTTACCAAAGGTTCTGAAATGGCACTCCCCTCCTTTACTCCTGCCCAAAAGCTCTGATCATATGAAACTAGTCTGCATAGGCTCTCTCCCTTTGGTTTGCGGCTAATAGATAAAGCACGCCAATCTTGTGAAAGAAAGATGCTCTTCACATCCCACATAGAATTCAATAGACTGGAGAGATATGAAAGTGGTGGAAAATTGTGTAATCGCAAGACACACCAGCTCTTTGTTGTTGGTGAATCTTCTCATCAAGATAAACACAGATGAATGATAATATATAAATTTTGTTATGCTCTTGGATGATTCAACAATATCCCTCACAAGAGGAATCTTACCTATATTGTCCAACATCAAGTCAATACAATGAGCAACACAAGGTGTCCAAAACAAAATAGGATACCTCTCCATAAGCAACCTGCTAGCAACAACATAATTTGTAGCGTTGTCCGTTATTACTTGGACAAACCTACTTCCTGAATGAAGATGTCCAACTACTCATAATAAATGTGCATCTTTAATGTGTGCAAATGCGTCAACAAATTTCATAAACATTGTCCCCTTGGGACAACTAACCAAGAAGTTAAGAAGGGTCCTACCCTTCTGGTCAGTCCAACCACCTGACATGACTGTGCATCTAGTGTGTTCCCTTGATGCCCTAAACTCCTCCAATATAGTAGTGCAATCAATTGTTTCCTCTTGAAGAAGAGGCCCTCTCAACTCTGCAAAGGTAGGGGCTTTGTACCCCGAGCCAATGACAACAACAACATCAAACATAGGTTGGTAGAATGGGTTTGTCTTGGCAATGTTGAAACGAACGTCGCTCCATAGAAGACACTCACTGACCAACCTATCAGCTTCTACCTTTTCCTCTTTTTTAAGTGGCGATTTGATGCTAGGTTGTGCACCAGGTGTGGTCCTAGGAACAAAAAAAGATGAGAAAGCTGAGGGGTTGGGACATCTGGGTGTGGAAGGTGATGTTGAAGAACCACTCTCACTTCCCCCCACTCTTGAGGCCCCTACAAGTTGGCTTTTCACTGCTGCCCTGGTGTCTTTTCCCTCCTCTTTATCCATCAATGATTTAATGGCTTGCTGGATGATTTCTGGAGATGGATTTGGCCAAAGTTCTATATTTTGCCCGAAAATTTGCTCCAAATGAAATTTTAATCCGTTGACACCCCCTGACATATGCTTGCCACACAACTTGCAAGTGAAATACACCCCAGATTCGAGTATAGTATTAAGTTCACCATAGTCCCACATAGGGTCCAAATTCTTTGGCATTTTGTTTGAAACTTTGAACCTGAATTTGAGTCTGGGCACAAAAAAAATTTGAAAAAAATAAAAAATTGCCGATCAGGGCCATCACATAAGAAGCAAACACAAATGTAATTATTGATTTTAAATTTTAAATGCCTCTTCTCACTCACTTGAACACACTTGGATTCAATAAACAAAGGTTTGAATTTTTGTCATTTGATTCTAGAAAGTTAAAAGTTGAAGTTTTGATTCAATCTAGATTTTAAACAATGTTTTGATTCAAATTTCTAAGCAAAAATAAGCTAAAAAAACTAATAGAAAGATTTAAGAAGCCATTGTGTAACAAAGACTAAGAGAGAAATTAAAATACATACCTAGCAACAACAAATCGGCACCTTGAATCTCTCACGTTGAGCAGTGGACAAATCACCAAATCCACACCACAAAACTAGCAAATCTCCTCCTCTAGGGCAATGGCAAACACCTCCTCTCTCCATAGGGATGAATGGCGGAAAGAAGAGTGAAAAATGAGTATCTTTTTGCCTTTTCCCTCACTTATTCACGTCTTGGGTAGGCTCCATGATTTTTTCAATCAAATCCCGATTTAATCTCAACTTTTTCGATTTAATCCCGACCTTTTTGACTGGGCAAAAATGGCCAAAAAGTCGGCTGATTTAATTTTCTAGTCCAAAAAATTGGACTTTGCCCACACCCGATAACCTCAGTCCATATATATCCAACATAGATTCCGTTCAAGAAATGTATAAGGCCTTATCCAAATTATTCACAATCAAGAACCTTGGTCAAATTGCAAGCCTCAAGAATGAACTAAGAACTATGAAGATGACAAAAGATGACACAATGGCATCCTTCTTTGTTACAATAGCTAGAATCAGAGATGAACTCCAGGCAATAGATGAAGTAGTACCTGAAAATGAGCTTGTGATTACTGCTCTTCTAGGGTTACCAACATCTTGGAGTGCCTTTGGATCAGGGATCAACAGTTGGAAGGATACTCCTACATTCGAACAATTATGGAATGCATGTAGCCAAGAAGAAGTCAAAATATCATTAGTAAGCAACAAGGAGAATGAAGAGAAAATATCGAATGCCTATTCCGCTCATCACAAGAATAATGGAACCTTTAAGAAGTTTAAAGGGTCAAGGAGGAAGATAGACCTATCCAAGCTTGAATGTTACAATTGTCACAAAATGGGTCACTATAGAAGTGATTGTCCTGAGAATTCAAGAAATAAAAGGAGAGATATGGATCAAGAAAGCATTGTCGATGAAGGTTCAGCTAAGAAGAACAAGATTGAAGAATCAGAAATCAAGGAATTACGCTACTGAGTCCTCTCTCTCTTATCTCTCTTAGTCTTCTACTCTAAGTTTTGAATTGTTTTCCTTCATATTTTGATTTCTAATACTTGTAGGTCTAACATGCTTTGGAAAAACATTTTTGAATGGTTTTGATAAAGTTATTGACATCCCTCGACATTGGATTAAGAGGTAGCCCTCACCAATTTACCAAAGATAAGTATCTTATTCCTTGTATTATCTTTTTGTATTTGGTTTCCCTCTCTTATCTAGATGTGTTTGTATTAGATGCTAATTATATTTCTTTTCATATTTTCCTTGTTTAGGAAAGCTTGTTGAATGCTCAAGGGTTATGGAGGAGACCTCAAGGGATAAACTTGAAGCATGGTAGAAGTTCTGTTGCAAAGAAAGCTCTTCAAGAATTGATGTCCTACAAGTTTTGTTAAGAAAGAACTCAAAGGCATGTCTTGATCATAAGCTTTGTTCTCTTCATAATAAAGGTATATTCATTCCTTTTAAAATCCGATTTACATTACTAATTTCGTCTTTGACTCACAAAGATTCTTGTTTGGGTGATTAATCATTAGATTAAATCTACCCTCATTAAAATAATTCATCATTTTTGTGGAACCCTAAAAAGGTTCTCTGTAAAAGCCTAACCTAAGGGTGTGTTAATATTGATAATGAAACCCTAGTCTTATTAGGGTTATTGATGAAATCTAGAAAATACTATTCTTTTGATATTGTTATGTAAGCCCTAGTCCTTTAGGGTTGGATGGTGATGTCTATGTATTGAAATTATAGACCTTTAGAGTTTTTGGTAAATTAGGGTTTATTAGAAAAACCCTTACAATATCTAGAGTAAGCTCCTAGGAACGAAACCCTAGGTGTATACTTGTCTGTCTGATTGAAACCCTATCCTGATCAAAATTGATATATGTCAAACTTTAACTTATTGATATTTGTGTCTTGGGTTTGTCTGATAGATGTTGTTGTGATACGCTTTTGCATGGTTATGAAATCGTAGATATGTATATATGCTAACCCAATTGTTGATGATTATAGTTTGGTGAATTCTAGGGTTTGTAACTATAAGCCCTAGTAGAAGTTTGGTATTCTAGGATATGGTGATATTGCTTCCATTATGATGATAAAATCCAGGGTTTACAACAAACCTTAGTAGGAGTTGGTCATATTGTTGAAACCTTAGATTGTGCTATGATGGTTTTGATTGTTGATGTCTAAGGCTTAGTATCTCAAAAAATGAATCTAGGATTTGCATAAAATCCTAGTAGAAGTCTAACATATAAATTCCAAAATTTTTTAGATACATTGTAGAATTGTACTTGTTTGAATTGCTTCTAGGGTTTGCAATATATCATGATAGATTCTATAATATCTCTGAAAGTAATATTAAGGCCCTAGATATAAATGCGACTGATATCTTGATTGAGTTACTGATGTGATCTAGGGTTTGTAACAAAATTCTAGCAAGAAGTTGAAGTATATCTTGCTGATTATAAACCTAACAAGTTTAGGTATTTGATGTCTAAAGTCTAATGTATGATTCTGATATAGTTAACTTCATGCTTCTATATATCTATTTGGTTGTACTTGCTGTTTAAGTTGTACATGTACATAATCTCCAAGATATTGAAGATATTCGTAAGTAAGGTTGACTTGATTGGTAAGATTGATGAAGTTATATGAATGATGATGATGAAGATGACTTTGATAAGAAGCAATGAAGCCATGAAAGATTCTTCGATGTTATAGAAAGTAATTGATCTCCCTAAGTTAAGAGGGAGTCTGGATAAAAGAAAGAATATATCTCCCCAAGTTGAGAGGGAGGACATATTATGATAGTATGGTGGATGTTTTCATTTGGGATCTACTATGATTTCGTGGATAAGTATAAAGCAAGGTCCGGTTGCATTAAGCAGTGATGAAACAGAGTAGGTTGCTGCATGTGAAGAGGAAAGAACGCTGTATGGTTGAGGAAACTTCTGTCAGATTTGTTTGGGAAGCCTCTAAGTCCTATTGCGATAAATTGAGATAATCAAAGCAACATCAAGATGATTGAAGACCTCGAAGGTTTGTGTTTACTTGTGTATTTGAAAGTTTGTTGCTGGTTGGGGTTGTGTTTGTACAGATAAATCTCTCGAAGTTTTAGAAGCATGCTTGATTTATTTGATCTGTTTAATTGAGAGAGATTTGATGTTACCGATTTGAAAAAAAAATTGAGAGTGTTTAGGCATCGTGTGTAATACAAAATGCCTGGGAGGACATCTAGCTAGCCTGTGTGTTGATGTCTAGTTCCCAAAGGAGGGAGGGTGGCGTTGGTCATAGAGTTTTGACTTTGCATTACGCACCTAGTTCCTTGGGTTGATGGTTAGTAAGCTATGTTGCACGGGGACCCGTCCCTGCCATAATTTCATGCCGTTCCCTCTGTTCTGGCGTTCCGGGGACTTTGGAACTCGTCGGAAATGTTTCGGATTTGCCGGCGACTCCATCGGGGACTTGGGGACTTCAAGGCCGTCCCCTAGCCGTCCATCGAAAATTCAGGGACTTTTTGGGGACTTCCAAAACGTCCCTCGATAAATTCCTAAATTACATTTACTCTAACCTAAAGGCTAACGCATATACCTATCAAAATTAAAACATTTACGGTTTACAATGTTACCATTTGGCAGCTACACTAGTGACTATATTGTTTTTAAATTTTAATTTTTGTCATTTTGGTTCTTGGACTATAGTCTATGACTATAATTTATAAATTTATAATCCATGGTTTTCTCCTTCTAGATTCTTAATTTGAGATTTATTTTTAAATTTTAATGAACTGTTCATGTTTATATCTTTATTAAATTTTAGTACTATTTACTTTTAAGCTTTAGCTGCTATATAAATTTTGAAATGATTCATCATGCATCAATGATCATAGAATGATTATGTAGATTTTAGACAGTAGTAGATTGTAGGTTGTAAGTTGTATGAAACTAATAGTACTTATGTTATGCAATGATGACAGAAATTTGTTTTTGTGATGCACAATTCTCAATGATGATTAGATACTATTAGACTATTAGTATTAGTCTTTAGATTTATCATTTTAGTATTTTATTTATTTTGATTCATGCTTAATTTATTTAATTTTAATTTTTTAATAAATAATAAATATAATAAATAGTCGTCGCACTTGCCGTCCCCAACCCACCGTTCCCTGAAAATTTGGGGGTGCACTCTAGCCGTTCCGGAAACTCGTCCCCCCGTCCCCTCCGTCCCCCATCCCCACAACCAGTGCAACATAGTTAGTAAGTAAGCCTGGTGGTACCTAGAGAGGCTGAAAGCTTTAGTCCATCTTAGTCCCACCTGGATAGATTGCCCTGGTCAGGAATCCAGTCCGTGGCACTGTGTGTGCCTGAACTCTTCATTGTTCATGTGTTTTGAGATCTTCCATGTACTTGAATATATATGTGGTTATGAATACCTCCCTAGTTAAAAGGGAGTGTTGAAGAATGTAACTATGTTCGGTCTTCATAATTGTATTTGAGTCTTAATAAAATGTATTTATCAAAAGAAAGAAAAAGAAAATTTTATTATTATTAAAATGACTTATTAAAGCACGGGTTTCATGGTTGTGTCATCATGTTCTAGGTCAAAGTCCCCATTGAGGACTTCTATGTTTTATCTAGAGTCATTAGAGTCATTCCATTTTATAAGACCCTTCTTAAGCTTTTGAATCATGTAAAAGGAATTATTATTGAGTCAAATAAGTCATTTGTCACCTCCACACCAAGTCGGCCCTTCCCTGATGAAGTCGACCTACATTAGGGCAATTCGACCCACAAAAAAGGGTATATATAGAAGTGTAGTTCGGTTCATTTGGAGGACATCACACACAAGTTCGATATACAAGAAAAGGAAGCAGAAAAGTGCGAAGTTGCAGAAGGAGAAGAATTGAAGAGAAGAACAAAATCAAATTTTTGGGCTATCTCACACGTGAAAAATTACTGGGCAATTGTAGGGGTCGAACAACTAGGTCGAAGTTCTGCTGCTGCTACTAGGTTAAAGTTTTGGTGCTGCTACTAGGTCAAAGTTCTGCTGTGCAAGGTCGAAGTTGCTGCTGGAAGGTTATCATCTGAAGAGGAAGGGAGGGTTGACTTGGTGATTGGAGGATATCTGTGTCTAGGTCAAAGAGTCTTGGATTATCTCTTGAAACTACTAAAGGAAGTGGTTTGATTGGGTTTTCCCCTAGATAGGGTTTTGTCCTGGTTGTCCGCCTACATCTGGTGTCTTTGATCTTTGTGTTATGGTTTTGATAATTGCTTGATAAACTAAGATAAAAGAACACAAGAAAGTTAATATGAACATAAGAATATCACAAGTAGTTATCAACTTAAGAAAATATTTTTTCCTTTCTGATTTTCCAACAATGGGTGTTAGATATGGTTGTGTGATTTGGTGCAACATTCTCGAATTATGAATGTCAGTTCACAAACGAAGTTGTGAACTGACCTAGGTAGGCTCTAGATGGTCTGATGTAATGATGTATCTCACTATAGATGTACTTGTATCTTAGCTGCACAAATGATGAATATATAATAGAAGAAGAATTGGATGGGTTTTCCTCCTTGTGGGCTTTTGCCCTGGTCTCTGACCTAAAACATGGTGCCCATATTTGTGCATGCTTTACTTTTGATGTTCCTTTTATTGTTCTGTTGCATTGTTGATGATATTGTTCTTTCTACATAATTGCTAATGATATTAAGATGTATGTGGGGTGAATGAGATATAAGAAAAAGTTCAAAAACACAATTATCTAAAGCGAAGAACAATATAGCCCTAAGAAAATTCAACATTATCTTCCAGGCCACATGTGTGAGCTAGAACAAAACTTCAGAGAGAGGCCAAAATTGTTATGGTGGATCGAATAGCTTTTAGGAGGCCAGGGAGACTTGCAAAAGTGATCAGAATAATTCTCTGGAGGTTTTCCATCTTACGACAACTAGTTGTAATATTTTTGCTGAAGATTTTAATAATAAAACCCTCATCTGCAGACTTGTGTTCATTATTTGTATGTGTGCTTTATTTTCTCAGTTCCCTTGGTTAATTATTTTTCAATGAAGTTGCAGCAGTGTTTTATTTAGTGTTTGCCTCAAGTTAATTGCAGAAGACATAATCTAAATAGATAGATAAAGAATAACTAGTAATTGCGACAATCATTAAATTTGACATGGTATCAGAGCGGATCTGAGGGCAAAAGGAGGATTTACGCAGAACATAGGAAGAGAGAGTTTATGGTTTTAATCTAGTTCGTAATTCTTCATTTAGTTTTCTAGTTTATTTGAGTTCAATGAATTTCTAAAGATCACCATAACAGGATTGACAAATCAGGACAGGTTGGATGGAGCCTCCAACTTTGGCATTTGGAAGGCCAAGATGTCGTTCTTATTAGATGAGTATGGTATGAAGGAGTTTGCGGAGATCGTTGTCGCCATACCGATAGATCCACAACAACTGGCCACCTATAAGAAGGAGAATGCCAAATCAAAGAGAATGATTCTTGATGGAGTCAAGGATCATATTGTTCCACATATCACAGAGAAAGGGATGATGAAGGAAATGTGGGATGCCATCATAAAACTGTACCAGTATCCTATAGAAAATAGGAAGTTGATCCTCAAAGAGAGGCTGTCTATCAAGCAAAATAAGGGAGAAGGCGTGAATTCCTGCCTCAATAGAGTTCGACTTCCAGAGATGAGCTAGCTGCAGTGGGTGATAAGCCCAATGATGAGGAGGTGTTGCAAATAACACTCAATGAATTTCCCAAGGAGTGGATTGTTTTGTCAAAGTGATCAATGGGCGAGACAAACTTTCAGATCAGGAATGCCTTTGGAGCGACTTCACTTAGGAAGAGCTTAGGCTCAGCTTGGTTAGTGGGACTAGTGGTAGCGGCAAGGCACCAAAGGTTGAGAGGGAGCAAGAAAACGTTGCCCTAGCAGGAAAGGGGAAATCGAAGAATGGTTCCAGTAAGTGACCAAACTCAAAAGCGGACAAGAAGAAAAAGGACCTATCTAAGGTCAAGTGCTATCGTTGTCACAAATTTGGCCACTATGTTAGGGATTGCCCAAAGAGGAAGAGGGCAAGAAGCAAGTTGCAACTTCAACAGATCCAGATGAGCATTCCAGCAGGATGGAGCAAGAGTTTGTATGGATAACTTGTGTGTCTAGCTCGACTTCATAGGGTGTTTGGTATATAGATAGTGAAGCGTCATTTTATATGACAGGAGTTAGAGGGTAATTCTCCAACTACAAGGAGGAGGATATCAGGTTCTAGATTCAGATCGGGAACAAGTCGAAGTGCACCCAATTACTAGAGGGACTGTTCTATTTTAGAGGGAGAACAACAACTAGATACCAATCCATGATGTGTTGCAGGTTGAAGAGAGCTTTTAACAAGTTCAAGCAGGCTCCCAGGGCGTGGTATGAGCGCATCGACAGATACTTGCACGGCCTGGGCTTTGTGAAGAGTGAGGCATGTTACCACTCAAACGAGCAAGGGACCTAAAAGGGACTCCTAAGAGGGCAACTGTTAGGTCAAGGGCAACGATGGAGATAACTAAGTCTCCCTGCGCTTTACAGACTTGCACCAATGGGAGGAGACCCGGTATTTAGGAAGTCACTTATAAAAGATGGATCAAAAAATAGTTGTGAGGTGACCTCAAAGACCCTTTCCCTAGAATAGGACTAATAATGGAGCTAGCTTGCTCTTTAAGCAAGGTACAATATTTTCTAGGAAAGGAGGTGAGGATTTGAGGGTTAGTCAAAAGGAATATGACTTGTAAATGTTTTTTCCAATCGCTAAAATCCTTATAAAACTTGGATTCTCGAGTTGTCCTTGATGAATTGTCTTTGGTAAAAAATGGGACCACACAAGGCCAAGTGGACTCAGTCTAGGTTAAGGGGAGGAATTTATCAACTGATGACGATCTTAACCTTAACAAGGCAAGGGAAAGGATCAAAAGAAGAATTTTCCCTTAAAGGTGTCAAATTGATCCTATGAAGTGCTAGCCTTGGGAACACCATGTTGAAAAGTGTAACTAGGTCAGTCTTCATGTTAACTATGTAATTATGAAATTATGAAAAAGAAGTGAAAATAACATATATATTTTTGTTGTATGTGCTTCATGGGTTTCATGAGCATGATTTACTAAGTAGAAGGACTTCTTCTTGATGTCCATTAGGTTTGAGTTAAGTGTCAGATCTAGTCTTGCTATGTGCTCCAAGACCTTGTGGAAAAAGTTCATAACAACCCTCAATGCAACGATGAAAGACAAGCTTCAAAAGCAGTAAAGAAATACCTCTCCAACGCTGGAATAAACCCTATCTAGTCAGCCTAAATTCACCATGAACAAGTAGGCTGTATGGTCGGTTTATTTAAGGACTGTACCCTATATATATATATACATGTGTAATGTGGTCATCTTTCAAGCAAGTATAGCGGACATCTCTGAGATCACAGTGCGGACAAGAACAAGATTACATTGCGGATTAGAAGGAGGATACAGTGCAGATAATTGAAGGAATATTACGGATAACACTGAACCTAATGTGGAAAAATCTCAGGAAGATTTGCTGATAAAATCTCAGGAACATTGTGGATCAATCTGAGTATATACGTGCGGACAAGGAAGCATATAAGAGCAGCATATGAATGCAGATAAGTGTAGGAAGGGACAAAAAGGATATAGTGAGATTATATCTGAGTTTTAAGGAGCATACTTAAGAAGACTATTGCAAGAATAAGTCATTGATATATTATTGTTAAGGGCAGCTGATTTGAAAATAGAATTTGTTGAAGTTGAGACAATCATCACAAGGAGAAGAGGCAGCAATAGTGAGGAAGGTAAATCTTTGATATACCTTCCTACAGTTTAAGCAATTCAAATACAAGCATATGTAAGGTAAAGATCAAGGAATGATACAAAACTGAGCTAATCGATGAAAAGAAGAATCAAGGTTGAAGAAGCTGGATGAAGGTCTTGGAAGCACATCTACGTCAAAGGTCTGAGTCTGGTACTTGTCATTTGAAGATCCATAAGAAGATTTCTTTGTGGGTTTTCCTCTTCAAGAGGGAGAGGTTTTGCCCTGCCTCTAGGAGCCTAAATTCTGTGTCTTGTCCTTTTTGATAATTGACTTGATGAAAGATTAACTAAGCTAAAAGAAGAGAAGACATAAGTAACTTAAGAAAGCTCACAAGTAATTATCAAGAAGAAAATTTGTATTAATCACCAACCCTTCCAAATTATCAAAATGGTATCAGAGCTAAGGTGCTGAACACAAGGGCTGCTTGTCAACAACGACACTCAAAGAAGCGAAGATCAACATTTGGGTTGGAATGTCAAATCAGTTTGCAAGGAAAACTATCTAGCTACTTCGCGGTTCAAGTACACCAACATTGAAGAAGCTCCTATCTTAAAGGTAACCCTTGACTTCATTTTCAATCATCATCAAGGAAACTGCAAGCCAATCCACTCAAGTAAGTATCCATGACCGTATCTGTCAAGATGCCTTATTGTAAAGAAAGCAACAAACTAGTTGGGTCATCAAACTTTAGTGCATGGAAGAAGAGGACAAAATTGAATTTAATTGAAGACGAAGTAATGGACTATATCAAAGGATCTACTGTTCAACCCCCAAAAGAAGATGCTCTAGCCCATGCCAAGTACATGAAGGGAGAAATTAGAGCCCAAAGGATTCTCATAGAACCCAGTAAAGACTCTCTCATTCCCTATGTATTAAAACTAAACACTGCAAAACAAAGATATGAGAAATTGGTGGAGCTATTCTCTATGAGTACTGCAGGAGAAGCAATCTCTCTGAGCCAAGAACTATACAAAATGAAATTGTCAAGGGAAGAAAGAATCACTCCGTACTTTATGAGGGTTTCTGAAATAAGAGATCAACTATAGGAACTAGGAGAAGTAATGTTTGACACTGAGATGACTATAGTGGTGCTGAATGCTCTACTAGAGGAATGGGGAAACTTCACTTCTAGTCTATAGGGGAAGAAAGAAGCCACCCCATTCCATGATTTATGGTATCTATGTAAAATAGAGGAAACAAGACTAAAGGCCAAAGTTGATACAGGACCAAGTGAAGAGAATCATGCCTTTGCAGCCTCATACAGAAAGAAAGGAAGATTTGGAAAATTTGGCCCTCAGAATAAAAGAAGAAATATGGACAACGTACGATGCTTTGGATGTAATGAGCTTGGGCATTATAAAAGAGATTTTCCTAAATCTGGAAAGGACAAGAGGAAAAAGTAAGAAGCCCATGTCACTAATGAAAGAGAAGAACTTGATGCTAAAAGATCTAAGAAGGAGGAAGCGAGAGATGTCTATTATTATTGAGATCATCTTTCTCTTTAAGTGATGTTTGATTGATTGTAAAATTGTATGATAGAAAGCAATGTACATTAAGAATTATCTTGATAGAAGCATGGAAGGAGCTCTCGGTGAAACATCTTGTGGAAAACCTCTCTACTAAAGTAAAGCAGTCATCAGATCAAGGGTCTTCATGGAGACAGAATTATGGGATGTGATGACATATTGATAGAGCAGGCCAAAGGAATGAAGCTCTTCATTCTAGAGAAATTTCTACAGGATGACTCAGGGAAATAGATATGAGGTATGCAGACATATATGCTGATATTGGATGCTGTGAAGTCATCTCATATTGTTGCAGGTAATAGACTTCCATATTTAGAAGTATGATCTATGAAGGAGGATCTCTCGGTGCATTGAAAAATGAAATCAACATAATATGTCCTCGTAGAATATGGGGTGGTTGTACATAAGCAAGAAATTGGAAAATTTGTAAGATCCTGGGAATGAAGAATGTGCAGAGAAGAAGAGATCATGAAATGCAACCATGTCAAGAGGCAGTTATCATCCAGAGACCAAGAAGATGTGACTCAGAGATCTCTTGGGTAGATATGTAGACTCTAACGGAAGTCTGGTAAAGAAGAAGACCCTTGGCAAAACATATTATTAGGAGATGTGTCAATCTAGTGAAGGACGTTGATGCCTACAGGAAGAAGTCATGGTGAAAGATCATCACTAAGGTAACTTTTGTTCTGAAAGTTCATATGTATATGTTTGTCTCGATGAATTTGTGCAGGGCTGCTAATCATGAGAAAGGATGTATGATCCTTGGAGATGATTCGAAGGAAAGCAACATGGCATAACGGTGGACCAGATAAGGAAGTCTGATGAATCACTTCCTGATAGCTGACATGACTTAGGGATGAAAGCGTTAGATGATCTATGCCCTATGAAGCTAAAAGTTGAAGATTCCTCAATATCAAAATCCATGACATCGAGGACAGGAATTCTGCATGAGCAGTTGGGTGTCTCACCATTGTTGCTGGAGGTCCTTGGTTAAGAGGGAGCCCGATGATAAGTGTGTTACTTGGAAGAAACTTGGTAATTCCTAAGAATGAGCTTAGGTACATTCCTTATATAGGAATGAGTACATTCCCTTGTGGAATAGGTCCTCCCTGGTTGAGAGGGAGAGATAGACACATCATTCTGGTCTTCACTTGGGAAGACAGAATGGAGGATTGGGTAATCATGTGGCATTCGATACTCTTTGAGAATGTGTTAGGGCATTCAAGATAAGAGTAGTCGGGGACCGATATTCTTTGAGGGCTAGCTACCCAAGAGAAGAGTAGTCTAAGAAGGTCATACTTTGGGAACACCTGGGTGGAGTATGTACCTTGGAGAGACAATGACGATGGTGTCTATAAGTCATGTGTCTCGCCAACATTGTAGCCCATTGTCTCGTTGAAAGATGGGGCTGTTAGTCAAGGCCTTGCACTAGGACAATGCTGGTTGATATGATGCCATACAGATGCAATTAACAATCCGATTCTTCGAATGAAATTCTTCAGTTTGAAAGTGACCATGTACCTGCATGAATACCTCCCTAGTTAAGAGGGAGTGTTGAAAAGTGTAACTAGGTCGGTCTTCATGTTAACTATTTAATTATGAAATTATGAAAAAGAAGAATTCAAAATAACATAAATATTTTTGTTGTATGTGCTTCATGGGTTTCATGAGCATGATTTACTAAGTAGAAGGAATTCTTCTTGATGTCCATTAGGTTTGAGTTAAGTGTCAGATGTAGTCTTGCTATGTGCTCCAAGACCTTATGGAAAAAGTTCATAATAGCCCTCAATGCAACGTTGAAGGACAAGCCTCAAAAGCAGTAAAGAAATACCTCTTTAACGCTGGAATAAACCCTATCTAATCGACCTAAATTCACCATGGACAAGTCGGCTGTATGGTCGGTTTATTTAAGAACTGTACCCTATATATATACATGTGTAATGCAGTCATTCGTCAAGCAAGTATAGCGGACATCTCTGAGATCACAGTGCAGACAAGAACAAGATTACATTACGGATTAGAAGGAGGATACAGTGCAGGTTAGTGAAGGAATATTGCGGATAGCACTGAACCTGATTCAGTACAATATTAGGAGGATTTGCGGATAAAATTTCAGGAACATTGCGGATCAATTTGAGTATATACGTGCAGACAGGGCAGCATATGAATGCGGAAAAGTGCAGGAAGGGACAGATTGCGGATAACAAGGGACAAGATTGCAGATAGTTGCTACTAGATTTTGTATCAGTGCAGGAAGGATATAGTGAGATTATATCTGAGTTTTAAGAAGACTATTGCAAGAAGAAGTCACTAATATATTATTGTTAAGGGCAACTAATTTGAAAATAGAATTTGTTGAAGTTGAGACAGTCATCACAAGGAGAAGAGGTAGCAACAGTGAGGAAGATAAATCTTTGATATAGCTTCCTACAGTTCAAGCAATTCAAATACAAGCATATGTAAGGTAAAGATGAAGGAATGATACAAAACTGAGCTAATCGGTGAAAAGAAGAATCAAGGTTGAAGAAGCTGGATGAAGGTCTTGGAAGCACATCTAGGTCAAAGGTCTGAGTCTGGTACTTGTCATTTGCAGATCCATAAGAAGAATTCTTTGCAGGTTTTCCTCTCCAGGAGGGAGAGGTTTTGCCCTGGCTCTAGCAGCCTAACTTCTGTGTCTTGTGCATTTTGATAATTGACTTAATGGAAGATTAACTAAGCTAAAAGAAGAGAAGACATAAGTAACTTAAGAAAGCTCACAAGTAATTATCAAGAAGAGAATTTGTATTAATCACCAAGCCTTCCAAATTCTCAACATGTTATCAGAGCTAAGGTGCTGAACACAAGGGCTACTTGTAAACAAAGACACTCAAAGAAGCGAAGATCAACGTTTGGGTTGGAAAGTCAAATAAGTTTGCAAGGAAAACTATTTAGCTACTTCACGGTTCAAGTACACTAACATTGAAGAAGATCCTATCTTAAGGGAAACCCTTGACTTCATTTTCAATCATCATCAAGGAAGATGCAAGCCAATCCACTCAACTAAGTATCCATGACCCTATCTGTCAAGGTGCCTTATTGTAAAGAAAGCAACAATCTGGTTGGGTCATCAAACTTTAGTGCATGGAAGAAGAAGACAAAATTGAATCTAATTGAAGACGAAGTAATGGACTATATCGAAGGACCTACTGTTCAACTCCCAAAAGAAGATGCTCCAACCCATGCCAAGTACATGAAGGGAGAAATTAGAGCCCAGAGGATTCTCATAGAATCCATTAAAGACTCTCTCATTCCCTATGTATCAAAACGAAAGACTACAAAACAAATATATGAGAAATTGGTGGAGCTATTCTCTGTGAGTATTGCAGGAGAAGCAATCTCTCTGAGACAAGAACAATACAAAATGAAATTATCAAGGAATCACTCCATACTTTATGAGGATTTCTGAAATAAGAGACCAACTACAGGAACTAGGAGAAGTAATGTTTGACATTGAGATGACTATAGTGGTGTTGAATGCTCTACTTGAGGAATGGGGAAACTTCACTTCTAGTCTATATGGGAAGAAAGAAGCCACCCCATTCCATGATTTATGGTCTCTATGTAAAATAGAGGAAACAAGACTAAAGGCGAAAGCTGATACAGGATCAAGTGAAGAGAATCGTGCCTTTGCAGCTTCATACAGAAAGAAAGGAAGATTTGGAAAATTTGGCCCTCAGAATAAAAGAAGAAACATGGGCAACGTACGATGCTTTGGATGTAATGAGCTTGGGCATTATAAAAGAGATTGTCCTAAATCTGGAAAGGACAAGAGGAAAAAGGAAGAAGCCCATGTCACTAATGAAAGAGGACCTGATGCTAAAATATCTAAGAAGGAGGAAGCGAAAGATCTCTATTATGATTGAGATCATCTTTCTCTTTAAGTGATGTCTGATTGGTTGTAAAATTGTATGATAGAAAGTAATGTACATTAAGAAGCATCTTGATAGAAGCATGGAAGGAGCTCTTGGTGAAACAACTTCTGGAAAACCTCTCTACTAAAGTAAAGCAGTCATCAGATCAAGGGTCATCATGGAGACAAAATTATGGGATGTGATGACATATTGATAGAGCATGCCAAAGGAATGAAGCTCTTTATTCTAGAGAAATTGCTATAGGATGACTCAGGGAAATAGATATGAGGTATGCAGACATATATGCTAATATTGGATGCTGTGAAGTCATGTCATATGGTTGCATGTAATAGACTTCCATATTTAGAAGTATGATCTATGAAGGAGGATCTCTCGGTGCACTGACAGATGAAATCAACATAATATGTCCTCGTCGAATATGAGGTGGTTGTACATAAACAAGAAATTGGAAAATTTGTAAGATCCTGGGAATGAAGAATGTGCAGAGAGGAAGAGATTATGAAATGCAACCATGTCAAGAGGCAGTTATCATCCAGAGACCAAGAAGATGTGACTCAGAGATCTCTTGGGAAAATATGTAGACTCTAATGGAAGTCTGGTAAAGAAGAAGACCCTTGGCAAAACATATCATTAGGAGATGTGTCAATCTATGTGAAGGATGCCGATGCCTACAGGAAGATGTCACGGTGAAAGATCATCACTAAGGTAACTTTTGTTCTAAAAGTTCATATGTATATGTTTATCTCGAGGAATTTGTGTAGGGCTGCTAATCATGAGAAAGGATGTATGATCCTTGGAGATGATTTGAAGGAAAGCAACATGGCATAACGGTGGACCAGATAAGGAAGTCCGATGAATCACTTCCTGGTAGCTGACATGACTTAGGGATGAAAGTGATAGATGATCTGTGCCCTATGAAGCTAAAATTTGAAGATTCCTCAATATCGAAATCCATGACATCGAGGACAGGAATTCTGCATGAGCAGCTGGGTGTCTCACCATCGCTGCTAGAGGTCCCTGTTTAAGAGGGAGCCTGATGATAAGTTTCTTACTTGGAAGAAACTTGGTAGTTCCTAAGAATGAGCTTAGGTACATTCCTTGTATAGGAATGAGTACATTCCCTTGTGGAATAGGTCATCCCTGGTTAAGAGGGAGAGATAGACAAATCATTCTAGTCTTCACTTGAAGACAAAATGGAGGATTGGGTAATCATTTGGCATTCAATACTCTTTGAGAATGTGTTAGGGCATTTAAGATAAGAGTAGTCGGGGTTTGAGGGCTAGCTACCCAAGAGAAGAATAGTCCAAGAAGGTCATACTTTGGGAACACCCAGGTGGGGTATGTACCTTGGAGAGACAATGACGATGGTGTCTATAAGTCATGTGTCTCGCCAACATTGTAGCCCATTGTCTCGTTGAGAGATGGGGCTATTAGTCAAGGCCTTGCACTAGGACAATGCTGGTTGATATGAAACTATACAAATGCGATTAGTAATCCGATTCTTCTTATGAGATTCTTCAGTTTGAAAGTGACCATGTACCTGCATAAATACCTCCCTAGTTAAGAGGGAGTGTTGAAAAGTGTAACTAGGTCAGTCTTCATGTTAACTATTTAATTATGAAATTATGAAAAAGAAGAAGTCAAAATAACATATATATTTTTGTTGTATGTGCTTCATGGGTTTCATGAGCATGATTTACTAAGTAGAAGGACTTCTTCTTGATGTCCATTAGGTTTGAGTTAAGTGTCAGATCTAGTCTTGCTATGTGCTCAAAGACCTTGTGGAAAAAGTTCATAATGGCCCTCAATGCAACGATGAAAGACAAGCCTCAAAAGCAGTAAAGAAATACCTATCCAGCGCTAGCATAAACCCTATCTAGTCGGCCTAAATTCACCATGGACAAGTCGGCTGTATGGTCGGTTTATTTAAGGACTGTACCCTATATATATACATGTGTAATGCGGTCATCCATCAAGCAATTATAACGGACATCTCTGAGATCACAGTGCGGAGAAGAACAAGATTACAGTGCGGAATAGGAGGATATAATGCATATAAGTGAAGGAATATTGCAGATAGCACTTAACCTAATGTAGAACAATCTCAGGAAGATTTGCGGATAGAATCTTAGGAAGATTTGCGGATAAAATCTCAGGAACATTGCTGATCAATCTGAGTATATAAGTGCGGACATGGCAGCGTATAAGAGCCGCATATGAATGCGGATAAGTGCAGGAAGGGACAAACTGCGGATAACAAGGGACAAGACTATGGATAGTTGCAACTAGATTTCGGATCAGTGCAGGAAGGATATAGTGAGATTATATTTCAGTTTTAAGGAGAAGACTTAAGAAGACTATTGCAAGAATATGTCACTGATATATTATTGTTAAGGGCAACTAATTTTAAAATAGAATTTGTTGAAGTTGAGACAGTCATCACTAGGAGAAAAGGCAACAATGGTGAGGAAGGTAAACCTTGATTACCTTCCTACAGTTCAAGCAATTCAAATACAAGCATATGCAAGGTAAAGATCAAGGAATGATACATAACTGAGCTAATCGGTGAAAAGAAGAATTAAAGTTGAAGAATTTGGATCAAGGTTTGGGAAGTACATCTAGGTCAAAGGTCTGAGTCTGGTACTTGTCATTTGAAGATCCATAAGAAGAATTCTTTGCGAGTTTTCCTCTCTAAGAGGGAGAGGTTTTTCCCTGGCTCTGGGAGCCTAACTTCTGTGTCTTGTGAATTTTGGTAATTGACTTAATGAAACATTAACTAAGCTAAAAGAAGAGAAAACATAAGTAAATTAAGAAAGCTTACAAGTAATTATCAAGAAGAATTTGTATTAATCACCAGCCCTTCCAAATTCTCAACACACCAGGGCAAAGTTTGATTTCAGACCTAGGGCTTGGGATATCTTGCAATCCGAAATCCCTTCAAATTCGGAGGAGACCTTGAGGACACACCAACGCAGCATGGGCTAGGAGATCAAACTTTTTCTAGTGCTATTTAGTTGGGAAATTGATGCCCTAGGTGGCCCAACTTGGCTAGAACTAAAAGTGAGAGGAAAAGGTGAAGAAATAGGTTTAAAGTGACCAACTTTTGATGGATCAAAGCTGAATTCCTCTTGGGGATATGGAGTCAAGGAAAATTATGAAGATGGATCTCGTTTCTTGTTCAAGGAGGCTCTCGAAGTCAACTTCGTCCAATGTTGGGGTAAGAGAAGAAAAGTGACCTTAAAAGCGTTTATATTTCGTTGCAAATGGAGAAGTCTTGACGAGGTAACTTAGATCTCTATGGCCCATACATAGAGACGAGCTATATAGAAACATAATTCCACATTGATGTCATAAATGCATGCAACAATTAGCCCTAAAATCGCGAAAATCTCATGATCAATGTATGCGACAAAGTAAAAGAAAATATCATCAAAATTGTGCTTACATGTAAGAGAATATATCCAACCATCAACGCATTTGCAATATAAGAAGCACCAAGATAAGAAGACCCAATCCACACATAAAAATTCATCCATGATCCAAAAATATCCTCCAAGAAGAAATGCGAAGTTCTCAAGGAAGAGAATGATCCAAGTCAAGTGATGATAAAAAATGAATTCATGTGACTCCTATTTATACACTCATTAGGAGTTCAAATTACCTAATTGGGCATACAGTGGCCCCTGAAATAAAATAATGCGCAAATTAACTAACTTTTGGTGACAAGCCCAACAAACTAGCTCATAAATAAAATAATAAGCTTCTCAAGAGGTCAAATAATAATCCATGTCATGTCGTAGGGTCCTCCAAGAGGCTTGATGAAGTCCATAAGTGCATATTGGTGAATAGGACCCTCAACAGTGATGGACAAGAGGGTGACCCCTTGTTCTCCAAATAATAAACCTGTGGTGCTCCCAGTGGGTGTGGGGGCACACCAATGACCTCATGGGTCTCCAAGTAAGACGAAGATACATGTAGATCATCTGTAAGGGCTCAGATGATGGAATGAATGATGCCACATCAACGTACAAGTCTTGGATCAACTGCTAAGTGTCTGGTGCAACTGTGGGGCCGACTGGGCATGGTGTACCTGGTGCATCTTCCTCGTCCAATAGGTGGATCTTGAGCAATCTTTGAACATCTCTGGGGATCCATGGAGTGCTATCTACTGCTCTTGAGGCCCATGGCTCTCTACACACACCCTACATGTGCCAATGTAGCCCTTTGGAGAGCTAGGACTCTGTATAGGGAGACTAAACTCAGGATGGGAACCATGTGAAATCCTGCATAAGATGCAATGCATCCCCTAGCCTTCCAACACAAGAAGTCCTTAAAGTAATCGGGTAAAAGAGCTTACAAACCATGGACAACAAGTGGACACTTCATAATGGCATGCCCTTCCCTAATGGGGCTTTGGCACATGCTAATGTCTCCAAGCTCCAAAAGGGGTTAACTACGGACCCTATTAGGCTTTTTCTACCTTTAGACGGGATAGTATGTCCAGGGTACATCCCTCAAATGATGGTGGTATGTGATAAAGAGGTGAATGGAATAGGGAATTAGAGGGGCAATCTTGGGCCACATATCGGGGTATAAGGGTAGCTAGAAGAAGGGAAGCCCACACCTGGGTATATAATGTATAGGAGGGAGTAGTTGTGGTACATGAGGTACCCCAAACTTGATTTTTTCACCCTTCTTTATGTGCCTTTTGCCTTTTATTTTTTTTTTTGGATTAATTGCTCAGTGCTCAAAGGATAAGAGCATGATGTGTAAGATATAGTAGTGGATACCCTCGTTTTGGTGGGTGGTTCATTGCCTTCCAGGGGTTGGGACAATCATGGGTTCTTGAATGATAAAGGAGGCTCATCTAAGGCCTATGGAACTAGGGTGATGGCCATGGGTATAGGGTAGAGCTCATGTATGGGCTTTTTCCCATGTGCTAATTATGTTTGTCCCGACTATATTTTGCGTCTTGTGGTACATTTTCCTGTTGAATGTGGTCGTTTATGCTTTTACTTTTTCTTTTCAGCTGCTTCAACCTCCAGTGCATCGTTCCAAGCCTGATCCAAGGTGGGGGAAAGGGAATGGGGAGGCAAACCCTAAGTGGGCTCAGTGAGGAAATGTGGACCCAGGTGGGAGATATGATGAATGGGTGTATAGTGAGTGGAAGGGAAGTGATATATGGGAGCAGGATCACGCAATCAAAGTCGGGGTTTCCCAAGTAGTACCACCCTAAAACCAGATGGTTAGTAAAGGAGATCCCATGGGACTAAAATCCAAGGGTAACATCCAAAAAATCTCAAGGGGGCAGAAGCACAAACTAAGCCCACTCTTTTTGCCGAATCCCCCATTAATCCATTCCCAGAAGTGTCCATGATAAGTAAACCTAATAACTCAATTACCAAATGACAAGACATACCTTTGGGTTCGGGAGGCCATCCTTCAAACATAGGATCAATACAGATGGGTGAGGGACCACATGGCTAACTCAGGTGGCAGAGAAATGGTACAACGAGCTAGTTGGGGGCTTCAAGGGGCTACAGGCTGAGGACCATCATGGAGAAAAAAATTCTCATAGGGATATTACCCACTAAGTGTTGGGTAACAAGGCAGACACAGACCTCTACTACTTGGTGGTTGGGGGTGATGTTCTCATTCTTGTCATATATGTGGACAACTTGTTCTTTGCAGGTTCACTGGGGCTCATCCAGTAGTGTAAGATAGACCTTGCAGTAGAGTTTGAGATGATGGATTTGGGGCTTATGCACTATTTTCTAGGCATGGAGGTGTCGCAGACAGATGGTAAGATTTTCCTTGGTCAAGGGAAATACTACATAAAGATCCTGAGGAGATTTGGGATGGTGGATTATAAGGCCATGTGTACTCCCATGATCACAAATTGGAGGAAGATAGATGCATTCAGGGAGAAGGAGGTTGACCCCTCCTGGTAAAGGCAGTTGATAGGCTCTCTTATGTATTTGGTCAACATCGAGCCAGACATATCCTATAGAGTAAACTCTCTCAGGCAGTTCATGGTGGAGCCGAGGAGAGTGCATTCAAGGAGAAAAGGCCTTGATTAGATTTAATTAAGCAATTAATTAATTTTCTTAAGCCCAACTTAGGGAAATAAGCTTAATTAATTAGTATTAATTGGGGTAAATCGATTTTCCTCTAGAGACTTCTAGAAAAGTGACGAGAAGAGGTCAAGTTGATCTTAGCCATTGATTGTGATTAGATCATGATCGTTGATTTGTCAACAAGAGATTATAAAAGGATATCGAAGGGCATTTGGAGAAGACATTGAGACACAGACTTGCAGTGATAGCAAGGGCGCAGATGTAGCACAAGGACATCAAAAACATGGGCTTCAATGGAGATTGCCGAAGCGATTCTTGGTAGCGATTTCCAGGGAGAGTTGGAGATCAATTTTTCTTCAGAAAGAGGCCGATTTTCCAGTGGTGTGAGTTGCCCCAACAGACGATGTGAATTACCCTAGCAGGTAGTGCAAATTGCTCAAAGAGGGAGAAATTCAGAGCAAGGAAAATTTCCAAGAGAGATCGATTTGCATAGGAGGATCAATTTGCCAGTAGAAGTCAAGATTTTTCAATGGAGGCTGAATTAATTTTCCTAGCCAATGCGAGTTGCGAGGAGGGACGAGTTTATCTACCAGGTCGAACGTGTGTGAGCCAAAACCAACTTCAGAGGGAGGATAAATTTGTTCTGGTGGGTCTGATATTTTCCAAGACGTTAAGGAGACTTGCATAAGTGATCCGAATAATTTTCCGGAGGTTTTCCATCTTATGACAACCAATTGTAATATTTTTGTTGAAGAATTTTATTAATAAAGTCCTCATCTGCAGATTGGTTTTCCCTTCGGGGTTTTTCTAGGGAAATTTGTTTGAAAATACTAGTGTTCATTATTTTCGTGTGTGTTTTATTTTCTCAATTCCCGTAGTTAATTATTTTTTAGTGAAGTTGCAGTAGTGTTTTATTCAGTATTTGCCACAAGTTAATTGCAGAAGAAAAATAATCTAAATAGATAGGCGACTAATAACTAGTAACTACAATAGTTGTAAAATTTCACACCTCCACCGTTGCATCCTGCCACATCTGATGCTGTGCAACCTCCTGATAACTGGAAGGCTTTCTGTTGATGACCTTTGTCTCTGTTACCCACGACTTTATGGGTTATATCCATAGGAGAATTTTTTTTCTCCTAGATGGTTCCCAGCCTACAGCCAACAACCCCTTGCAGCGACCATATAGCTCGATGTGCCATTTTCTCTGCCACCCTCGCCCACCATGTGGTCCCTCGCCCATCTGTTATAATCGTATTTTTAAAGGTGGGCCTTCCAACCCCGAAGGTATGGCTTTTCATTTTGTAGTTGGGTATTTTTGTTTACTTATCATGGACACTTGCGGGCATGGATTAGTGGGGGGATTCGACAAAAAGAGTGGACTAGGTCTGTACTCTTGTCTTCTTTGCCCAATTTAATGGTTAACCTTGTATCCTAGTCTCGTGGGATCTCCTTTATTGGCTACTAAGCTTTAGGGATGGCACTACATGGGAAACCTCGATTTTGGCTGCATGGTCCCGCTTCTCGATACCATATGCATTGCTCCCCTTCCGCTCATTATAACCCCATTCATCATTATTCCCATCTGGGTCCACATTTGTCTATCGTGTCCACAAGGAGTTAGCCTCCCCTTCACCTTGTCCACACTTTGGGTCGTACTTGGAATGATGCCTCGAAGGTTGATGTAGCTAAAACAAAAGGAAAAAACATAATTTGGCCACTTTCAACAGGGAAATGTACCATAAAATGCAAAATATGGTCGGGACATAAAATTTAGCACGTGGGCAAAAGCCTAACATGAGATTTACCCCTTATCTATGGCCATCACCTTGGTTCATATGGGCACTACATTAGCCCCCTCCATCATTAAGGAACCCATGATTGTCCCAACCCCTAGTCGGCGATAAACTGCCCCATCTTAAGGGGTTTTCCATTGCTATACTTTACACATCAAGCTCTCAGCTCCTAGAGCCTCAAGCGGTTATAAAAAAAAATCAGTCAGAAGGCATATGAAGAAAGGTGCAAAAAAAAAGGCTGGGGTAACTCATGTGCCACGATTGCTCCCTCCTACACTCATATACCCAAGTGTGGGCTTTCCCTATTATAGCTACCCTTGTACTGTGGCATGTGGCTTGGAGCTTTCCCTTGATCCCCACTCCATTCCATCATTATATCACATGCCACCACCACTTGATGGATGTACCATGGACATGTCACCCCCTTTAAAGGCTGAAGCAACCTAATGGGGTCCTTGGTTAATCCTTTTATTGAGCTTGGAGACACCTGTACATGCCAATGCCCACTATGGAAGGCCATGCCACTATGAAGTGTCCACTTGTTTTCCATGATTTGTAAGATGCTTTACTTAATTACTGTAATGATTTGTTGTACTGGAAGGCGAGGAGACACACTGGATCTTATATAGGATTGCAGGTTGGTCTCTGTTTGGGGTTTGGTCTCCCTATACGAGATCCAAGCCCTTTACAGGGTCATAATGTCACTTGTAGGGTGAGCGTAGAGAGCCATGGGCCTCCACCATAGCAGAGAGCACTTCATGGATCCCCAACACCATTCGGTGATTGCTCGTGTTCCACCTTTTGGATGAGGATGATGCACCTGGATCACCATGCCCAACCGACTTCACACTTGTACCACACACTTGGCAGAGGTTCAAGGGTCCAGATGAGGATGTGTCTCCCTGCGGGAGGCTTATGTCGTCATCCTATCCCTTACAGATGGTTTACAGGCATTATTGATCCACTTGGAGACCCATGAGGATGCCATTGTGCCCCCACACCCACTTGGGAACACCACATGTGACCTGCTTGGATATCAAGGGGCCAACCCCTTGTTCACTATGATTTGAGCTTATTCTCTCAACTTGGCACGCTTTCGACTCCATTAGGCCTCTTCAATGCCCCAACGACTCATAATGTTCACTATTTTGACCTCTTGAGAGGCTTTTCATTGTGTTATTGAGCTATCTTGGTGGGCTTGTCATGAAGTCATCTCATTATTATGTATTATTTTATGATTTGGGGCTAAGTTAGGCCAATTAGACAAAAATAATCCCCTTTTCAGTTGTATAAATAGATGAGAGGATGATTCATTTATCTCATCATCACTTGGATTGGATTAGTATCTCTTGAGAGATTTTCATACTTCCTTTCTTGGGAAAAATTTCTAGAGTTTTTGGATGCACTACGATGTTTGGCTTTTCGCTATTGTCTTTGGAGTTTCTTTCTACTGCGAAGTTGATGAATGGATATACTCTCTCTCTCTCTCTCTCTCTCTCTCTCGTAAGTGAATTTTTAATGCTATTCTTGTTATCTTGTTTAATGCATGGTATTGTTATCATTATTCTTGTATGGGCTATAGAAATGTGGAATTCTTCTCGAAACCTTGAATAATTGATTTAATGCATGCGTTTCTCTTTGAGGGAGTGGGTAAATGTTCCTAGAGGTACCTCATAGTTTGAAAAGCCTTGAAGCTTAATCTCCTTTGCAAATTTGAAGTATAAAACCGTAATAACCTAGTTGTTGCACTTGGAGAGGCTAACGAAGGTCAATTAGGGCTTCTTAGCATAAGAAAATCTCCTATCTAGGTGTATCTTGACTCCATTAAGCCCAAGAAGCAAGGCACTTCTCCTCACATCCCTTTGGTGGTCAAAATAACCCTTCTTTCCTTCATTGTTTTGATTCTAGGCCTAACCCTAGCAGGTCACCGAGGGCATCAAGCGAAATCTTATGCAGTCATCCAAACACCTTGAATATTGGTCGACAACTGCGCTGTGGTCTTCTAAAGGGGTCCTCGAAGGTTGAGGCAAATCTGACGGTGGAATCTCGAGATGTAGCAAGCCCTAGCCATAAGACCATTTCTTTCCCTAGGTTGATTCGGGCTAGTGTCCTCACTTGGGTCATTGCATTTGTATTCCAAAATAAAATTAGTCCTTTGATCCTATTCTCCTCCCTAATTAGGTCAATACCTTCTATTGGTGATCAACCCCATACACTTGACCTAGTTTGGGTCCACTTGGGTTCTTTGTGGTCCCAGGACTTTGAAACTCAAATTCTACAAGGACTGCATATAAACTATTTCTTCTTAAGGATCTTCGGGTCTAGAATACCTCTTATCAAAGGGTATTCTCGAAACCTAGGCCAGAGTATCCCTTTATCCATTCTTTGTGAGGCTATCACCTTGCTTTCTAAGAAAGTAAGCCATTTAATTGAGTCTCTCTTGTGAATAGGATTTCAGGAATCACCCTCCATCTAATCATTGACCTATTCGTCCTTGTGATTCCTCTTATACCGGGTCTTCTCCCATTGGTGAAAGTCCGTAAAGAGCAGGGAGCTTTAGTTGAGGTGACAATGGGCTATTGATTCATTGTTGACACTTGATCTAGTATTTGCTCTATGGGATCCCCTCCTAGGACCCCTACTAGTTTGAGCGGTAACATTTTTGGCGCTGTTTCCGGGGAGGAAGCAAGTCTACCTCTCTAGTGAATCATTGAGGAATTGATTCATATGCGACATTTCACATATTCCTTTGGCGACTCCATTCATTGTCCAATCCCCTAATTTGCCTGAAGGTGACAACATTCCTCCTATAACTAGGGTAGCTGCAAAAAGGGGAAAACGAACTCCATCGCCTATTAGAACAAATCTTTTCCCTAAATTTGAAGAGGTTGGTGACTCCCCTCCCAAGATGGCAACGATTTCAAACAACAACCAAAATCAAAACCGACCCAAGATCTCCTGAAGTAAGATGCATCTAGCTAGTGTCTTTAGCCATTTAGAGTTGAGTGACAATCCCGAGCCATTACCTAACAAATACCTTGATTCATTGCCCAAATTTAAGGGTGATGCCACGAAAGATGCTCATAGTCATGTTGAAGATTTCTACTGGAATATCTCTTCGAGACTAATATTCGATGAAGACACGATTATGATGCTATTTGCCTTATCTTTCGAAGGATCTGTTAGGGAATGGTACCTTAGCCTTCCCCATCTAAGCATAGATGACTGATAAATTTGAAGAGATATTTTTGAAAAGGTGTTCACCAGATGCTTTGGAGACATTCAATATTGAGAAATTTTATCACTTAAGTAGGGAAGATATCAAAGAATTCATCCAAAAGTTTATTAGGGTACGAAAGGAAATCCCTGATCACTTGAAACCTTTTGAGGCAAATATACTTGATAAATTCATTAAGATTGTGGGAGGACATTTGACATATGCATTAAATGACAAGAAACCTGAAATCCTTGCCGAAGCCAAAGAGATAGTTATGGAAGTCGAACACAACCTAACGGTTTCCAAGCTGGATGTGAATGAAAACCCCAAAGTGGAGGTTGAGGTCCAGAAATTTAAATTCAAGGAGCAAGCTGAGGAAACTCCTTTTGTGCTCCTTAAGAAGCTTGATAAGATGAATGAGGATGAATGCAAAGGAAAAGCTCTACATGACCAAGCTTACTGCCTTAGAGAAGGCTCAAAAGTCGACATATGTCTTGAAAGGCAAGCCTTTCCCTAAAAAGCCAAGTGATGAAGGTAAAGCAATCTTATCTCAAGTGCCAAACACTTAGCTCCGACAAATGCCATCGAGCAAGAATCATCTTCTGAAGATGAGCAAAGTGATGAGGAACATAATGATGACGATGAAGTCAGAGAATCCGGTGTTTCACGTCAAGTCCAAGAATATAAGCATCAAGTACCACTTCATCAGGGATTGTGTGTAGCACAAGGTTGTCCAGCTACAATATATACCTAGAGATGAGCAGGTAGTAGATATTTTGACGAAGGCTTTGGGGAAGGCGACATTTATTTTCTTCAGAGACAAGTTGAGTGTTATGCAAAACACCTTCCTCACTAAGAGGGAGTGTTAGTTTGTGTAGCTTGGACAAGTATTCTAGTCTCCGATTGTGTCTATGAGGCCAGGGAACAAATTTTCTCCAATACCCATAAAAGGTTTTGTGAGAAAAGGGCTTGATTAGATTTAATTAAGCAATTAATTAATTTTCTTTAGCCCAACTTAGGGAAATAAGCTTAATTAATTAGTATTAATTGGGGTAAATCGATTTTCCTCTAGAGACTTCTGGAAAAGTCATGAGAAGAGGTCAAGTTGATCTTAGCCATTGATTGTGGTTAGATCATAGCCGTTGATTTGTCAACAAGAGATTATAAGAGGATATCGAAGGGCATTTGGAGAAGACATTGAGACACAAAGTTGCAGTGATAGCAAGGGCGTAGATGCAGCCCAGGGACATCGACGACAGGGGCTTCAACAGAGATTGCGGGGGAGAGATTCTTGGCAACGATTTCCAGGAAGAGTTGGAGATCAATTTATTTTCAGAAAGAAGCCGATTTTCCAGTGGTGCGAGTTGCCCCAACAAACGGTGTGAATTACCCTAGCAAGTAGTGCAAATTGCTCAAAGAGGGAGAAATTTCAGAGCAAGGAAAATTCGCAAGAGGGATCCATTTGCATAGGAGGATCAATTTGCCAGTAGAAGTCAAGATTTTCCAGTGGAGGCCGAATTAATTTTCCTAGCCAGTGCGAGTTGCCACGAGGGGCGAGTTTATCTACCAGGCCGAACGTGTGTGAGCCAGAACCAACTTTAGAGGGAGGATAAATTTGTTCTGGTGGGTTTAATATTTTCCAGGACGTTAGGGAGACTTGCAGAAGTGATCCGAATAATTTTCCGGAGGTTTTCCGTCTTATGCTATAATATTTTTGTTGGAGGATTTTATTAATAAAGTCCTCATCTACAAATTGGTTTTCCCTTCAGGGTTTTTCTAAATTTGTTTCATTATTTTTGTGATTTATTTTCTCAATTCCCGTAGTTAATTATTTTTCATTGAAGTTGCAGTAGTGTTTTATTCAGTATTTTCCACAAGTTAATTGCAGAAGAAAAATAATCTAAATAGATAGGTGACTAATAATCGGTAACTACAAAAGTCGTAAAATTTCACACCTCCACCGTTGCAGCTTGCCACATCTGATGTTGTGCAGCCTCCTGATAATTGGAAGGTTCTCTGTTGATGAACTTTGTCTCTGTTACCCACCACTTTATGGGTGATATCCATAGGAGATTTTTTTTTCTCTTAGATGGTCCTCAACTAGCAGCTAGCAACCCCTTGCAGCCACCAGATAGCTCGACGTGTCATTTTCTCCACCACCTGAGCCAACCATGTGGTCCCTCACCCATATGTTATGATCGGATGTTTAAAGGTGGGCGTTCCAACCCCGAAGGTATGGCTTTTCATTATGTAGTTGGGTATTTTGTTTACTTATCATGGACACTTGCGGGCATGGATTTTTGAGATTTTGTGTATTTGGGGTAACATCAGTTGTGCTCTAGGTCTCAAATTTTGAGGAAGGACTAGATTACACTTGATCTACAAGACCCAGAAATGGATTTGGGAAATTTCATCTGGTTTAGGAGATATTAAATTAATTAATTATTTTAATGTATTTCCTAAGTTAAAACTTAGGAAACTTACATAATTAAAGTGAATTTAATTAAACATGTGATGAAATTGTCTCAAGTCACACGGATCAAGATTTCTTTTAATCTTAGCCATTGATTCAAGATCTGATCATGGCCGTTGGTTTCCCAACAAGAAAAGTATCAAGGAAAGACTTGGGGTCATTTGTAAAGACACACAGAGGCATAACACTAAAGCTAAACTGAGATTCTAAGGCAGGGTTTGCTAAGAATACTCAGAAGTGTTTCAGCTGCAGAGAGGGGAATTTAGGCCAAGGGGATGACTGATCCCGGGGTCTAGAATACACAAGAGGCAGAGATTAGCTCAAGGGCAGCGCAGAAGAGCAGAGCAGTAGCAACAACAAGGACAATGTGATTTTTAGCGGGAAACCCTCAGGGGTTACACAGAGATCCTTTAGGGGCAGCGTAGTGACTGCGTCACCTAGTTTGGGGTAACACAATCTCTTTCGGAGCAGCGCTAAGGGTTTGAGGTGCTTCAGAGGCTGACGTAGAGGCTTTCAGGGGGAGCGCTGGGGTTTCGAGGCCCTGATCTTGGCTGAGTTCTGTAAATCCCGTTTGAGGGTGTGGATCAATCATTATTTTGGCCCTAGATCAGCTAGTGAGCTATAGATCTAGTGTATTCTCTATCGGGTTTTCCAGATCTGGAACCCAGATTTTGGTATTAAGAAATATTCTTAATAATAAGACTCTCCAGCAGCCAGAGATCGGTTTTCCTGAATTGGGTTTTTCCGAGGACTATTTGTCCAGAAATAATTGTGTCACTTTGTCAATGTGTGCATGAACTTGTTCTAGATTTGAATTGGTAGAGATCTGTTATGTGTTTTTCTTCGATTTTAACTTGAATTTATTCAGTTAATAACTTGTCTATGTAGGAGGAGCATAACCATATTAACAATAATAATTTATGCATAAAGTGTACGATTCAGAAATTTCTACATGGATTAGTGGGGGGATTTGACAGAAAGAGTGGACTAGATCTGTACTCGTGTCTCCTTTGCCCAATTTGATGGTTAACCTTGTATCCCAGTCTCATGGGATCTCCTTTTTTGGCTACTAAGCTGAAGGGATGGCACTACATGGGAAACCCCGATTTTGATTGCATGGTCTCGCTTCCCTATACCATATGCATTGATCCCCTTCCGCTCATTATAACCCCATTCATCATTATCTCCATCTGGGTCCACATTTGTCCACCGTGTCCACAAGGAGTTTGGCCACTCTCAATAGGAAAATGTACCATAAATTGCAAAAGATGGTCGAGACATACAAATTTAGCACATGGGAAAAAGCTTAACATGAGCTTTACCCCTTATCTATGGCCATCAATTGGGTTCCTTTGGGCACTACATTAGCCCACTCCATCATTAAGGAATCCATGATTGTCCCAACTCCTGGTGGGTGATGAACTGCCCCACCTTAAGGGGTTTTCCACTGCTATACTTTACAAATCATGCTCTCAGCCCCTAGAGCCTTGAGCAGTTTTAAAGAAAAATCAATCAAAAGGCATTGAGAAATAAACTAGGGTTGGAAACTGAGAAATATTTTAGCACACACACATCAAAATTAACAAAATTATTTTTGGACAAAAGTCCTTGGAAAAGTCAACTTCGGAAAACCAGTGCAATAGATGAGGGATTTTTATTATAATGCAATAGTGAGAAATTCTATGTATAATCTGGATATTGAATCTGGTATCTTACAAAGAAAAATACTGGCAAAAATCTAGTGAGGAATTTTCCTCACCCCATAGGAAAATCCGGGCTCTGACTGCAATGCCAATTGAGCCATCCAAACTAGTCTGCGCAGGCCTACGTCACCCTTGCACAGTCTCTTCCCACACACAACGTGAATTAACTACTCCTGTAGCCATCCTGTCTGCCTCTGGCTGAGAAATTGTTTATCTGGCCTTCTGGAACTCTTTCTTGGCCTATGGAACTGAAACTCGATTTCTCTCTAGCAAAATCAAATTGCCTCTAGAGGCTTCTGTGCAGCCCTGCGTCAGCCTGAATGTGGCTATCTTGCTTCTCTGCAAATGCACTCACTGGATCTGGAAAGATTCCTCTGACCTCATTGTCTCTGCCCCTCTCTGTCTCTGCTTCCTTACTGAAGCTCGAACTCTTCCAACAACTGACTGCTGCCAATGTTGCGAACATCGCGATCGGGATTAAATCGGCGAGGGGAAAAATCAGAAAAAAATCGTAAAAATCGGGAAAAAATCGGCACATACAAAAATATTCCTTTTTTTTCAAAATTTTTAATATCTAAAGCATCCACAACATAAAATAAATGCATTGAGACATAAATGTGAAAAAAAAACTAATATATAAGATGTGTAATATCATGTCTAGTGCTACATCACACATAGCAGTGAATCACGTCCCGACTACTAAAGCCCTGAGTCCCAACTCAGCCTCAAAATATCAACAAAAAATATAATAATGTATCTCATATTATGAGTCATAATGTCATATACAAAGGAATGCATTGAGAAATAAACTGCAGAAGAAAATAGGGTTGGAAACTGAGAAATATTCTAGCACACATATCAAAATTAACACAATTATTTTTGGACAAAAGTCCTCGGAAAAGTCAACTTGGGAAAATCGGTACAATAGATGAGGGATTTTTATTATTATGCAATAATGAGAAATTATGAGTATAATTTGGATACTGAATCTGGCTGTCTTATAAAGAAAAATACTAGCAAAAATCTAGTGAGGAATTTTCCCCACCCCACAGGCAAATCCGAGCTCTGACTGCAACTCCATTTGAACCGTCCAAACTAGTCTGCGTAGGCTTGCATCACCCTTGCACAGTGTCTTCCCACGCACAACTTGAATTAACTACTCCTGTAGCCATCCTGTCTGCCTCTGGCTGAGAAATTGCCTCTCTGGCCTTTTGGAACTCTTTCCTGGCCTATGGAATTGAAACTCGGTTTCTCTCCAGCAAACTCAAATTGCCTCTAGAGGCTTTTGCGCAGCCCTGCGTCAGCCTCAATGTGGCTATCTTGCTTCTCTGCAAATGCACTTGCCAGATCTGGAAAGATTCCTCTGACCTCATTGTCTTTGCCCCTCTCTGTCTCTACTTCCTTACTGAAGCTCTAACTCTTCCAACAACTGACTGCTGCAAATGTTGTGAACATCGCGAGCGGGATTAAATCAGCAAGGGGAAAAAATCGGAAAAAATCGTAAAAATTGGGAAAAAATTGGTAAAAAATGGGAAAATGTCGGCACATACAAAAATATTCATTTTTTTTTCAATTTTTTTAATATCTAAAGCATCCACAACATAAAATAAATGCATTAACACATAAATATGAAAAAAAACTAATATGTAAGATGTGTAACATCATGTCTAGTGCTACATCACACATAGCAGCAAATCATGTCTTGAATACTAAGTCTCGAGTCCCAACTCAGCCTCAAAATATCAACAAAAAATATAATAATGTATTTCATATCATGAGTCATAATGTCATATACAAAGGAATGCACCAAATAACCTATACTACTGATTTCCTCTGCCTCTCTTGCGAGAAAATGTAACAACTTTCCCTCTAGATGAAGAAGCTGGCGGGGTTGGCAATGGACTCTGTTGTGCTCTAGAACCTGAAGCATCAGGAGCTAAAGGAGGTAGACCACGTCCTCTATTGGTAGCAGGGGTAGGTGGTGTCACCTCTTCCTGTTGCTGCTGCTGCTGCTCCTCCTCCTCCCCCTCCAGTACCTTCTGCTCTATCCAATCAGGGGTTGACTCCATGATAGGCCTCTCAGCCTCAACCTTCCATGCAACAATGTTGTCAATCGCATGTAAAGATATGGCCTCTATATCAGGTGTCTTTTCAAGTTGTCTCACCCACAATCCAAGATTGTAGTAGACGTAAACCATGTCATTGAGGGGCTGGGACTCCAACCTGTACAAGGGTCATAAATTAATTAATTATATAATATATATTATAAATAATAAATTAATAATTAAAAAAAATTTAATGAATTCAAAAAATCAGTTCGAATATTTTAAGTTTTTAACCTGTTGCGCTTTTTGGTGTGTATTTTTTCAAATACACTCTAGTTGCGCTCGCATCCTAAAGAGCTACATGTTTGGCTGAGTATTGTAATGACAAGCTTTTGAAGTTTTGGTATTCTGCCACCATAGCTCCTCCACCATGCATCTACGAGTTACAACAAATAAGATAAATTTATAAAGTTACAAACATAAGAAAAATTTTAAAATAATGAAAATTCGAAAATTGAAAGTTGAAGCAAAGTATGTAGTTATGAACTTGAAGAGACAATGAATTTTGAAACAAACTAAATTTGTAAGGTCCTAAATTTCAGAATTTAACAATGTTTAACAAAATTCATACTACACAATCCAGCGTGAAATTTTTGAAGCAGAATAGATCAATTCACTATTGAATACTTACTTGGAACCGTGTTGAAGATGTTCTTGACCCGTCATGGCTTCCGCTCCCGTTACCAAACTGCCATTTTCCTCCCAGCCTTTCTGGGGTCAACCTCTCTGGTCCCCAGATCCAGAAGACAAGTCTTCTGGCCCCCGTGCCTAAAACTCCAATAACAATCAAGATCACTCTATGACTCTGTTAGAACTCATGAAGTCACTGCTCTTGTCTTCCACAGTTAGAAATCCTCTCATAGTATTTGGGTCAGTTTTCCCACCTCACGCACCCATGCCCCTCAAGTTCAACCCCCCCCCCCCTTCTCCTTTTATACACAAATCCATTTTCAAGATATTTATTAAAATATCCTCTTTTAGTAAATATCTTAGTCAAATCCCCTTTCAAGATATTTATTAAAATATTCTCATTTTAAAAATATCTTAGATTTATATTAAAATATTATTATTTCATAAATATTTTGGATTTATTAAATATTATCATTTAATAAATATCTTGGTTTCCTAAATTATCTTGGATTTATTATTAAATATCATCATTTAGTAAATATCTTGGATTTTATTAAAATATACTCTTTTATTTGCATAAGTCAATGCTTTTACTTTCCTTTGAACAATATATTAGTTATATTATGATAATGGTAAGTATAATTTTTACCTCACAATACATTCATTATATTCTGGTGAGTTAGGTATCTACTCAATACTTCAATAATTCACTCATTACCATACACTGAGACTTTTCATAATTGATTAGTGCATATACTAGTGTAGTGCACGTGATACATGCATATGTAGCTATCATATGCATGCTAATATTTCTATGTTCTCTATAACTTGAGTTGGGTCATTACATACACCCCTCCTTCAGAAAGCTTCGTCCTAAAGGTAAGTTTTTTTAATGTCGTATATCATTAATTATTTAAGTGATTAGTATAATCATATAAAGGTGGTGTACCATAATTGAATTTTCGTTTAATGTGTGAGAACAGTTCCGAAGTTAATCTACTTATCATTTCAGGTTTTAAGGCATTACGAGATAGAATTTCCTAATCATACTCCATGATGTCCATAATCCATGGATATAGTTATTCACTTAAAGAAAATTTTATAATGTGACTCTCCCATTAGAGGGAGAAACTATTATAGATGTTGCCATGCACATAAATTATCCTATAATGGATCAATTTTATTATAGATTCACTCTTTGATCTAATGTCATTGACTTCTTATATTGCTTTGAAAAGCTTCCACTCATTCACATTTGGTGCTATTTTTTGTCGATCTCAATATTCTAAGTTGATTATGATAACTAATACTTATTATCATCATTAGAAGTTTGTAATTTTTTTCTTTTCCCATCCTCCCTAGGTACTATATTGATTATATTATGATAACAATGGAGATCAAACTTTGAAATTTTCCGTTGCACTCTCTTGGTAACTATATCGTGTTGTTCTAATAGTGTGTTTACTACCTTACAGGGTGGTTTCTTACCATCTTAACATATAATTCATCCATTTTGTCTTCGTTTGATGTGGACTTTTAGTGAACTATACTGGTACTCTCAATTTGATTACTCATGATTTCTCCCAACATTTCTTGAATAGTTAGCGTCTTTTTTCATCCATCAATTTACCTCAAACTAACTTAGTCTTTTATGTGGTTGTAGCTTCACATCTAATGGTTGTGCCATAATGTCCATAGTCATGCTTTTATTACCATTTTTCTTTTCTTCAAGAGTTAATTTCTTTGGAGCAACTCTGCCAACTAATCCTTATATATGTCTAATGATTACCATGAATCATCTTATATAGTGTCATTGTGTCCCTAATTTCTCTTTCATAAACCGCATTCTTTTCCTTTCCATGAAAATGCTATGTTCCCATATTATTTTGTTTTGGACATCGATATATCCTTACGGTTGTAAATGGTTAACTATCTATCTTAACAATGACATAATGGTTGAATATCAAAATGTCCAATTTAGTGTATATTAAACTATAAAAATTTAAACCTTCATTCGACTTACATATATACTTAGATAATAATTAAAGTATTAACATAAGAAAATGGTATAAAAATATTTGCATAAAATTCATATCGTCGATAACTATAGTTATCATGTAGTAAGATATATACATGGAAAGCTCAACATCACTAGAAGAATGGAATGTTTCAATTGCATAAAATAATTAGGATAGTTCCCATTCTAATGTTAAAAAGTTACAATAAAGTTTAATGTCTAAAATGATGTTAATGTGTTCATTTTAATATAATAATTTGAATGTACTTCAAACTTTATTTGTACGATATACAAAATCTTAAAATTTATTATGGAAAACTTTTAAGCCGATATCCATGAGTTATCTCAATTCCTTTGTCAGATGGAATGTAAAGTAAAAATAATGGTTTAGGAATCAAGTGGGATTGAGCTTGATATATGTCTTCGATACATAGATTAGTATTAAATATCCCATCTCTTCTAATAAAATGTATCATCCTAGGGTTCATAGCTTTCGAATATCGAATTATATAAAATTTCATTTTATCATTGTTAAAAGCTTTAATTCCTTCCAAAAGTTGAAAACCACTTTTCTTGTCATTGAATATTACATAACACTGAATACTTTGGGTAAATTATCAAGGATGACTCCGAGTAATACACCTCGGGTTATATTAAGATTGTTGCTATAATTACAAAAATAAGGCGGTGATATCCAAGAATCAACACAAGATTTCGGTTTATAGTTAGAAACTAAGTTATTTCCCATTGTGATTATTCATCCTAGTACTTTCAACCTAGTCTAACTGATTCTCCTCAACACTTAAACCTATGGACTGAAGTTCTCCTGAAGCCATTTCAAACTGTATGAAATCGTTTTGCTTGCAGTTGCCAACCCATATTTATTTAATGCATATGACGAAATGAAACTATCAATAGCATCAGTATCAAATAATATTCTGATTTTTATGTCGTAAATAGTACATGAGGACTTCACTACAGTGCATTGATGTTCTGTACTTTCCTCGAACAACTCCCAAGGAACATTTTCCGATGTGAGATTCAATTGCTTTTTAAAATTTCCTCACCAAATCAATGCACTTTCCTTTAGCTAAATATAACAATCCTTGTCTTAGAAGTAGCTAAATATTCTCTTAGTGTGAAACACCTTGTCATTCCTTCCAACCACGATTCAATACGTTGCAAATCCCTAGAAATATCCTCCTGTGATTGTCTATAATCTAAATCTTTGGACTCCTTTGGCTTTCCTCCCTCAAGGTGAGATCGTTTTTCCTTGGAACTGGTTACTGTCGGTCTTAATAGTTTACTAAGGGATTTTTAATTGTTTAGCCTCAAATATTTTTTTTAAATGTGCTTTAACAGTTTACAAATGTCGGCTTGTTACACTCTATCCCTTTAGAGGAAGAATAAATCTCTCTCTATTTAATAATAAATTCCTCAAGCCCAATACCATCCTATCTACATAAATAGTTTAAATCTTACCATATTAAATATAATTTATTATTATTTTAAAGTCATGAAGTCTTTATATCAACGATTTATTCTCAAATTGGTATATTATTTTACCCTCCTTTACTTTACTTCCTTACTTTATTGCCCTTCTTAATTCCCTTTATTTTTATTTTTATTTTTTTTTAAATATATTCATTTACATTTCCACATCTTTTATTCCTTTATTTCCTATTCATACTTACACTCTTACTTTTCACTTTTATTTTGCCCTTTATTATCTCTTTCTCTACTTATTCTCCTCATCTTTTTCTTTCTCTTCTTCTTCTTTGACAAAATAAAATAATGGAAGGTTAATAACCCCTCCACCACTGCATTTAAGAAAGTATATATAACTTAAGATATGCATAATTATGTTTATGAAATATTATTATAACACTGTATAAAAATTGATTTAATCAATTCCTCTCATTTTTGGACATAATGATACAACTCCTAGAACCTCTTCAATAAATAGTTGAAATAAATTGTTTTTCCAGCATTTTAAACTTATATATATATATAAAAGACTTCCTTATTCATGTTTTGGGTAAATATCTTTATCCACATCGGAAAATGATGACAGATATAAATAATAATAATAATTAATAATAATATAAATACCCTTTCAAACACTATATATATATATATATATATATATATTTTAAGTTACCAACGTGAATATAATAATTCAGCGCTTACAAACTAAGATTCTTAATCTGAATGAGATATTCTTATTTAAAACCTAAAATTCCAAAAAGTGAAACAGAAAAACACAGGTCAGCTGTTCTTTGTATAATACTATAATGCACTAATTGTGGTGTGATGCTTCCATAAAACTTAAATTAGTTTTCTTCTTTAAATTTTGCCATTATTTAACACTTCCATGCTCACATTCCAAACAAAGACAACATTTTTTTTTAAACCCTGAAATTCAAAACAACTAAAAGCACATTGCAGTTTCATTTTGTATTCATCGTGATCTAATGTTTCTTTACAATTTAAATTTAAATTTAAATTGGTTTATTTTTTTAATTTAAGCTTCCGCAACTAATGGAATTCGGCACTTCCATCCTCGGATTCCTAACGGAAACAGAATTCTTCACAAAAAAAAAAACCTGTAATTCTGAAGCTTAAAGCATATCTCAGATCTGCTTTGTACTGCTGATGATCTAATGTTTCTGTACTTTTTTTTAAAGATTAATCTAGTTTTTTTTTCTTCTTTAAATTCAGTATCCCACTATTATTTAACACTTCCATGCATAGATTCCGAGCTGAAACATAACTGTTTCTTTAGAATCTAAATTTTGAAAACTAAAGAATACATCCACTTTGCCTTGTACTGCTCATGGTCTAATGTTTCTTTGCTTTCTTAAAAATTTAATATTTCGCCATTATCTTGCACTTCCATTCGCAGATTCCAAACTGAGACAGAACTCTTCATTTAAAACCTGAATTTTGAAAACTAAAAGCATACCTCAGCTTTGATTTGTACTGCTCATGGTCTAACGTTTTAGTCTTGAAAAGGATTTGATCGTTGTGCCGTGAATTATTATCCCTTTTGCACTTCCGAAAGGCATCTGCATCGCCTTCTTGCTGGTTTTCATGTGCGTTTAAATCTTTCCCGGAAACGTTGCCGGTTGCAAGGTTGTACGCTATGCTTGCAAACAAGTAGGTTTTGGTTTCGAAGCTCTACGAAAATGAATAAGTGCCATGAAAAAATAGCTGATCAGTGCAAAGTACCTCTCAAATTATCAAGAGTCGAGGAAAGTTTCGACTGATTATCGTAAAGGAAGGCCGGATTCTTGTAAAAATTGGTCCCTATTCCCATCTTCCCCTCCCGAGTTTCAGCTTACTTTGTCATGTGTAATCCAGAGAATTTGAAGAGTACCATGAATACACACCGGAAGAAAATATTTAACAAAATGACGTGACTATAGTGACAATGGTGCGTTGTCATACATGAAATGGAATGGATGGATTTATATAATGAGAAGTGTGATAATGCTAGTTATATTCGGATAATACATGCATAGTGGGGTCGTTCAAAACATTGCACATTATAGCAAGTATATTTTAAAACATTGTGACAATACCCCACCCTTTGCTCCAGATGCCAGTTCGATCCATCCTTAGCAGTCACCTAGAAGAATAGGAATGCCGCGTGGCAACTTCCTGTGGAAGAACAGGATTGCCGCGTGGCAACTGCCCGTGGTCAAGAAACAAAGTGCATGTTTCTAGAAACCTCTGGACAGTTCTACCGACAATACCTGTGTTTATCACATGTGAATAGGCTTGTAGACATTGTGCTGATCTTCTAATGATACGTTGTAGCCATTTATGGATTACCAATGTTTTCCTCAAATTCACACAATGAATTGATAAATCGGTGGGGTGGATACGCTACAGCCGTTACGGATGAGAGGGTCATGAGTCCTTTATATAGATTCTACTTCAGAACATCCTTGTTATATACGTCAGACCTACTTCACATATTAATTAACAAGATGCAGATAAAGGGACAAAGAACATCTATACAGTCCATTTATCACATAAATAGGCAATACAAGCTTGGAAACCCATAGAAATGATTAAAATACCCTAAGATCCACAGAGTCTGAAACTGTGCTCTGATACCATGTGTAAGGTCCTAAATTTCAGAATTTAACAATGATTAACAAAATTAATACTGCACAATCCAACGTGAAATTTTTGAAGTAGAATATATCAATTCACTATTTAATACTTACCTGGAACCGTGTTGAAGATGTTCTTGACCCATCATGGCTCCCGCTCTTGTCACCAAACTGCCATTTTCCTCTCAACCTATCTGGGGTCAACCTCTTCGGTCCCCAAATCTAGAAGACAAGTCTTCTGGCCTCCATGCCCAAAACTCCAATAATAATCAAGATCACTCTATGACTCTGTTAGAACTCACAAACTCACTGCTCTTGTCTTCCACAGTGAGAAATCCTCTGACAGCATCCGGGTCAGTTTTCCCACCTCACTCACCCATGCCCCTCAAGTCCCCTCACCCCCCCTCTCCTTTTATACACAAATCATTTTTCAAGATATTTATTAAAATATCCTCTTTTAATAAATATTTTAGTCAAATCGCCTTTCAAGATATTTGTTAAAATATCCTCATTTTAAAAATATCTTAGATTTATATTAAAATATTATTATTTCATAAATATCTTGGATTCCTAAAACATCTTGGATTTATTAAATATCATCATTTAATAAATATCTTGGTTTCCTAAAATATCTTGGATTTATTATTAAATATCATCATTTAGTAAATATCTTGGATTTTATTAAAATATCATCTTTTATTTGCATAAGTCAATGCTTTTACTTTCCTTTGAACAATGTATTAGTTGTATTATGATAGCGGCAGGTATAACTTTTACCTCACAATACATTTATTATATTCTGGTGAGTTAGGTATTTGCTCAATACTTCAATAATTCACTCATTACCCTACACTGAGACTTTTCATAATTGATTAGTGCATATATTAGTGTAGTACACGTGATACATGCATATGTAGCTATCATATGCATGTCTCATATGCATGCTAATATTTTTATGTTCCCTATACCTCGAGTTGGGTCATTACAAAATCTTATCTAGCATTTTAGTAGTCCTATATTGGATAGCCATGTCAAAGCTCAATGTGCCACCTGTCATTCTGTGTATCTCCATTTTTTTGGAGATGTATGAATGTTCTGATGGAGATGACACCATCTTCTGAATACAAGTGAAAAAACCATCCATGACCTCATCATCAAATAAGAAACCACATGAGTAAGCAAATTCGGGGTTCAGGAAGATCTCTGCAGCATGAATGGGACGATGGAGTGTGTTGTTCCATCGCTCATCAATCACTTCCCATACAAAAGTTGTTTCTGAAAACCCTCATCACCTTTATCTTCATAGTAGTTGCGAATGGCTTCTTTGGCCCTATCCATGGCTTCATACAAGTAGTCCATTGTGGGCTTCTCTCCATCAACTAATCTAAGAACCTTTACCAAAGGTTCAGTAATGCTGCACACTTCTTGCACTCCTGTCCAGAAGCTTTCCTGATAAGAAACCAATCTGCAGATGGCCTCTCCCTCTGGTTTGCGGTTGTATTTCAAAGCACGTCACTTCTCTAAAAGAAACATTCTCTTCAAATCCCACATAGAATTCATGAGGGATTGAGGGATATGAAACTGGTGGCAAACCGTGTAATAGCAAGGTGCACCAACTCCTTTTTGTTAGTGAATGTTCTCATCAAATGAAGCACATATGCATGATTATATATAAATTTTGTAATGCTCTTTGATGATTCAACAATATCTTCGACAAAAGGAATTTTTCCTATGTCTTCCAATATCAAATCAATGCAGTGTGCAACACAAGGTGTCCAAAATATGCTAGGATGCCTCTCCATAAGTATGTTGCCAACAATAACATAATTTGCAGCGTTGTCCGTTATGATTTGGACAACATTTTGTAGACCCACCTCCAGAATGAACACATCCAATAAGTCACATAATAATTGTGCATCTTTGACATGTGTAGATGCATCAACAAATTTCATAAACATTGTCCCCTTGGGACAATTGACCAAGAAGTTAATAAGGGTTCTACCCTTTTGATCAGTCCAATAATTTGACGTCACAGTGCACCTGTGACTTCCCATGATGCCCTTAACTCCTCCAATCTCTTGGTGCAATCAACCTTTTTATTTTGAAGAATGCGGCCTCTATAGTTATCATATAAGGGGCTTTGTATCTTAGACCAACAACAATGATAACATCAATCGCATGCTGATAAAATGGATTGTTCCTGGCAACACTGAAAGGAATATCACTCCAAAGAAAAAGCTTGCCCAACAACTTGTCAGCGTCTTCCTTCCCCCTTTTTTAATAAGTGAGGAGATAGATGGCTCTTCACCGGGTGGGGTTTTAGGAACAAAATATGATGAGACAACTACGGAGTTGGATGTAGAAGATGCTGATGGTGAAGAACCACTACCACTCCTCAGAGTTGCGTTGCTAAGTTTAGTTGTTTCTATTCCTTCCAATGATTTGAGGGTTCTTCGGATTATTTCTGGATTGGTATTTGTGCAAGGCCTTACTTCATGTTCACGAACTTGTGCAAGGTGGTATTTCGATCTGTATACCCCCCCTGTCATGTGGTGCCCATATAACTTGCAACTCAAATTTGATCTATCAAACTCCTGATCAGGTTCACCAAATTCCCACATAGGGTTCAATTTCCCTGACATATTTCTAAATTTGTTGAACTCTTGAGTTTTACAAGTTTGAACTTTGAAATTTGAACCTAGGGCACAAGAAAAAATGCAAGTTAAAAAATAAAATAAAAAAATTACAATTTTACACACAACATTTTGATTTTTTCACAAAAAAACCCCTCAACTCAATGCAACAATAATGAGAAACAATACACATTGAAACCCAAGCAAAAATAATGGAAAGAAACTAGGAGCACAAGAAGAAATATAAAAAATAAATCTAACAACCAAATTTTTGCAATTTTGACCAAAATAAACCTCTCTCCACTCAATAAAAAAAACAAAAAAAAACACAAACAAATGCAAACAAAAATGATGGAAAATACACTGGTGATAGAAACACATGGAAGAACAAGAAAACAAAAAAAAAGAGGTCAAATTTGATGCCCATACTTGGAAAAAACGTTTTGCTGAAGAAACTTGGTCCAAAATTGAATTTTGTTGGCTTGGGTTGCTAAATTCCATCACTTTTCTCCTCTCTTGCCCTTGTACATGACTTCTCTTCCTTAGCTTTCTTTCATGCTCTTTGTTGGAAAAAATGACAAAAAAAAAATTCAAGTTTATTGGGTCGCTATTTGATGGGCCCACGATTTTTTTCGAAAAAATTGCGAATTTTTCGCGATTTTTAGAAAATAAAAAAATAGTTCAAAAAATCGCCGATTTTATCATTTGATTGGAAAAATTGTGATTTTTTGAAAAAATCGCGATTTAATTGCGATGTTCGCTTCACTGACTACTTCTCTTTGGAAAATCGAACTCTCCAATGAAATCGAACTCCACTAGTGTGTTCTCCATGTACCCATTGACTTATTCTTATAATCCTCTGTTGGACCTCCAACGCCCAAGATTAAAACTTACTCAAGGGCCAAGATCATATCAAAGCAAATCCGTGTTAGTTTTTAGAGAATTCTCACGTTATCTTAATTAATTCTGATTAATGAACCCCTTTCGCTAAGTTTAGACTTAGGAAATAATTAAAAATGGGCTAGTAATCTAATTAAGACACTTCTAGGTGGAATTTCTAGAAACGATTTCTAGGTTACAGAGAACTCGTATGCTCTAGCCTCTCCACAAAATTTCGATACTAGAACACCTCCGATGTTACAGAAACTAGCACTCCCTCTTGGCGAGGAAGGTGTTCTCTCTTTAGTGCTCCACATTTTGCCACAACACCCTGTATCTGTACCACCCCCTGTCATGTTGTTGATGTCTGGCCACACTGCCCACCAACCACTACGCAGCTATGACGTTGCATCTGTGCTGTTGCTGAGACTGCTGTACTGCTGCCAACTATGCATCTGCACTGCAACTCCCGCTCATCTGTTGCTGCTGCTACTGCAACTGAGAAGCATCCGAAATATTGAATCATCTGTGTCTGTTGCAGTTTTCTCCTGAGTCCTGACTGCTATTAGCCACTACACTTTCTACTGAAGAATTTGTGTTGTTGCTGACTCTGGTATTGAGCCTCTTGGTCTGCGGTCAACTCTGCACTATGCTCCTCAACACCTGACTACTACTAGTATTTGCAACTGTCACTCGGGAACTGACTGCAATATCTGGCACTGATCGATCCTGCTGCTAAATACTGTGGGCCACTGTAGCAAGGTAATGATCCATGAGGAGAACACCTCAATGGACCTTGCCCAAACTCTGCAACTCCGGGACTATAACTCCATATCGCCCCATCTCACTCATGGAGTTATAGTTGCAAACATGGCAAAATATGATCTAATCATACTGCTGCTGCTACTGCTCTGCTGATGTTTCCGTACTGCTGCTGCAAATACTGTAATAACGAGTCTGATCTCCCCAAATCTAGAAGTACTAGCTTCCATAGGGATGCTCCCTGTAAAACTACACTCCCTTTAAGTCTCAATCTCTCTATGGGAAATCTCTTTGCTCCCTCCTAGCAACTCGCACTGTCCTCTTATACTGGAAATTGGACTACGTAGCTCAGCGCTGGGAATCTTCAGGCTAGAACTGCACCTGCATACTGCAACTAGGAAATTCACACTTCCTATGTCACTGTAACTAGTTCCGCAACTATCTAATGATAGATTGTCTGCCGACACTGAACCTGCTACTATGATTCTGTGTGCTCCTGTGGCAAAGGTGATGGTGCCGCTGCAACGAACTAGATTGGATCTAATTGACCTCCATGTTGCAACTGCGCTGAACCTTGCCCATCTAGCACACTGGAGTCTCATACTCCTCTCCTGGATCTGGTGCCCCACTACCTTTTTTTGAGCCTAGTCCCTTGCTGGGACCCTTCTTCACTTTACAACCCGCACTAGACAACTTGCACTTCCTCCGACACTTGTTTTAGGCAAGTGGAAGTCAATTTGTTGTCCAGATTTGCATTCTGGCTAACTCGCACGACCTCTTCTGGCAATCTTGTACATCCACCTCTGCAAAGCTGCAAAATCTGCGAAACTCAAAAACTGGAAAAAAAATTAAAGCAGACTTTGGAAAAAAATTAAATCGGACTCTTCTCTCTCTTTCACCTCTGCTTGGCTGTTGGAACCGCTATTTGTACTCCTTGCTGGAGTGAGAAAATTTTCTCATGGCCACTACCAATCTGCAATTGGAAAAATTAGATCTCTAAAACTCGAGATCCCCTGAGAGAAATTTTCCCTCTGTGTGTGCTATTTCTCTTTCCACCCGATGTTGATTCTAGTGCTGCAAAACCCTTCTGCATCCAACCAAGGAATTTGCTCAGCGAAAGTCTGATTTGCTTCGCCGGAACTTCTTTCCGGCTTTTCTACTGTCTGTTGAAACTGCTCTTACGCACTGTGAATTTTTCCTGCCACCTGCACTAGAAAAATCGAACCCTCTATCCAATAATTTGAACTCCTAAGCCAGCCTCTATGTGAATCTAGAAATCGTGCTGCCAAACTCCCTCTGAATTTGGTCGATTTCTGCCTTTCACTTCAGAGCTTCTTCCCTGATTATTCATGCTCTGATACCATGTGAAAATATCACTACTCAAATCCTATTGCAACAATTGGAAATTATTTTTCTAATTGTTAATTAATTTAACAATTTATTTGCTATGACAAATACCAAATAATTCACATTGCAACCTTCAAAAATAAATTGCGAAAGAAAATAGCGCTCGAAACTGAGAAATATTCTAGCACACATAGATCAAAATTAACACAATCTTTTTTGGACAGAAGTCCCTGAAAAACCCAACTTGGGAACACTGGTGCAACAACTGAGGGTTTTATATTATTATGCAGCAGTGAGAAATTCTGAGTACAATCTAATGCTGAGTCTGTCTATCCTATAGAGAAAAATACTGGCAAAAATCTAGTAAGGAATTTTCCTCACTGCATAGGCAAATCCAAGCTCTAACTATAGCTCCAAGTGAGCCATCCAAACTAGTTTGCGTCACCCTTGTACAATCTCTTCCCACACATAGCCTGAATCAATTGCTCCTGTAGTCGTCCTGTTTGCCCCTGGCTAAAAAACCGTCTCTCCGACCTTCTGGAACCCTTTCATGGCCTCTCTAATTGGAACTCGGTTTCTCTCCAGCGAAATCGAACTGCCTCTAGAGGCTTCTGCACAACCCTTGTGTCAGCCTCACTGTGGCTATATCTGCCTCTCTGCAAATGCACTCACCGGATCTGAAAAGCTTCCTCCAACCTCACTATCTATGGCCCTCTCTATCTTTTCTTCCTTACTGAAGCTCGAACTCTTCCAGCGACTGACTACTACTCTTTGAAAAATCAAACTCTCCAAGGAAATCAAATGCCACAAGTGTGTTCTCCATTTACCCATCGACTGCTTCTTAAATCCTTTGTTGGACTTCCAACGACAAATATTAAAACTTAATCAAGGGCCAAGATCATATCAAAGTTAATACATGTGAGTTTTAGAGAATTCTCACCTTATCTTAATCAATTTCGATTAATTAACCCCTTTCCCTAAGTTTAGACTTATGAAATAATTAAAAATGGGCTAATAATCTAATTAAGACACTGCTAGGTGGAATTTCCAGAAATTATTTCTGGGTTATGGAGAACTCCTGTGCTGTAGTCTCTCCACAAAATTTCGAGACTAGAACACCTCTGATGCTACAAAAACAAACACATACAAGTTCCATTAAAAGAGATTGTGAAATTTCCACAACAACGTTGGCAGGTTAAGAAAACCCTGGGGTTTGAAGAAGATGGCACATCGTTGCATTGCAAAATATCCAACCTCTTGATTTAAACCCAGGGCATGAGCCATTCCTCCTCACCTTAGCTCTCAATGACCTCCTTTTGCATAATTGCATGTTAGATTCAGGGGCTTCTGCGAACATCATGCCATTAAATTTTATGAAGCAATTGGATCTTAACGTTACTTGCAGGTACAAGGCGGTCTATGGGTTCAATTCTCAACCTGTTGAAGTAGAACGGCTCATAAAGGATCTCAAAGTTTCTTTAGCTTTGAATCCTGATATATCATTACTCATGGATGTCATGGCCATAGATATTCCTGATGTATGGGGATGCTATTATCAAGAAAATGGGGTGCTACCGTGGGTGGTCAACTTCAAATGGACTTATCTTACACCACCATTCTGCAATCCGATGGGACTCCCTTCATTCTTTATAGAGAACCTATGTAGCCTATCCATGTGGTGAAACCTGGAACAATACCTTATTTTAAGATTCCCGGGACTGAGAAACCTTCTCCCATTCTTCCTTCACAAGAAGTACATATTCTTAAAAGGCCTAGTCAAAAACAAAACAAGAAATGGAAGCCAAAAAAGGAGTACAAAGTGGGGGATGTGGTGTTGGTCGATAAAAACCCCGTACCTGTCAAGATTCATGGGAAAGTAGGGGAGGATTACTATTATATTGCCAAACTTAACGACAAACTATGGCAACAATCGGTCAAGTTATGTCGTATCACCCTCTTCCTTGACACTTGACATTTTATTGTATGCATGTTAGGGCAGGATGCATTGCATGTTGATTTTTCACATTGGAACTAACATCATATGATATTATTATGCTAGATTAGCTGCACTTAGAATTGCATTTAGATTAAAATTTTGTTTGGTGTTGATCGATTAAAACCCCATACCTGTCAAGATTCACGGGAAAGTAGGGGAGGATTACTATTATATTGCCAAACTTAACGACGAACTATGGCAATAATTAGTCAAGTCGTATCACCCCCTTCCTTGACACTTGACATTCTATTATATGCATGTTAGGGTTGGCTGCATTGCATGTTGATTTTTTGCATTAGAACTAACATCATATGATATTATCATGCTAGGTTAGCTGCACTTAGAATTGCATTTAGATTCAAATTTTATTTGGTGTTGGTCGATAAAAACCTCGTACCTGTCAAGATTCACGGGAAAGTAGGGGAGGATTACTATTATATTGCCAAACTTAACAACGAACGATGGCAACTATCGGTCAAGTTAAGTCATATCACCCCCTTCCTTGACACTTGACATTTTATTATATGCATGTTAGGGTAGGATGCATTGCATGTTGATTTTTCGCATTAGAACTAACATCATATGATATTATCATGCTAGATTAGTTGCACTTAGAATTGCATTTAGATTAAAATTTTATTTGGTGTTGGTCGATAAAAACCCCGTACCTGTCAAGATTCACGAGAAAGTAGGGGAGGATTACTATTATATTGCCAAACTTAACGACGAACTATGGCAACAATCGGTCAAGTTAAGTCGTATCACCCCCTTCCTTGACACTTGACATTTTATTATATGCATGTTAGGGTAGGATGCATTGCATGTTGATTTTTCGCATTAGAACTAACATCATATGATATTATCATGCTAGATTAGCTGCACTTAGAATTGCATTTAGATTAAAATTTTATTTGGTGTTGGTCGATAAAAACCCCATACCTATCAAGATTCACGGGAAAGTAGGGGGGATTACTATTATATTGCCAAACTTAACGAAAAACTATGGCAACAATCGGTCAAGTTAAGTCGTATCACCCCCTTCCTTGACACTTGACATTTTATTATATGCATGTTAGGGTAGGATGCATTGCATGTTGATTTTTCACATTAGAACTAACATCATATGATATTATCATGCTAGATTAGCCGCACTTAGAATTGCATTTAGATTAAAATTTTATTTCATGTTGATTTTCCTTTAATAATTTAATAAGTATGGTGAACATAAGACTGCGAAACATGTTTCGCTCAGCAGTACCAATTCTCCAGATATAAAGTGTGCTAAGTCACTCGTGTTCGTGTTCGAGTTCGACGACGTTGAAATTCGAAAAAAGTTAGGCACCTAAAATTTTGCCGATGAAGTTTGGCATAAAATTCGACATCTAGAAATTTGAAAATATATATATATATATATATATATATATATATATATATATATAACAATTTTAAGCATGTTGGAAAGATAAATATGATGCACATAAATAAATAAGCATGTCAATTTAGTTTATAAATAAATAAATAAACTAAATTTTCTTTTTTAACAATAAAATATAAATAATAAATTAACATTTTTTTTATGTTAATAAAAATAAATAAAAAATCATTATTTCCTTCCTTAATATTAATATTAATTTTCATTATTTCTGCCGCCTCTCTTTTCTCATAACCTCAAATCAAAAATCAGTATTTCCTTCCTTAATATTAATATTAATTTTTATTATTTCCGCTTTTGCTCTTTTCTCGTAACCTCTATGTCATATTTATATTATGGATTTGTCTCGACAATAAATCTTGTTATGGATTCGAAACGTGTACACAAAAACATGATAATATAATTTATGATCTGAATTTACAAAATACACAAAATTATTACCACAAAACTCTTCAATCACTCATGTTTATGGCCACGTCAAAAGAGGATTGACTTTTTGGTGGGGAGGTTAATAGTTCGACTAACATGCAGATTTGGTGGCATATGGCCATGGTATTACATGGTCCATGCCACAATCAACGATATTACCCAAATGATGGAGTTTTTGTTGGTTCACGTCCCACAGTTCCGTTATATCCCACGGTTCAACTCGTATCCACATCACCCACGTATTCCGTTGGAGTTTATTATACGAACGATTCATGTGATTTTGTCAGTGTTTCAGTGGCTCACGTCTCAGCGTGGCGCGACATCTCACAAGTCTGAGCCGAGAGAGCTGTCACCTGTGCGTTGTGAGTCGAGAGGCTGTGACTCCGGAGTCTGAATTCGTGAGCTGAGTGCTGTGGCGTCAGGAAATCGCACGAGGGCCGGCGAGCTATTCCGAAAATCGTGAGCAACAGGCTGTGGCGTCGGCGGTCGAGAGCTACGAAAATCGAATTATTACCAATGCCAATGCTAATGCATTTTGCACCAAAATCCCAAACCTAAACGAAAAAAATCAATTTTAAACCGAATTTAATAAAAAAGAACGAATATGTTCGGCTCTCTGTTTGGTTTCGGGTTCGGTATTTTGTTCGACTTTGTGTTCGCCGAACAAAATCGAACATGTTCGAATTCGGTTGAAATTCGCCGAATTTCGAATTTCATCCTTGATATTCGCCGAACCCGGTGACTGAGTGTGCAGGTGATAGGTCTACGGTCCCAAGAGATTGCTGGTGTTCTCATGACCTCCCCATTCGAGTATATTCGTGCACTCTTCTAAGAGATCATGTCCCAGTTGGAGCCAGATGTTACCCACCACTTTGTGGGTGATATCCATAGGAGAATTTTTTTCTCCTAGATGGTCCTTAGCCGACAACCTATGACCCCTTGCAGCCACTAGATAGCTTGATGTGACATTTTCTTTGCCACTTGAGCCAACCATGTGGTCCCTCACCCATCTTGTTATGATCGTATGTTTGAAGGTGGGTCTTCCAACCCTAGAGGTATGGCTTTTAATTATGTAGTTGGGTATTTTTGTTTACTTATCATGGATAGTTGTGGGCATGGATTAGTGGGGGAATTCGACGGAAAGAGTGGACTAGGTTTGTACTCTTGTCTCCTCTACACTATTTGATGGTTAACCTTGTTTCCATAGTTTTAAAAAACGGAATCGGTTAGCTACCAGGCCGAGGGTCGACTTCGACTCGGACTCCGAATCGGTAATGACTCGGTCGACTCGGTTTCAATGACTCGGTTTTTGTAAAAAATACATTAAATATTAATTTTTTTGTACAAAAACATAAATTTAAAGATTTTTATTCATGTTTCCAAACGCAAAGCATTACAATATAGACAAGTCACAAAAGACAACATATGATCAAAGTAGGCTCATGAATATATCCATTATATCAAAATTTCACCTAGTGCACTATCCAATACAGGATGATGATACGGAGATCAAAACAAAAAACATAATTAATGTCACTAACATCATGTCATCAAGGTACATAGAGGGATTGGTGCTCTTGATTAAATACGAGTTCCATACCCTAATACATGACAAAATTCGATGGAAACATTGCAATAACCCAATCCTGAAATCCTGAAAAACTGATAAGTCTGCTGGATTTTGAATGAGACCTAAAATTCTACTTTCTCCATATGAAATCCAATTCTACTTTCTCATTTCATGGTAATGTTAAAAATTTAAGTAAAAGGATGAAAATGAAGATTAAGGAGAATGTCACTTTTACTTTAAGAATTTAACATTACCATGAAGCTGCTCCAAAAACCAACTCCACAACTCTTCAGAAAACCCTCACAAATGCTCAAGAAAATTGAATGAGAAAGATGTGAGGTATTGAGAGGGGTTGGGTTAGTTAAATAGGATGGGGAGGGGTTAGAAAACCTAAAAAAAACCTAACAGCAGAATTAATTTGAGTTTTAAGTCCGTTTTTTTCAATTTTTTGGGCCCACCGGCCGGCTAGATTGACTAGGCCGAGTTAACTCGGACTAGGCCTGGTTGGCTGGTTTGTTACCGAGCCGGTCGAGTCGGTAAAAAAACCAGCCAACTCGGTAACAAATTGGCCAACTGGCCGTTTCATCCACTTGGTCGTACTGGTAGGCCTTTTGGCTCGGCCAACCAGGCCTGGTTCGATTCGAATCGGGCTGGTTTTAAAACTATGCTTGTATCCTAGTCTTGTGGGATCTCCTTTATTAGCTACTAAGCTTTATGGATGGCACTACATGAGAAACCCCAATTTTGGTTGCGTGGTCCCGGTTCTCGATGCCATATACATTGCTTCCCCTCCACTCATTATAACCCCATTCATCATTATTCCCATTTGGGTTCACATTTGTCTATTGGGTCCACAAGGAGTTAGCCTCCCCTTCCCCTTGTCAACACCTTGGATCGGGCCTAGAATGATGCCTTGGAGGTTGATGTAGCTAAAACAAAAGGAAAAAGCATAATTTGGCCACTCTCTTAACACGAAAATGTACCATAAAATGTAAAAGATGGTCGGGACATACAAATTTATCACGTGGGAAAAAGGCTAACATGAGCTCTACACCTTATCTATTTCCATCACCCTGGTTCCTATGGGCACTACATGAGCCCCCTCCATCATTAAGGAGCCCACGATTGTCCCAACCCCTGGTGGGAGACGAAGGTTACGAAATACTCAACCCCTGAGAGATATGGTAGACAACGAGCCACAAATATCTGAGTGTATCAATTGAAGCACACCACTGGCTCTATTGTCTGTCCCTGGGAACATTTCTTTTGCGAATTTCTCAAGTACGCACCCTCTGCACACATCGTCATGTTCCATGTTCAATACTAGAACTCCTGTCATTGTCTCCTAGAGCAACTTGAGTGCTCCATGATGCAAGTGTCCTGACCTCCTTTTCCATGGCTCTTCCAAGTCTCTGCCATTGCCACTGTTACTGCTAATCAGTGCCTTTGGAGAATCGAACTTCATCTTGTACAACTTGTTGCTTCGAACCCCAATCTGTTTGACCTTCTTCCAACTGTGGTACTTGATGTACACCTTCTTCCCGATGAAGTAAACATTGTACCCCTTATCGTGTAGTGCAGAAACTGAAATCAGATTCATACCCAAAGTTGGCACATGCAACACATCTGTAACACTATTGCTCTTTCTTGACTCCCTCTGAATGTTGATGGTACCTCTCCCAACTGGAGTACACTTCGTCTTGTTTCCCATCTATGTCTGGAATTCCATCTCTTTTTCCTTGTAATTGGAGAAATAGTCTGTAACCCCCTTCATATCTGCTGACACTCCAATATCAATATACCAGACTCCTATGGACGTGGAGCTAGAGAGGCAAGCTATGAGAGTGAATTCATCTTCCAACCTTGAAGACAAATCCTCAATGTCGGCTAAAGCTGTTGTCTGCTTCCTCTTCTTTTCCTTCTTTCGATTAGGATATTGGCTGACATAGTGTCAATGCTGATCACAACCAAAACACTTGACCTTAATCAAGTATTTCTTCTTCTTGTCTCCTTTTTAGCCTTGTCACTTACTGGAAGCCTTCTTTGTCTTCCCTTTTCCTGCTAGGGCTACATCTTCCTGTTCCTTCTCCAACTTTGGTGTCTTGCCATTGCTACTGGTGCCATTGACCAAACTGAGCCTAAGCTCCCCTAGAGTGAAGTCACTCCACAGGTGATCCCAACCTAGAAGTGTATCTCGCCCATAAATTACTTGGACGAACATGCTCCGTTCCATGGAAAACAATTTAGTGCAAAATTAACTCGGCCTCCTTAGTGAAATTCACACTCCTTGCTTGCTATACGCACCGGCTGAACTGGAAATGTATGTGGCCCTCTCTAGAACATCTCCTGCCTCTGAAAATCAACTCCGACAATGATCTCAACCTCCTGCAAATCTACTGAGCAACTCACACCTCCTCCGACACCTAGAAATCGATGTACTGCCCAACTCTATGCACTGGCCAATTCACACTATCTGGTACGACCTCTCTGCAGAATAATTCGACCTCCCTGCAGAATAATTCGACCTCCCTTCCTCTCTTGGAATGCTGGATCTCTGTGGAGAATTTCTTCGGAAATTCTCTTCCCGATATCTTTGTTGAAACCCCATTGTTGGTGTCTCCCTTTGCGCCCTTGCTATCACTGCAATTCACTATCTCTAAGTGTCTTTGTGCGTTTTATACAACCCAATTGACTTGCTCTAATAATCTCTCGTTGAGCAACTGACGACCATGATCTAATCACAATCGATGGCTAAGATCATCTTGACCCTGTTGAGAATTTGGAGGGCTATAGATAAATTCAAAATTCTCTTCTTGATAATTACTTGTGAGGTTACTTGAGTTACTTATGTCTTCCCTTCGTTAGCTTATTAAATCTTTCATCAAGTCAATTATCAAAATACATGAGACACAAGAATTAGGCTCCTAGAGCCAGTGCAAAACCTCTCCCTCTTGGAGAGGAAAACCCATGAGAAATTCTTCTTATAGATTTTTAGATGACAAGTACCATGACCAAGGATTAGACCCTTGACCTATATATGCATCCAAGACCTTGCCCTTGCTACTTTGATGTCCTTCAATGCTGATACTTCTTTCCTTCACCAACTTGCACTGTTCTGCATCGACAATTCCTTCTTCAGATACTTGAGATATATATAAGCTGCAGTTAGGAAAGTAAATCACATATTTACTTTCCTACTTTCTGTCAATTTCTCACTGCTCCTTTTGCCCAGACCACTATTCCAACTTTTCATGAATCAATGTCACCTTTTATCTGCAGACATATGCGCACTTCAACATATAAACACTGTCCTTGAATGGACCCTTTCTCGCTGTAAATACTTTAGAATAGTCCGCACTTCTTTTGGTGAATAGTCTGCACTCTTGTTTCATCAAACCGCAACTCCTATTACACTAAGATAACACAGGGATATATGTATCTTAAACAATCCCAAAATTCGTCAAGAATCCGCTTTGAACCTCGTCCAAAATCCGCACTTCTGTTTCAGAGATGACCGAAAAACTTGTGTACAAATGAGCCACAGAACAAAGTTATATATAGAGACAGTTTCACTGTCTTTAGGCCGACCATCACTTTAGCTTGTAGGCCGACTTATCTAGCTAATTGAAGGCCGACTTTAACACATCACTTTAGCTTATCTTTCAACGTTGTTGGAGGGTTGAATTAAGCCATTCATTCACGGTTTCTTGGCAAGGTCTTGGAGCATTTCTTTAGACTAGATCCTTCATATATAAGACACTTAATTACATTTATACTTAGAAGCAACAACCCTAATAGACATCAAGAAGAAGTCTATAAACCTAAAATAAAATCTTGCTCATGAAACCCAAGAAGCAAGTACAACAAATATACATTTTATTATCTTTGTCTTCTTCTTTACATAAATACATGATTGCATGGTCAAAACGAAGACTGATCCTAGTTACACTTTTCAACAGAGCCCATCAAGTGACTTTTCTAGAGTCTCTAGAGCAAAATTGATTTTCCTCATTTTATTTGATTTAATTAACCAATTTTATTTGAATTAGACTTAGGAAAATATTTAATAATTGGTTAATTAATCTAATTAAGGCATTTCTTGTGAAACTTGTTCTGGGTATAGGAGAAAATGTGTTCCTTAGCCTCATAGACACCATAGAGACTAGAACACCTATCCGCTGCTACCAAAAACTAACATCAGATGGTTGGAGAAATGTTAGAAACCAACATTCGATAAATGTTCTTGGTGTTTTTGCTAGCAGTGCATTGTTTTTCGAAAGTCATGACTCCTCCATCAGTGCATCTTCCTAAAACATTGCAGATGTACGATTGAAAACAATCAAAGATGTTGGTCCTAATAATGTGGTTCAAGTGATCACTGATAATGTAACAAATCGTAAGGGAGCACGAAAAGTCATCGAGTGTAACCTTTTGACGCATGATATTGTGAAGCATAAAGAATGTGGATGGATTAATGAGCTTTAAAAGAAAGGGAAGCAACTCATTAAATATGTCACAGGGCATACAAGGGTAAACTACTTTTATGGCACTTACTGCAAGTTGCAGTTGCTTAAACTTTCAAAAACTAGATTTGCAAACTATTACCTCACCTTTAGGCGACTAGTGAAGGTGAGACAAGCTTTAACAGCTATGGTGACATGTGAATCATGGGATGACATGAACATTGATAGTGATGGTGCTAATGTAGTCGATGACACTATTTTGACATTTACTTTTGGTGACAGAGTATATATGTTTTGCAATTCATCAAACTAATTTGTTACATGATCAAGTTTGCAAATTTAGATCGACCAATAATTGGGGAAGTGTATGAGAAGATGGATAACATGTTGGGGTAGTTTAGACATTGTTGAGCCTAGAGATATCGCCTTGTACAATTATATTCGTGCAAAAGTGGAAAAGCGATGGGAAATGCTAAACATTCCATTGCATGCCTTAGCATATGTTTTGACACCTACATACTATCATCCATCATGGCTTTCATGACCAACAATTGGCGGGGGGGGACTAGGAGAAAACCACACCTAGATCTAGAAGTTCTTTTTGGTTATATGAAAGCATTGTATACATTAGTCCCTGATGAGGAGGAGTGTGCCATGATGAGGTGGAACATGCATGGAGGTGTTACTCCACTTTACAATCTTTGGCATTATGAGTGCTATCACAAGTAGTAAACACTTATTATGTAGAGAGGTGTTGGAGCACCTATACTTTCATCCACAATGTTAAAAGGAATAGGTTAAATGTAGATTGGTCAAAGAGCTTGGTTTATGTTCACTATAGCTTGCGATTGTTGTCCCTTTACTATGAGGATGTAAAAAATAATAAAAACTTAAAGCTTTGGGACAAAAATCTAGAGGAAGCCAATTTGGAAGATGGAGTGTTGCAATTAGAGCAATTGGAGGATGATGATGATTGATCTGAGACGACATCCTCATCCGGTCCCATGGTCCCCAGGTTCCATTCTTCAACTAGTGTAGCAGGGGCTTCATCTTCAAGCTCAACAGTTCCACAACTTCCACAACCACTATCTTCTTCATTGCCACCACGTGGAGTCTCACGTGGTGGTCGTAGTATAAAGAGGAGAGATTAGTAGATATATTCATAGTTTTCTACTTTTGTCATGGATTGGACTCTAGAGTGTTAGTGTTGTGAATTTGAACTTTTCTATCTTACTCTTCCTAGTTTAGTGTGTAGTTGGTGGTGGCTAGGTGGCCTCTTTTGTAACCATTATTATTTGAATTTTGGTGATGACTCGTGTTGACAGTTGCTCACTGGCTAGATAAGCTATTTGAATGTTTTATGATTTTATCTTCTAAATGTCTACTTTCTATTATATGCTTAAAATTTTGGTAAGCTTTGCTTCCATAAAACGCCCTTGCTTCGTCCACGCTTGGTGCAACACTGCCCTGCACAGGCTAAAATAGGGGGTTTTAGTCTAGAAAATCAATATTTTAATGTGAGGGAAGTTGAGCACCTTCTCTATAAATAGAGGTGCACTTCCTCTCATTTTCTCAATGTTGGTTGGGAGAGGAAATCCTTTAGCAAATCTGAAATTTCTGTGATTTTTCTCTCTTATAATTTGGCCATGGACCGACGAACTAAATGATTTTCTTGGTGACTTTTGTGATGAAAACTTTAATATCTTTTCATAGTAATTTATGATGAAACTTGGATGAACAACAAATGTAGGTTTTCTTCTGGATTTGTATGATATTTGCTTCGTGATCTTTGTTAAACTAACTCTTCCTTCAAGTCTATGAGAAAATAGCATGTTAGCTCCTTCCCTCAACTCATATTTGCGAAAATAGAGAACCTTGATTCAAAACCCTAGGGTAAGTAGGTTTACATGTCCTATTTGTTATTGATTCTTCTATCTACCCCAAATCTTTCAATATTGTATGTTCCTTGACCCCATATGCCCCAAAAATATATTGGCAAGCTAAGGCATTGGTCTTTGACACTTTTCATCCTCCATCACCTATTTTTCTTTCATATTCTATAAAACCATTTTACCAGGGTTTTCTCTCCAAGATCGTTTGATAAACCATTGATTGTGTGTTTGGGGAACCAATGCTGAACCTTCATTGGTTGACTTAAGCCTCTAGATTAAGCCATAGAAACCTTCGAACTCAAATCCTGGAATTACCAACACTAGCAATCCTACCATAAGGAAAATCCCCATTGAGCCAGATGAGAGCTGGCCAAAAGCGAGAAGAGGGTTGGTGAGGTGGCAGTGGTCCCCTCTAAGGTGTAGTGGGTTTCACACTTAAAATTTTAGACATTATCTCGAGAAGTGCGAGATTTTGCTATAGCTTGTAATAGGTCTCTCTATTGGGATTTGTACTGCTTCTCAAGGTCTAAACAGATTAGGGGACTGGAATGGTGCTGCACTCTACTTGTCTCTTGATACCCCTATCCACTGCGAGCACAGAAGAAATATGTAATCCTATGGGTAGTGTCCATGGGTCAAAGGATGTGAGATCTGAGCTTGAAATCCTTTCTCACGTATAATGCCGGGCAATGCTGGTCTGAATATTATAAAAAAGGTGGCAAAGTAGTTACAAGGTTCTTTAAACAAAAAGGGGAATCAACTGCATATCTCATAATACCAGGGGCTTCTGAATATAAAGTGCTCCTCTACATCTATTTCTGTCTCATGTATATGTAAGATCTGGCATAATTTGTCCAGCACATGAACTGAGCAGTAGAAGTACCGACCAAGCTCACATGAAGTGGAGCAAGGGTTAGGAGTTTTAAATTGATGAAGAAATTGGTAGATGTGAATGATGATGGAAGATAATAATTGAAATGTATTATATGTGGATGATGATGGAATATAATAATTGAAATGTGTTAGATGTGAATGATGATGGAAAAAATTAATTGAAATGTGAAGGATGTAATGAGTAAATATTTGTAATTAGAAGGAAAGGATTCACATGTCTAGATTGTAAGAGCTAATGAAATTATTCAGCTACCTTGACATCAAGCACCAGCAGACTGCCAGGTATGTGCATGGGATTAGAAAGAAATTAAACATTGGAATCAAACATACAGGATAAAAAGTGCAGTTCTAAGAATATCTCAATTTGCTTTGAAGCCCAATTTGCAACTACTAAAAGTAACTCGCTTGGAGTTCTACAAAGCAGAGGAGATAAGTCATTTTACTAGATAGACATAATGGGTAATCATCAGCAATATATTCAATGCTTAAATAAAACTGTTCAGAGTTCCTACTTCAAGGGTCACTATTCAATTACTTGTTACATCAAATAATATTGAAATCCTGATTTTCCCTTTCCACTATTATCTTTCTTGAAGTAATATTAAATCTGTTATCTTCTGACTTCTTTCCTTTTTTTTATGTCATGACTTATTGTGATTTCTCAGAATTTATTTTATAATTTGTATATGTCAAAACTACATCTATCATTAGGTGTGTCTCTGAACAACTAGATCTGTAAAATGAAAACGCTGAACCCAATCCCACCCCTGAAATAAAACTGTATTTGCATGCTTCAAACTAGGCAATTTTTATAGAGTGATGTAGCAGTTAGCATGGAGATGCTTTGCACACTTGCTTTGCACTTTCAAATACTGATTTCACTACTCTCATTGACCATTTTTGGTCACTTGTTGATATCGACAAGATTTCTGTCTTTCTGGGGAGTAAATGGTTGAGATGATTGTTTTCTTTGGTAGGAAAGTATGGGAAAACACTGCTCCAAATTAACACAAGGAGAACGCACTGTCAAACTCAGAGGTCCTTTTTGGCCAAGCAGTTGCATCTGATGGGCATCTGTGCTATTTAAAATCCACCCAGGAGTTGGACCTGGCCTTGTTCACATGCACTTCCCTTATCACAAGCCCATATTTACATGGAGCATACCCTGTGGGGTTTGAACCCACGTCATCATTACTCCAAGTACTCTATCTTACTGCTAGACCATGGCCCAATGGACTTATTTTTGATATATCTTCACTATGTTGTTTAATGTAGAGATATTTTATGTACAGGTATGAAGGAGAGTGGTTTCAGAATACAATGCAGGGTCATGGGGTGCTGGAGGTGCACATTCCTGACAAAGAACCCATGCCAGATTCAGAGTATGTAAATTCACAGTCTGATCAATTTTTTTTTCATATTGTAACAGTATTATTTTGCCTGGATTGATGGTTTACCTATTTATTGACTTGAAGATATTGTTGATATAGAATTATGCTTGGTTTTTGGATTTAATCAGCCATGCAAAGAAGATGCGAGCAGAGGGTTATATATTGAAGTCGGATTATATGAGCCCAGAAGACAGAGAATGGCTAAAAATGGACATAGAAGATACTGAGAGGATATATGGATATCGTCGTCATATTCCGTTTTATGAAAGTAGGATTTGGATAAAGAAGTTTGGAAAAATGCCGTGAGTTTCATACTATCAAGTTATTTGTGATGGGATTTTCAGCTTTGCCTGCTGTTATAGTTGGAATATATGGGGATTATGCTTTTGATATTGCAATTGCAATGTTACAATCCATTTATTAATGAATTGTTCATTATTTATTATCCATGCAGTCCTGTTGTCTCAAATCATCTGTTCAACATAGTCTCAATTGGAATGAATGTCACTAATGTTATCTTTCAAGATGATGGGGATACAGTATAGAATTGCATAATGAATGTTAAGGTCCAGACATAAACAATTTCTAATGGATTTCCATCCTGATCTTATTTTGGATATATTCTTCAACTGGGCATAATCACTGAGAACAGATCATGCATGGATTTGCATTTTACTTCTTGTTATTGACATGCCTAGTCCTCATTGACAAGGTTATTTACATTGTATCTTTGGATCTGATTTCATCCAAATTGTCAGTGAAAAGGGCCTTTACAGATATGCTGGACAGTGGAAGCACAGCCGGATGCATGGATGTGGAGTTTATGAACTCAATCGCCGCCTAATGTGGGTATGTCTTATATGATTGTTTTTCTAATTGTGATTAGATAATTTGCCAAGATTATGAAAAGGTGTATTATTTGTATGCTTAGGAAACATTGAAGATCTCATTCATCTGATGGTCATGGATAGCATTCTTCCTATAAAATTATTTTGTAGTGTAGCAAATGTTTTTAGGGAGTTCTTGATTTACCAGAACTAGCAAAGAGCTAATTTTCTTCTAATACAATTTCTGCAGGGTAAATTCTACTTTGGGGAGCTGTTGTCCAATCCTCAAGAATGCACTGCCGAGATATCAGCTGTATGATGGGAAATTTCTATATTTTAGGCTTTATGTCTTTCCTTTTGATATATGCTGACAGATATGTGCCATTAAGTTTTCGTTACTATTTTCTATAGAAGCTCTTATTAGTGATTTGTGCTTAGCATATTGTTATATGCAGATGCATGCAGGTTTAGCTGAGGTTGCAGCAGCAAAAGCAAGAATGTTTGTTAACAAGCCTGATGGAAGTATTTCCTTGCCCCTTTTGATAAAGTTTGCAATGCTGATTCTAGTTTACATGATATATATCACAATCAAATACTAGAAGCATTTTACAAAAACTGAATGATTGCAATTAAAAATGTTTCTGAAGTGGTCAGGGAAATGAAAGGTCCATACGGCGACCCTCAACATCCATACATGTATGAGGAAGATGATTTGTGGATGGCTCCGGGATTTATTAACATGTTTTATGAGGTAGGTTATTCCGGCAGTGAATCATAATTATAATATTATTTGTCTTCTGATCTATAACATTGCGACTTATAAATTCTATTACAGGTTCCAGACTTCTGGAAACGATATGTGCATGACGTTGATCAGGAAAGAGAGATGTGGCTTAACTCATTTTACAAGTCACCTTTGAGAATACCAATGCCTGCTGAATTGGAGTACTGGTGGTCTAAAGGTATCCAGACTCTCTACATGGCACTTGTGAAATTCCTGAACTTCTTACAGTGCTTCGTTTTTTGGGGTGAATATTCTTTGGATTGTGTATAATTGCTATGAAGCTTATAGTATATTTGAATTTTGTTGCAGATCCTGAGTTTGTGCGTGTTGGTAATCCAAATAATGAAGAGGATGAGCTCCTTTTGCACCTACCAACAGGAAGGCTTATCAACTGGGCGGAGGACTCTGAGGGGCGTGTACGACTATTTTGGCAACCTCTTGGATCAGGTGATGAGGTCAAGCCTGAAGATGTTAAATTTCTTCCTCTTGGTTTTGATGAATTCATGGGAAAGACCAAGGAAGTATCCGAGAGTCAAGAAGAAAAGCTTGAACGGATTTTGGAAGAGGAGAAACGAAGTATAAATGAAAAGTTCCGGAAAAGAATTGAAGAGAAGAATAAAGAATGGGAGGAAGAACGTAAAAATATAGAGTTAGAAATGAAATATATTGAAAATCAGGCAAAGATGGAAGATGCGATGGAAGAGATGGAGTATCGGTTAGAACTTAAGCAGGTATATGATGAATTAAAGGAACGTGTCGCTCAGAAAGAAGAACCTAAAGACACATCAGGACCAGATGATTTTGAGGGTGGGCTTTCTCAGGGTAATGAAGAAGCAGAGGAAGAAGAGAGCAGTGAAGATAAGAAGCCAAGGAGTTTTGGCACAGTTGCATTTGCTGAATCCCAACACTTCAAAGAAAATTCTTACGCAAAGACGGATAAAAATGGACAGTCTTTGTCATCATCCCCAACTATTTTTGCATCTTTGAGCCTGGTTCCTCAGGTGAGATAACACAGTTGTTGATGTCCCCGTGGATGGCTTGGATATCCTTCTTTGTTCTTTGAAAATCTGTGGTCAAAGTTTTTGTTGTTGCTCATACTGTTTTTTTTCCTTGAAAGGATGTAACAATCTATCAAACTGCATGAATCCATAAGGATTTGTAATATGATGCAGTAATACCAGTCCATTTGTAAAGAATATTTGACTCTCTTTGAAATGTTCACATTGCAGGTTGCTATGCATCGATTTGTTCCCCTTGTATCATGGTTTAAAGGTAAACATTTAATTCCTTCCACGGTTGGTTCTCTAGACTCGGATGATCCCAGCTGTGGCCATTGGAGAACACAGAATTTGAGAAGTACTGTATTGAAAAATTATCCAATGCTCATAAATTATCCGCTTTCAAGAAATGTGGTTGCAAGACATAAAGCAATAAGAGTGAATCGGAATGATGATTATAGAACTGCTATTTTGCATTCGCATTGCAAACAGTTTGCTTCTTTTCCTCGTTTGTTATCACATTCTAGTAAGCCAAAAAGGTCCTTGAAGAATCATCTGGATAGTCAGTGGAGAAAATGGCAACAGAGTACCAAGCACTCAAATAAACTATCCAATGTGACAAAGGATGATATTTTCTCTCTTTCCATACCCATGGAGTACCTCAGCTCGGAATTTGATCTCTCTGGTAGTTTTTCTGGAGGTATCTATCATTAATTGTATTTGAGAAGTTTCACTTTGATTTAGATGTCTCTGCCCCCCAGAAAGTCCGATAAAATAGTATTGGATAACTGACAGGTTTATTGTGCACTTCACATTGATTTATGGAATAATTTTTACTGTGGCTGTGTGACTGGTCACGTGACACAGGACATGGTGTTCCTTTAGCATTCAATGTTCCCTGTTTAGTAAATTCTTCAGTGCAATAAAGCCTCTTGCATATTCAACGTCTTTGTTTTCCAGGTTTTATCTTCAAGATTGAGGGAAAATCTATTTGTGAATAGCCGAAATGATACCTTCCCCAGTAAGAAGGCTGATTTTCTTGACAACATTGGAATCGGAAAAAAGGATTTGTGCTTTTGCATACACTTATTCTCATTTCAAATTACATTAAAGCAATGCAAAACTCAAATAACTATGATATCATTGGTTGGATTAAAAACTGTGAGAGATAGTCATTATGATCTCGTCCCAGGTTCTCACTTGGTGCAAAAGTCCCGTAAGCACAAATGATGAAACCCCAATGGCAACTGATATAAGCCACCACTGTCATGTCAGTGGCTTTGCCTTTCTTGCCTCGCTATATGTTAAGGATGGTTGTGGTCAAGGGGGGCTTACCTATGGTCACATTAAGCTTAATTGTTGTGGAGTGAAAGAGAATAACTTAGTTTGATTATCCAATTTAATGTGTGTGATAACAAATTATATTCTAGACTTAAATCAGAGTTTAGTTTGTCCTTAAAAAACTGTTAGAAAATCAGAAAGGCAGAGAGATTTTCTTATTCTTGATAATTACTTGTGATGTACTTATTATCTTTGTGTCCTCCTTTTATCTTAATTCATCAAGCAATTACCAAAATAGTAGCACAGGGATCAAGTACACCAGATATAGGTGGACAGCCAGGGCAAAACCCCAGATATTTTTGCCGAGATAATCCAAGACTCTAGACTTGGACAAAGACTTCCTGCACACCAAGTCAGCGCTCTTAGAACTTCGACTTTGCAGCAGCAGCAGCACAATGATGCAACACTTATCTTCAATCTAATAACTTCGATCTTGATGTAAGGACTTCAATCTTAATGCAATGACTTCGATCTTGATGTAAGGACTTCAATCTTAATGCAATGACTTCGATCTTGAAACAACTCCTTCACTTGAGGCAGCAAAAACTGGCAGCAACAACTTTGACTTAGTAATGGCAACTTTGATCTGGCAGCAACTGGCAGCAACAACTTCGATATAGACAAAAAAACTTCGATCTTCTGGAGGAGCCCACACGTGAGAGAGAGAGAAAGAGTCCAAAACTTAGATTTATCCCTATTCCTTCTTCTTCTCCAGCCATGCACTTCTTTTATCCCTTCTTCCCTATTTCACACTTTTTCCAGCTCTTCTTGTGATATTGAACTTGTGTGTGAGTGATGTCTTCAAAAGAATCAAACTACTTCAATATATACCCCTATGGTGAGGTAGAATTGATCTCCTTGAGGCCGACTTGGTGTGGAGGTGACATAATTCATTTTTGACTAAAAAATAAATCTTTTTACATGATTCAAAAGTCCAAGAAGGGTCTCTTTAAATGTACAATGACTATATTGTCTCAGAATAAATCCTAGAAGTTCTCAATGGGGACTTTGACCTAAAACATGATGAACCAAGTATGAAACCCATGCTTTAATAAGTCATTGTAACAATAATAAAATTTCCTTTTCATTCTTTTGATTAGTACATTGCATATTGACTCAAATACATTTATGAAGACCAAACCTAGTTATATTCTTCGACACTCCCTCTTAACTAGGGAGGTATTCATAACAAGTACAAGGAAGATCTCAAACTATATGAACTATGAAGAATTTAGGCACCGCAATGCCATGGACTAGATTCCTAACCAAGGCAATTTATCCAAGGTCTCTCATCCAGGCTCCCTCTTAGCTTAGGGAGATCAACTTCTTCATTGGAGAATATTTCATAGCTTCCATCCTTCTGATCAAAGTCATATTGAATATCTTCCTTTATCATGTTCGTCATGTTAACTTTACTTACGAACATCTTCACGATCTGAAGATTATGTACCTGCACAACTTAGATAGCAAGTAAAACCCAATCTATAGAAGCATGATGTTAATCATATCATATAATGATGGAAGCACTAAACTTTATAAATATAATTAGCAAGAGACTTTACTTTCATATTTCAACTTCTTGCCCACGTTTTGTTACAAACCCTAAATCACATCAACAACTCAATCAAAATATCGATCTCATTATATCTAGGACAAATTCTTTTATATGGAAATCCCTAGAAACAATTCAAACAAGTCTAACAACTTTTAGAATTCATATGTTAGACTTCCCACTAGGATTTAGCGCAAACCCTATATTTCATACATGAGCCTTTAACAATCAAAACCAATCACAACTCAATTTCAAACTTCAATAACTTATCACCATTTATTAGAGAATTGAGCTTCTACTAGGGTTTAGTTTCATAACCCTATAATTCACTATCATCCTAGATTATCAAACTTTGACTATGGCTTAATTCCAAACCCTAGGACTTATGACCACCAATAATTAGGTAAAAACATATCTAGGATATCATCATGCATAAACATATCATAACAACATATGTTTAGTCAAACCTAATGACACAAACAAATTCATACATCTAACATATTTGATTAGATGGTCAAACATATGCCTAGGATTTCATTCCTAGGACAATATCTAAATAAGGGTATTTCTCACAAACCCTATAAAACCCTAAAGGTTTAAGGTTTCAAAACATAACATAGCAAACCCTAATTTATCAAAACTTCAAAGGTTTGAGATTTTAGATAGAACCATTCAACCCTAACAGGTTAGGGTTTTCACAACCATACCAAAACTCCAAACATCAAAACCATATTTTTCACCAATAATCCTAAGTAGGCTGGGGTTTCACATATTATCATTGACATACCCTTACGTTAGGGTTTTCTTTATAAGAATAGTCAAAGATGTGAGGAGGGTAGGTTTATCTAATGATGAATCACCCAATCAAGAATCTTTATGATTCAAGAAATCTAGACACAACAATGTTAGTAATGTAGAAAATATTACAAAAATGAATGAGTAGAACTTTATTATGCAAAGAACAAGGCTTATGGTCTAAGGCATACCTTTGTTTCTTAACAAACCTTGTAATCCCAATGCTTTGTCTTGTGAGGCCTTATTTCATAATCCATGAGAATTCGGTAAGTCTTTCCTAAAGAAGGAAATAGAAGTAGAAATGTGATTAGTATTTAATATAAACAAGCTTAGATAAGTAGGGGAAACCAAAACTGAAAAGGAGTAAGATACTTATATTTGGAAGTTGGTGAGGGCTCCCTCCATGGTTGAGAGATACTTATAACCTTATAAAAACAATTCAAAAATGTCTTTCCAAAAGTATGTTAAACCTACAAATACTAAAAATAAAAAATACAAAGTGAAATAACTAAGGCTTAGAGCAAAGCACTTAGTGGTGCAAGTCCCTTATATCTGATTCTTTGGCTTCATTCTTCTCGGGAGATGCTTATTCAACAACATTGGCTTGGTCCCTTTCCCTTTTCTTATTCTTTGGATTGTCAGGACAATCACTTCTATAGTGACCTATTTTGTGACATTGGTAGCATTCTATTTTGGACATGTATACCTTTCTTCATAGTCCTCTTGACTTCTTGAAGTTTCCTTTCTTATGATGAGCGGTGTAGGAATTTGAAATTTCTTCATTGTTGGATACTAGTGTGATTCTCATTTCCTCTTGGCTGCAGGCATTCCATAATTCTTCAAATGTGGGAGTTTCTTTCCAACTGTTCATTCCTGAAGCAAAAGCACTCCAAGTTGGTGGCAACCCCAATAATGCAGTTATCACTAGCTCTTTGTCTGGTACAATTACATCTATGGCTAGAAGGTCATCTCTATTTCTAGCTATCCTTACAAAGAACGAAGTCACAATGTCATCTTTAGTCATTTTTGTAGTTCTTAGCTCATTCTTCAAACTTGCCACTTGACCAATGTTCTTGATAGTGTTAATGTTGGACAACTAGGTCCAAACTCCTTGTTGTGATGCTTAGATGAAGATGCCAATATTTTTATTGGATTCCTCTTTCGGAGATGTGCAAGATCGATCTAAAGATCATCTTGATCCGATGAGCAGAACATTTATTTTGAATTTATTCAAAATATGTGCAGGTCGGCCTTAAGGTTTTGTGCTCCAGCAGTTGTGTCACACGCCCTCGTTGATGGATATATATATTGGTCAACATTGGAGGACATTTTCAATCATCTCATCCTCACTCATTTCTCTCTCCTCATCTGATTGGTTCGATCACCTTGGAGGCTCTTCTCTTCACACGTGGGAAATCTCAGCGAGCAACAATTTTCTGTTTTCGGCCTAGGGTTTCTGTAGCAGCATTGACCAGTGTTGACGTTGGTCAATGCAAGGTCAAACGAACCTGAAACTCTCCCAAAATTTCGATTTTCCAAATCCGCATTTTTTGGCACTATCCCGAGGTTGGATGTTGACTTTGACTTGGCTGCATTGACCTAGCTGTTGCTGCTGTTTGCGTTGACCATTGACTGACAACGTTGACTTTTGGTTGACTGTTTTGGCTGTCCTAGAGGGTTGTGTGACACTTCTGGTTGGCTGACCATATTGAGACTTTGCTGGTTGAAGCATCCTGTTGACCGCCGTAACGCACCACACACTTATATATTTTTGGCTTGTCTTCTGTCGATCTACTGGTATGTTCTATCAGCATTTTACTTTATTGTTTATGTGATTGCTGATTGATATTGGGATAAAAAGTAAAGTTTCATCAAGCATAGAACATCTACAAAAATTTACATGGCATCAGAGCTGAGGTGAAGACAAAGCCCTAGTTTGTAGCAATCACCGAAGAAGAGGATGGGTTCCTCTAACTACAATGGCTTTAAGGATGATGACAAATTGATCGGGAAGGATGACTTCCATGCCTGGAAGATGACATTGGATCTTAATTTGGAAGACCAAGATGTCATGGACTATGTGCAGGGTAAAATCCAAGAGCTTCCATCCACTGCAACTATTGCTGCCAAAACAAAGTACAAGAAGGGGAAAATTAAAGCAAAGCTGATGATTAGGGACTCATTTCAAACAAGTCCGGTTGCCTACATCTCTGAGCTGGGCACATCCAAGGAGATGTATTATAAGTTGGTCCACATGTTCAAGGCCAACAATGCGAATCAATTCCTATTCTTCAAGAACCAATTGAAGAATCTGAAGAAAGGCAGGGATGAGTTTGTTCAATCATATTTTCTGAAGCTGACTGAGATCAGGAGTAATCTGCTAGCTATTGGGGAGACAATAGCTGATTGAGAGATGGTTCTCACCGCACTTGGAGGTCTCTCATCCGAATGGCATGTATTCAACACTACCATTCTCAATAATAATGTGATACCTGATTTTGATGAAGTACTATCGAGATGCTTACAAGAAGAGACAAGGATGAAGGAATATGAAAATGAAGGAAATGCTGCCTTCGTTGCTCATTCTAAGAAGAAGAACTTTGGTGGTCCAAGGAACAAAGGAAGAGCAGGGGCCTAAGGAAAGAAGGGCAAGTGTTACACTTGTCACAAGCCAGGTCACTATGCTAGAGAATGCCCTTTCAAGAAGGATTCTCCCGATGATGATGACAGCAACAACAACCGGAGGAATGGCAATCAAAGGAACAACAGGTTCAAGGGGAAGAGGAAGGCTCCCTCCGACGGAAATGGTCAACCTTTCAAAAGGTCGAGAAATTCTAGGTATGAGGAATCAAATGTTGTCGATAAAAGAAATGAATTCATTCTTGTATCTGCCCTCTTTGCTGCATCTCCACCCGACACTATGGATGTCTGGTTGATAGATAGTGGTGCCTCAAGGCACATCACTGGGTTCAAGGAAGCACTTTCTAATATGGTTGAGAAGGATACTAATCTGGAAATTATCCTTGGAGACAATGCCACATATTCCGTGAAAGGGACAGGGACTGTGACCCTCCACTTGTCTCAAGGTCAAGTCCTTTGCTTGCAGGATGTACTCTATGTACCCGATTTGAAGAAGAACCTTGTGTCTATCTCCGCCATGGAAGACAAAGGTTTCAATGTGGCATTCATTGATGGGAAGGTGCATATCTGGAAGAAGAACTTCAAGGAAGCTATCATGATTGGGTTTAGAGTTGATACACTCTACCAGGTTGAAGTCCACTGGGAGTGATGACGTGTGATACTATCCAACAGACTGAACTATGGCACCAGAGGTTTGGACACCTTCACTACAAGGCCCTTCCCGAAGCAAGGAAGGTGGTGACGGGGATGCCCGAGTTCTCAAATAATCATGAAGGTGTATGTCAGGGTTGTGCCGAAGGAAAGCATACAAGGGGGACTTTCCCCTCAAGTGTCACAAAGACATCTGATGTTTTGCAATTGATACATTTTGATCTGTCTGGTATGCTGTCCGTGACATCCTTAGGAGGATGTTCTTATTATATGACATTCATAGATGACTTCTATCGCAAAACCTGGATATACTTCTTGAAGAAGGATGAGGCTTTCATGTTGTTCCGTACCTTCAAAGCCTTGGTGGAAAATCTGACAGGGAAGAAGATCAAGATATTGAGGACCGATAATGGCACTGAATATGAGACGAACGAGTTCAAGAATTTTTGTAGAGAAGCTGGCATCATTAGGGAGACCACAACTGTCTATACTCCTTAGCAGAATGGCGTCGCTGAACGAAAGAACAAGACCATTGTGGACGCTGCCCGTGCCATGCTATGTGACTAGGGTCTACTGAAGTTTCTGTGGGGAGAAGCTGCGAACACTGCTGTGTACATACAAAACCGATGCCCGCATTTCGCTCTAGACTCCAAAAATCCCGAAGAGGTTTTCTCTGGTAAGAAACCTGACGTCTCACATTTCAGATTTTTTGGATGTCATGTTTATTTTCATGTGCCGAAGGAGAAGAGGAGCAAGCTGGATGCTTCTGGAAAGAATGGAATGTTTGTGGGCTACAACGAAACTTCGAAGGCCTATAGAGTCTATGTGCCTGGTCAAAGGGAAGTGGAGATATGCCACGATGTTACCTTTGACAAAGATGCTTCCTTGAGGAAAGTAGTCAATCTTCCGAGATCTGAGGAAGATCATGAAGCAAGGCTTGGAAATCAAGAAGAACCGAAGGATGAGACGATTCCTGATGCTGAAGGACCGATGGACCCGATTGATCCACCACCTTCGATGGGGAAGAGACCATCATGGCTCAGCGACACTCTCGAGGATGCCGAGGGACATATGGCCCCAAGGGGGACATTCCGTGAAAGCAAGAAGCCGAACAGATACCAAGGGTATCTAGCAGCAATGAGTACTATTATACAATTTGAGCCTGGATCTTTTGAGGAAGCCGTAAAGCATCAAGTCTGGAAGGATGCTATGCACGAAGAGTATGAGTCCATAATGAAGAATGATGTCTGCGATGTGGTTCCAAGACCGAAGGACAAAGTAGTTGCCACCTCGAAATGGCTCTACAAGATCAAGCATGGATCTGATGGAAGTGCTGAAAATGTCAAGGCAAGATTCGTTGCCCGTGGCTTCCCTCAAAAGGAAGGCGTAGACTATGATGATATATTTGCACCTGTGGCCTGATATACCACCATCCGATCTATCATAGCCGTTGCTGCGACGCAAGATTGGAGTCTTTAGCAGATGGATGTGAAGACCACATTTCTGCATAGTGCAGAAAGGAAGAGGTGTATGTGGAGCAACCTCTGGGGTTCGAAGTCCAGGATCGAGACACCCATGTCTACAAGTTGAGGAAAGCCCTCTATGGGTTGAAGCAAGCACCCAAAGCTTGGTACGAGAGGATAGATAGCTACCTGATGAAGCTGGGCTTCACTCATAGTAATGTTGATCCAAACCTTTACTTCAAGGTTGATAAAGAAGAGCCTCTCATTCTGGTGTTGTATGTGGACGACCTCTTCCTGACAAGTGTTGACCCTCTTATTCATCAGTGCAAGAGGGAGCTCGCTGCTGAGTTCGAGATGAAGGACCTAGGACTGATGCACTACTTCCTAGGCCTGGAGGTCTAGCAGAGGCCTGGCGAGATTTTCCTTTCTCAAGGAAAATACATTATGAAGCTTTTGGAAAGATTTGGTATGGTGGACTGTAAGTCCGTGTCAACACCGATGGAGCTCAACTTAAGAAGTTGAGTGGCAGCGTTGCTGGGCCCATGCTAGCAAATCCTACTGAGTATCGTCAACTCAGAGGGGCCCTAATGTTCTTAGTGAACACCCGTCCGGACGTGTGTTTTGCAGTGAACACCTTGAGTCAAGATATGGTTGAGCCTCATCACTTTCACTGGGTTGGTGCCAAGAATCTGTTGAGATATCTTTGGGGCACGATAAACCACAGGTTGAGATGCACTGTCGAGAGCGTGACACTCCATGGATATGCTGATGCCGATTGGGCTGGCAGTGTGGTGGATTGTAAGAGCACATCGGGATACTACTTCACACTTGGTTTTGCTTCGATATCATGGATGAGCAGGAAGCAGAAGTCGGTGGCTTTGAGCATTGCAGAGGTTGAATACATTGCAATGAGTATGGCCTCTTATGAAGCAGTATGGTTGTGAAAGCTCTTCAGTGAGCTGTTCGGGCATGTGCTAGATACCACTATGATATTCTTTGATAAACAAAGTGGGATACGGTTGTCCGAGAATCCCGTGTTCCACGATCGATCCAAGCATATTGATATCAAGTACCACTTTATCCGGGATATGGTACAGCAAGGCACCGTAAGGCTCAATCATATAGGAACTGATAAGCAGGTCGCGGATATTCTCACAAAGCCCTTGGGGAATGTCAAGTTCCTAACCTTCTGTGAGAATCTTGGTAACGTGGAACGACCTTGTGCTGAGTGTCCTGTTGGATGATGAGCTCTCGGAGCTCTGTGGGGCTTTGGGGATAGCTTCTCGGAGCTATAAGCAACCACAGGGCTAGGCTTGCCAAACCTTGTTGGTGTGCTCCTGCCCCACTGTTATGATTATTGATTTGGTTCACCTCTCATTATCTGTGCCCCGTATGCATCCTACCCATTGAGTTCAGGGCTCATGGGAAGTACCTCTCATTTGGCCAGTGAGGTGGGAAAAGCTAGAGACTAGTAGCAAAGACTGATGGACGCATCAGAGATTGCCGTACTCTCTATCTAGGATGGCACAGTCCAACCACTTGATCTGGGATCGAGTATAGTGAGGTTTCAGACCTCCAACTGACTTCGGGTCAGGTAAACCAACTTTGGGTTGGTATGAGACTCTTTGTGAGTCCTATAGAGGTTTCAGACCTCTGGGCTGAATCTGTCAGTCAGAAATGATGTCTTTGTGATTGACCCACTTTTGTTTTGAAATAAAGAATCTAGCAAAGCAAGTTACGGCGGGATGACGCACGTTGTTTGGATTTCACAGGTGGATGGAGTTCTCCCTAGTTGAGAGGGAGTGTTAATGTTGGACAACTACGTCCAAACTCCATGTTTTGATGCTTAGATGAAGATGCCAATATTTTTATTGGATTCCTCTTTCGGAGAGGTGCAAGATCGATCTAAAGATCATCTTGATCTGATGAGCAGAACATTTATTTTGAATTTATTCAAAATATGTGCCGGTCAGCCTTAAGGTTTTGTGCCCCAGCAGTTGTGTCACACACCCTCATTGATGGATATATTGGTCAACGTTGGAGGACATTTTCAATCATCTCATCCTCACACATTTCTCTCTCCTCATTTGATTGGTTCGATCACCTTGAAGGCTCTTCTCTTCACACGTGGGAAATTTCAGCAAGCAGCAGTGTTGACCAGTGTTGACTTTGGTCAACGCAAGGTCAAATGTACTTTAAACTCTACCAAAATTTCGATTTTCCAAATCCACATTTTTTGGCACTATTCCCGAGGCTGGACGTTGACTTTGACTTTGCTGCGTTGACCTAGCTGCTGCTGTTGTTTGCGTTGACCGTTGACTGACAACGTTGACTTTTGGGTTGGCTATTTTGGCTGTCTTAGAGGGTTGTGTGACACTTCTGGTTGGCTGACCATATTGAGACTTTGCTGGTTGAAGCATCCTGTTGACCGCCGTAACGCGCCAACATCCTTGTGAAGAAGCTTGTGATAATCCTTTGGAGACACAGTTGTTAGACTCATTAATTTCCTAGGAACAAACTGTTGCTGAATTGCAAGGACATGTGACACACAAGAAGTTCAGATTTGTGGTAAACAAATTGTGGTATAAAAGATTCAGTGATTGAGAGCAGTCTATCGAGCATCTTTGAAATATTGTTTGGAGCTCATCTTTGAGTAGCATATCTGAAGTGTTTTTGGAAGCAATCTTTGAAAAAGCTTAAAGTAGGTGTAGAGCTCAGTGCAGTTCATTGTAGACACCTTGAAGAATTTGTGGAGACCTTGTTTGAAGTCTTTGTGAAATGATCTTGAAGAGGATCCCAGATTGGAGTGTTCTTGTTGAGTAGCCTTGCCTGACCTTGGAGACATTGTTGAAGACATTTTGGTGAGTTGTCATGAAGATAATATTGAAGACCATGATGCATCACTGATGACATCATGAGGTGACCTTGGAGAAAGTGTTTGGGTGATATGAAGAGCAGTGGAGACACATTCATGAGAATACAAGTGTTGTCATTGATGATGTGACGTGGAGACTAAGTGAAGAGATAGTTGAAGATTTACATGGCTCATTGAAGAAGACTTTGGGAGCCGTGAAGAATAACCAAACACATTTTGACGAAGTGAAATTGAGGGTTGGAGCCCAAGAGGTTGGAGCCTCATAGAGACAAGGTCGGTGCCTTGGAAGATAGGGTTGGAGCCCTAGAGGTTGGTGCCTCAAACTGACAAGGTTGGAGCCTTGGGAAGTCCATGTCGGTGCTTGACATAATACAGGTTGGAGATTGAAGATTGAGTAATTATGTTGTTGGAAATTCCTTGATGTAATTTTCAAATCTTATATCAACTTTTGGAATGGGCTTATTTCAGTAATGTACAATAACCATGAAAAAAAGTTAGATGTAGCACATTCTACTGAAATTAGCATCTTAACACATTGATTTGCCTTTAGAATATTAGGTGAATTTATTAGATATGTTTTGATGGAATGTTTTGAATAAAATTGGTATCTAAATCACAAAACCCTTTTTGGAAAAAATAAACCAGTAATGAACTACACTGAAAATTGACAAATCGGCTAAAACATAGTGTTGGAGAGTGGATTTTCTTTCATAAACTATGAACTGAATATCATATCTGTCTGTATGATATCCCTTATTGTGATTTCCCAAATCTAAACAGAAATATAAATGCCTTTTAAGAAATATAGATCCGCACATGAAAGATGTCCCAAAGAAAAGAAAAATTGATTGAGTCTTATAAGCTATGAAAGTAAATGATTTACTTCTAAAGTACAATCTGGTCTCAGTGATTGTATGCGATCGTATACCAGGGCTAAATCAAATTCTAAAATTGACCTTTTGAGATTGGTAAACTGGCAAAAAGGGAGGGTTGAATTTAAGCAAATTAATCAAGATTTTGAGTTAGAAAAAAATATTAATCTGCCTCAAGAAGTGACAAGCGAGCTTAAAAATAGATATTCAAATTGCAGATGATTTGTAGCACAACCTGATCTAGTAAACTTATATTGTGAAAACAAAAATTTTAATGAAAAAAGTTTGAAGTTTTAGGTTGGTTGGGAAAGGAATATTACTGCCTAGCTCCCTTTGGGCTAGGGGGTCTATCTAACCATATGAGAGGGTCGTTCTTTGATGAATGTTAGGGGGTTGTTACTGCTAAAATTGTATGTGAAAGTGATGAAAGCACTAACCCATGCTGTAAAATATGAGTGGAACCTCGATAGGCCACCCACTGTCACCTTGGAAACTTACCTTGCTTCTTTAGGCTGACTCCTGTGAAGATGATTAGGGCTTAAACAATATAGAACAAGGTGATATTGTAAGTAGCCCTAGTGATTGAATTGGGTTTTCTGACATAAAATGGGAAAAAGTCGTTGTGTAGAAGAAGACACTGCCAGCCATGTGACAGATCTTATATATGAAGATTTCAGCCCAAAGAATGAAATCTATGATGATGTGTAGCTATGCAACAAAGAATTTACGGTGCAAAATTTTGATGATGTTATCTGGTTCAAACAGTGGATGAGATTGCAGATCTGAAAATTGATGGCAGCAAAGAAAAAATTGGGGGTCTATGGGAGTTTTCAGATCTGGACAGCAATTATATCAGCCCATTGCAGGAATATGATGACAATTTATGTAACAGCCCCCTCTTGGTGTGTGGATCCACTATAAGACATGGCTGTTATGCAGGTGCCTAGATGTGTTTTCAGCTTACCGGTCACAGAAATTTCAACATACAAGTTGTTATTTTCAGTGTTTGTTTTACATGATGATCAAGCATATAGGCAGAAGCTGGTGGTATTATAAGTAGTTTAGGTGGTTACACTAGATTTTTGATTTCAGTTAGCAGTGCCATTCCAAGCATGGTAGAGTAGGATAGCTGATGAATAAGTCAACTTGGATGGTATTTGCAGTATTTTGTTTGTTTTGGTTGTTGCCTATGTATAATGATGAGATTTTGGGGTTTACACATCTTCTCAACTGAAGCATGCATCCCATAGTTGAAGCTAGCTTGTTTTTGGTTGTTGCCCGTGTATAATGATGAGATTTTTGGGTTTTCACATCTTCTCAACTGAAGCATGCATCTCGTAGTCGAAGCTAGTTGTTATTGCTATTTCAATAGGGGTATTTATAAATTTTTTAGCAGCAGTAGGTTAAGGTAAATTTGTGAAGTGGCTGTTTCTGGTATTGTTGATAGGCAACTCCATGACTTTGCTCGTTAAAATTTTAACGAAGGAAATTATATCAGCAGGAAATGGCTAAAAATAACTTTGTAACGAGCATTGGCATCTAGAACAAGAAGAAGATCCTTCCACCAAAATTTCTGAAAGGCATGCAAAGAAGGCAGCAATGGGCTCAGTCAGCCTGCGTAGTTGGGTGTGCCAAAATGTGGATGAGATACAGTGAGGCTATAATTTTTTTTGAAAGAAATCCCCACAAGATACCAACCAATTGTATAGAATGGTTAGTGTATTGACAGTTTTAGGTAGAGGGCATTCTCTGGTTTTGAACCTGTATTGAATGCTATTGTACCTGTTGTGAAATTTATGAACTACAGAACTGAAATGGAGTGTGATATCTCAATCGAAAATAACGATGGAATCTTGAGATCAGAGCTGATGCGCAACTTTTCTTCAATCATTGAGAAATTTAAAGAGCTGTGCTATCTGATTGAAGCTTGGGATAAAGTACATAAGATCAATAAATTGAGGGATGGGACACAATTCGTGCTTCTCCAATTCTTACACTACTTTTTGTATTTTTGAAAGCTAAGAGTTGGCCTTCCAGAGGTGGACAGAGTAATGTAGCCTTACAGGAAGTTTGGCAACCGTAATCAAGAAACTGTTCCTGAGCTGTTCATCTCTCTCATGTGGAAGCTATTATCTGTCTGAGTTTCTTTGGAAGCAAGGGCTATGTTGCTGGATTTCCAAAATGTTTGATAATAAGAATGACTGCTTAAATGTGGAGGATTTCCAAAGCATTCTCAAAATGCTTCAAGGTCATCTTAGCAACGTACAAAAATCTATCAGTGCATAATCTCTCCCAGGCATATCATCTTCGAAATTTTCCTGCAAGGCCCTATTCCCTACCATGACACACAGTTATACATACCATAACATCAAGTTGGAAGAAAAGAAGGGACATCAAATTATTTAACGGGGAACTATGTAGCAAGGTTAGTATGGGAAGATAGGAGCGAAGCTTCAACTTGGAGTCTTGTATACCGAAATAAATAACAGTCAAGTTATACCCAGGTTCCTTAAGTTTAGTTTGATGGAATTGTAGAGGTTACCCATAGAGGCGAGGACCTGGGTTAGGGCCTATTGCAGAAAGTAGAGACAGTTTGTCTCATAGAAACACACGAGCATGAAGGGTGCAAGACAACTTTGTTTGAAGGGTACATGAAGATGGCAGTGTGGAAGAAGGCAGTAGAGAATGGCAAAGGGAACGGGGGTATCATGATCTTAGTGAGGGAAAAAGGTCGTCTCATTCAGCGAGAAAAAGAAGACTTAAATAAACAATTCATTTGGTTTAAAATCTCTGAAAATGGAAATATCATTAGAATTGCAGCATGTTATTTTTCTCCACAAGTTTCAAAAACTTACAAAGATAGGCGGCTTGATCGCAAAGACCCCTTGCAGTTTATTCACTGTTAGGGGAAGTCCTTCTAGTTGACGATTTCAATGCTAGGATTGCAAGTGAACAAGCTAGCATTCTTCGCTGTAACGAAGATTGTAATCCTATTTGGCTTAGAGAAGAAAGCAATCACCAGTGGGTAAGAGTTTCAGAAAACAAAGGCTACAATCAATTCGGGGAACAACTTGTTACTCTATGTGGGGCATTTGATTTAGTCATTTACAATGGCTTAGATAGATAGAAGTCTGGTATCTTCACTTGTAATACCTACAATGTTGCAAATGTAGTAGATTATGCAATTTTCTTGCATGGTTTATGTGAGAATATGGAGCGAATTTTGAATGGGCAACAAATATGGGATTTAAAATCTGATCAAAAACCCGGTCATTTAAGGTTCTCATGGACAGAAAAGAAGCAACTTGGGTCAAAAAGTCAGTGCATTCATCAATCTCCCTCAAAGGGCAGAATTCTTTTAACTCAAAAAAACTGTAACACCTTCAAAATACAGTTAGAGAGGCTTTTCAAGAAGCACAAAATTCCTTCACATTGCCTTCATAGTCACGAGCTAACAATTTAATTCAAAGTCCATTGACAAAATGCAAAAGAGCAAAAAATAGAAAAATCTGAAACCAATTGCTTTCTAGTTAATGCTTGGTTTGATGAGTTTGATGATGAATGCAAAAAACAAGAAACTTGAAAGAGTAAAACAAGAAAGAAATAGATCTTAAAGTTTACAGACAAATCTTGCGAAAGAAAAACGTTGATTTCATGGTCTCAAGGAGGGAAGAACCAATCTTCTTGGGGAAAAATAACCCCAAGTTATTTTGGAAAGAGTTTCAATCGAGGAAGAGACAAATTGAAAACAATATTACAGCTTCTCAATGGTTTGATTATGCAAGACAACTTTACGAGCAAGTTTCTAAAGTTGACACCCTTCTCCCTAATCAATGAATGAATTGAATTGATTTACAACGAGTAGTGAAGCTCAATAAATAATACAACTGTATTTACAGAAACAAGAAGTTTCTACTAAGAAAGTAGAAACAACAAGTTTCTAACAAGAAAATGCTAATTACAATCATAGATGAGTAGTAAACACTAAAATAGAATTATTCTAATACCCCCTCCCTTAATGCTCAATCTATTTACAACACCGATAGACCCTCTGAATTTTACAAACTTATCAGGACCTGGCTGCTCCATTCTGGGAACATATAGTAACTGAATGGATCCGTCTTCAACAAGCTAGCGAATGTAGTGACAATGAGTTTCCATATGCGTTGTTCGTTCATGGAAACTGGATTCTTGGCGAGTTTGAGCACTCCCTGATTATCACAGAACAAGGGAGTAGGACCTGCCTGGGAAACATGCATATCCGCAAGCATACGTCGAAGCCAAACTGCCTTAACTGCTCCCCGATATTTTGCTTCTGTCAAGGAGAGAGCCACTGCCTGCTGCTTCTTACTAGCCCATGTAATAGCGCCGGATCCCAGACTAAACACATACCCAACTGTAGATTTACGGTCATCAACCGAACCAACCCAGTCTGAATCTGTGTAACCACTGAGTGTAGGATCTGAACTCTGAGTGTACAGAAGTCCATAATTAGGGGTTCCTCTTACATAACACAACACATGCTTTGCTGCTATCCAATGATCAACTTTAGGAGCTGACATGAAGCGTGAAATGTAGCTCACTGCAAAACTGATATCAGGTCGAGTGGCAGTGAGGTAGATGAGGCTGCCCACTAACTGCCTGAATAAAGTTTCATCCACAAGTGGTGAGGATGACTGAGCTGAAAGTTTGAGCCCTGGTTCCATAGGAGTCGTGGTAGGTTTGCAATCCTGCATTCTGAACCTTTCCACAAGATTTCTAGCATACTTGGACTGAGAGAGAAAGATGAGCCAGACTTCCACCCCTAAATAGTAATGAAGAAGCCCCAAATCTGTCATATCAAAAGTGCTGCACAAATCTTGTTTGATCCCATGGATCAAATGTGCTGAACTGCCAGTAATAATAAGATCATCCACATAGACAACCACAAACAGAATATCATCACCAGTATGTTTGATATACAGGTTTGCATCAGATGGACTCTGTTGAAAACCATGATCTGTTAGGTACTTATCAATTTTCATGTACCAAGCCCGAGGGGCTTGTTTTAGACCATAGAGTGCTTTTACTAATCTACAAACTTTCTGTGCTTGATCAGCAACCTTGAATCCTGGAGGCTGCGTCATGTAGACTTCTTCCTGTAAGTCACCATTCAGAAAAGCACTCTTTACATCCATTTGATGGACTTTCCAACTGAACTGAGCTGTTAAGGCAAGGACAAGCCGTATGGTACTCATCTTGGCTGTAGGAGCAAAGGTCTCCTCATAGTCTATGCCTTCTTTCTGTGAGAATCCTCGAGCAACAAGACGAGCCTTATACTTGTCGAGGGTTCCGTCAGCTTTGTATTTCACTTTATACACCCATTTGCAACTAATGGGTGTCTTCCCTGCAGGAAGATCAGAAAGGGTCCAAGTGTGATTCTTCTGAAGACTCTGGAATTCAGCCTCCATAGCCTGTTCCCACTCAGGTATTCCCTTAGCCTCTGAATAGGTTTGAGGCTAAAAAACACCGTGTATGTTAGCCATAAGAGCAAAATTTACTGTAGGCTATTGTTTGCTCTTATTTCTAGAAGTTCTACCTTCAAGGAGTTCATTATCTCGAAGATCACCAATAGTTTTAGCCCACCATTTAGGCCATAGAGTAGAAGAACCAATATCTGGAGGAGGTGGAGGAGGCTCAGGAACAATAGGAGCAACAAGAGGAGGATTATTTTCCGGAGGAAGCTCAGGTAGTGCATCATCAAAGACTGATGCTGCATCATCCCTCCCATCAGGTGGACCTAACTAAAGAAAAACACTGTGAGGCTGATCCTCAGAACACTGCTAAGAAGGAAGGGACTGAAAGTACCCTCTGTCTTCATCAAATACCACATCCCGACTGAAGATAAGACGGTCAGTTTCTATATCTATCAGCCTATAGGCCTTGTGGTGATCACTATACCCTGTCATCATGAGTTTTTGGCTTTTGGAATCCAACTTAGAGCGCTTAGCACTGGGAATCCAAACATATGCAACTGAGCCAAAAACTTTGAGATGGCTGATCTTAGGCTTTCGACCAGACCAAACCTCTTATGGAGTCTTTCCTTTAACAACCTGAGTAGGTGATCGATTAAGAAGATAGACTGCATTAAACACTGCTTCAGCCCAAAATTTGTTCGGAACACTCCTATGTTGTAACATAGAACAAGCCATTTCAACAACCGTATGGTTGCGACGTTCTACAACACTATTCTGCTTAGGAGTGTAGGGTGTGGTTAACTGGCGTTTGATGCCATGGGTATCACAGAAGTTGGAAAAAGCAAAAGAACAAAATTCCCCCCCATTATTTGTCCTAAGAGTTATGATATTACAGCGAGACTCTTTTTCAACTGAGGACTTAAACTTCTGAAAGATGCTAAATACATCAGATTTATGTTTTAAAAAGTACACCCACATTTTTCTACTGAAATCATCTACAATGAGCAAAATATATTTGCAACTAGTAACTGAGGATGTATTCATAGGACCACAAATATCAGCATGAATTTACTGGAGTACCTTAGATGCGCACCAAGATTCTCCATCCTTGAATGACGACCGATGTTGCTTGCCAGCTTGACAGGCACCGCACACTCCCAAATGCTGTGTCTGAATATCAGGTAACCCTGACACAAGTCTCTCTCGAGATAGCTGAGAGAGATACTGAATGTTTAAATGCCCATATCTCTGATATCACAGAGTGCTGATAGGAGAAACACGAGTTGCTAGAGCCACTTCTGGGGAATCACCAGTGTCAAGAAGCCTATATAGAACATGATCCTCTAGGCCAACAACAACTGTAAGCCGAGTGTTCCTGTCAATAATGGAGCACTTGTGCGCACTGAACACCACATCGAGCTGAGGAGAGTTTCTCATAATCTGGATGACAAACAACAGATTAATTTCCATACCAGGAACATAGTACACATTCAGGAAGATGAGTGTGCGCCCACCAGACTTGATCTGAACTGTACCTCTGCAAACCACCATGTACTCCTCACCTCCGCTGAAGACCACAGAATCACAGAAAGATGAGAAGTCAGTAAACTAGTCATGCCTGTGAGAGAAATGACGTGATGCACTAGAGTCAATGTACCAGGCAGATGACGGGGCGTGATCTGAGTACCTTTTAGCCATAAAAGCATAAAAGACAGATTCCTTCTGCTCAGAATGTTCTGCGACATTTGCTCGCTGATGAGACCCTCCCTGCTTCTTCTGTTCAGAAGCAATCCTCTGTCGGCAATCTTTCTTCAAATGACCAAACTTGTGACAGTAATTACACTGCACATTTTTCTTCTTATTAGGATCATAAGACTGAGAAGAACCTGTCTTCTGAAATGACTGAGAGGATTGATATTTGGCAACAAAAGCATTTTCTGAGGAGGTTGATGGAGCACCACTACCAAACTGCTGTTTCCAACGATCCTGCAGCAGAAGTTTGGTGCATAGCTCTGGAAACTTCAGATCAACATTAGTGGAGGTAATGTTGAGAGTTTCTATGAAGTGTTCATAAGATTTTGGTAGACTTTTCAGGGTGATGACTACCATATCTTCTTCCTCCATGGTCCGACCAATGACTTCGAGATGATCTCGAATGGCTTTAATCTTGTTAAGATGTTCCTATAAAGACATATGTTCGTCCATCATGATGGAGAACAACTGATTCTTTAGAAAGAAAGCTTTGCTCTTGTCGGATGTCTCGTGCAATTCCTTCAAATGTTTCCAGATTTCGGCAGCTATCTTGCCGGAAGGGATATGTGGTCACTGATCATCAGTTACAGAGAGTTTGAGAAGCATAACAGCCTCTTGATTTCGATCATCAAACTTATCTTGATCTGCACCAGGTGTACCAGGACAAGGCTCTTTGCCCAAAACGAGCTGGTCAAGACGCCTATATTAAAAAATGGTCAACATTTTCTGTTTCTAGATGTTATAATTGTTGCCATTAAAGCGTTGATTGCCTTTCAACATCAGATTGGTTAGTGAGACCATTGTCGGATATCTTAGATCACTGATTAGAGATTCTTCCGATGCACAAGTCCAGGATCAAACCCCAGAAACCTAAAAAATGAACAGAATAAGAGGGAGCTACACGACATACAGATCAAAACCCATAAACTCCACAATTCAGCTTAAAAATACGGATGATCAGCCAAACGTCAGAAATCCTTTTTCTGATCGGAAAAAAAAAAGAATAACAGAAGAAATTCGATACAACTAAAATTCAATGCCCAAAAACAACATTTCACTAACCACAATTACTACTGTAATATCAAAATGACAGGACATGCAGGAAAGTGGCAGAAACAACAAGATAGAAGGTGCAGTCTCGAAGATCTGCCAAAGAAAAATTTACCCAAATGATGAAAAGTTGCAATCTGAAAGATCAGTGTATCGAAAAAAGTATTTCATGAACTACAATGCGTCAATTGTGAGGAGAAACGAGTAGCATTTTGGAAGAAATCTGGGCAGCTTTTGATGAAGAGATGCCTCATAAGATAAGTCGAGCCACAAGGGATCAGAGAAAACCAGATGCTATGCAATCAATCGTATTTGGGAACCTAAAGAGATAACTCGTCAAGGGGATTAGCAGCGGGGATAACACACCAGACACCCGTAAATGAGAGATTAGATGGCAATTTAACAGTGTCACACTGTCTGCGTCAATCTGAAGGCAGAAAGAGAGGCCCTGCCTGATTTATAAATTGTAATTCTTATCGAAATGGCGGCTCAGAAATTGTGACGCAAAAAAAAAAAAATTCAGACTTCTAGAGAGCTGTTTTGAAATGAAGCACAAATTTTTTCAAATAATGAAGAATTATTTCGAAAATATACCTAAGCTCTGATACCATAATCAATGAATGAATTGAATTGATTTACAATGAGTAGTGAAACTCAATAAATAATACAACTGTATTTACAGAAACAACAAGTTTCTACTAAGAATATAGAAACATCACGTTTCTAACAAGAAACTGCTAATTACAATCATAGATGAGTAGTAAACACTAAAATAGCATTATTCTAATACTCCCCACTGCCATTGGTCAACACTACTACAAAATTTTAATTGTGGAAGAGGTCGAGATGGGTATTAAGAAGTTGGGTATTGGAAAAGCAAAATATTTAGTTGAACTTCAAGCATAGTATCTAAAGTGGGGCTTGAAAACTCTTGCACCTCACATTGCGAAAATATTTAATAACATCATTCAATAGGGGTTCATTATTGATTTAGGAGGATCCCTAATGGCCCAAAAATCGAAGTCCTCGAAACTTAGCAAAAGCAGAGCCAAGTTAAAGAGCTCGTCACAAGAAACCCAATGACGTAAACAATGCCTCAATCCGAGTTCATATGCGAAAGTTATGCTCAGTCAAAGTTTTGGTCAAACTTGGCAAAAATGATAGATTTAGTTGTAGCCAGACAAATTTGGAGTAGCGGCAAATTGGAGGTTTGGCCAAATCAATGCCCAAAGTTGGCAAATCTTGGATAAATCTAGTGGAGGTGTTAGTTACGGTTAAAGTTGGCGGAACTGCCAAATATGGTTATACCCTGTTAAATATGGTGACCAAATGTGGCCCAATCAGATGGTGCCATGTGGCACCAAGCTGGTGGCCAAATTGGCCCAATCAACAGATTAAACTTGGCGACATTCGAGTGGGTGCCAAATTTGACACTATTGTTCGACGAAAGGTTTATATATATATATATATATATATATATGGATTCAATTGTTAAATATTTTTTACAGGTAGTCTTAAACGATGCACAAACGGTTAATGTAATGTATTAATGGGCGGTGGTTAACATTTGGTTAACACAATAAATATTTATATCGTTTCTAATATAAAAAGGGTCGATGAGGGATTTGAACCCACGACCCCACCAAACCCAACGGTCTTTATTTAAACGTGTTAGCCAACCACCCAACATGTCGAACATTAAAAAGTCTTCCAACCAACAAATATTTAAATCATGGTTTTTCCATTCAAATAAGGTTGTGGAGGAAGAGGATGGGCAGAGTAGAGCAATGAAGGCCAATGACACCTGGACAAGGCCGTGGAACCCTACGACAGAACCAAGAGGGCACACATTTTGAAAATGTATATTCCCAAGGTATATTTCCTAGAATATTCCAAAGGAATCTGTTGTAGAATTTGAAATATTTTTTGGGGGGTCCATAGTTGATAGTGGCAGAATATAGCTGAGTTTATACTCATTTTACTTAGAATTTCTCAAGGATTTCACTGGTGCAATCCGATTTGAGATCTGAGCAATCCATTTTCAAGTCACCTCCAAGATTGGAGGTATAATGATGTATTTTTCCATGTATTCATTTTCATTTTCTCGCTAGTGCAATCCGATTTGAGATCTGAGCAATCCATTTTCAAGTCACCTCCAAGATTGGAGGTATAATGATGTATTTTTCCATGTATTCATTTTCATTTTCGCTGAGATGAATGAAGAGACCTGCCCACTATTGAAGCAGGGCTCGAAGACATAGTCCACATTAGACGAAATCCGTTATCAAATATTGGTTTCATTGCCTTTACGACATCCTTTATGTTGCTTCTTATTTAAGTGTTTGCATATATGGTTTTTACACCCTCTTTCATGCAATTCTAAAAACATCATTGAAGAAAAGATCCCAGATCATGTTGGTATCTGAGCAATTTTCTTACTAATGTGAATTGCAAGTGTGGATGATAACCAAAGCCAAAATCATAGTGGGTGAAGAAAAACTCAAGTATTTTGACCCCGAGATTGGACATGCAACATGAAGAAGGAAAATGGAGAATGATGATGTTCGCACCGAGAATGAAAAATCTTTTTATAAATATTTCTACACGATGGAAAACATGGTAAATAAATTGTTTGCAAAAAAATTATGTGAAGAGAGTGGCAAGGAAGGAAAAGTAGAAGAAAGGGAAAGTAGAAGGAAATGCTTCAGTAAATAAGGGAAATGGATGATACCCTCCTAAAACTCCATCTCCATCTTCAAGTGAATGTTCTTCTTCTTCATCTTCTTCTCATCATTCAAGGCTCTAAGAACTTGAGGAGATCAACTTGAGAGTTCAAGCAAAGAATGCTGAACTGAGAAGACTATTTCAAGAAGCAGAAGAGGAGAAGCAAGGATTGCAGCTTCAGTTACAAGCCACAGAAGAGGGCTTGGAAAAGTTGAAGTGCAGTGAAGGCTTAGCGAAGCCATCATCACCCGCTTTAGAATCAACAACTGAGGTAAACAATGTTAGTGATTCTTCAGTTTCATGTTCTCATTATGATGATGATTTTGGTGCATTTGAAATGCACACTAGAGGCATTGGTTCGAAGTTAATGATGAAGATGAGATATGATGGAAAGGGCCTAGGATTTTATGTCCAAGGTATTGTGAATCCCATCCAAGAGGTGGAACTACCATAATATGCAGGATTAGGTTATGTCAAAGAGGAAGTTGGAAGACACTCCAAACTCACATAGACAATAGAGTCTTAAGTTACAAGTCTGAGTCAATGTAGGATGTTGAGAGTACATCGTAACCTTCCAGTGATAGTGAGCATTTAAAAGGAAGGGTTGAGACAAGTTTTCCTCACCAGAGATGAACCAAAGATAACCATTCAAGGAAGGTTATGTCGCCCAGGAAGGAGACACAAAAGAAGATCAAGAAAGTATGGAGGAAGAAAAACCATTGCAACAAGGGTGGACATCATAAATTACATGTTGGAAGCTCCATCCAGAATTAAACCCAAAAAAGGACTGGGAGCATATGAAAGCACCTATGAAGGAACCAACCAATGAAATAGTTCAACAAGGAAGCCAACTACTGGAAGAAATCTCATTAGTCTGGTTAGATAAGAGACGAGTAGCCTTTTTAAGTAGTTGAGCATGACCACCATTTTGAATCACATGTTGCTTTTTAAAGACCCCATAGATGGGCAAAAACTTGTAAAAGTGATGAAGAATATAACATCACTTAAGTATGCAACATAGTGATATTTTAGCCTTCTAGTTGGATAGAAAATGATATGGGTTATGTTGCAAACCATTGTAAACTTGTCCATGAGTGTTCTATAAACTTTTGGCAAATTATGGTATTGCAAGTTATATCGACAACTGCCATTTTGCATATGGATACAGGTGTTAGCTTCATCATTCCTGATTCCAAAGTACAAAGATGAAGGAAAGGAAAGTGTGGTCACTTAAAGACATTTTTATGCAGATTAGAGTACATCGGATTGTAGTAGTTGTTTATACTTTTGGATGACTAAAATTCCTTCAATGGAGAGGAATGATCCAGGAGGATCCCTAATGTCCCAAAAATCAAAGTCCTTGAAACTCAACAAAGCTAGATCTAAGCTGAAGAACTCATCACAAGGAATCCAATGACGCAAACAACGCCTCAATCCTAGTTCATATGCGAAAGTTATGCTTAGACAAATTTTTGGTCAAACTTGGCAAAATGACAGATTTAGTTGTAGCCAAACAAACTTGGACCAATGCCAAATTGGCAGTCTGGCCAAATCAGTGGCCAAAGTTGGTGGATCTTGGATAAATATGGCAGTTTTATTAGTTACAGTTAAAGTTGGCAAAATTGCCAAATATGGCGACACCCTGCTAAAAATGGTGACCAAATGTGGCCCAATCAGATTGTGCCATGTGGCACCCAACTGGTGGCCAAATTGGCCTATTCAACCGACTAAACTTGGTGAAATTTGGGTGGGTGCCAAATTTGGTGCTATAGTTCAGTGGAAGGTTTATATATATATATATATATATATATATATATATATATATATATATATATATATGGATCTGGTGGTTTACTATTTTTTATGGGCAGTCTTCAACGATGCGCAAACAATTAATGTAATGTATTAATGTGCGGTGGTTAACATATGGTTAATAAACAATTAATATTTATATTGTTTGTAATATAAAAAACCCATCACCCAACCGAACCCAACGATATTTATTTAAACGTGCCAAGCAACCGCCCAATGGGCAGAACGTTGAAAAGTTTGCCAACCAACAAATATTTAAACCATAGTTTTTCCATTAGAAGGGGGCCGTAGAGAAAGAGGATAGGTAGAGCGGAACAATGAAGGCCGACAAAACCTCGATAGGGTCACAGAACCTTGTGGTGGAACCAAGAGGGCACATATTTCGAAAAGGAATATTCCTAGGGTATATTCTCAAGGAATTTTTTGTGGAATTTGTAATCTTCGGGGGTTCCAAAGTCGATGGTAATAGAACATACCTGAGTTTATACTCATTTTACTTAGAATTTCGCAAAGATTTCAAACTGGTGCAGTTAGATTTGGGATCTGAGCCCCAATTTCAAGTCACCCAAGGGCTGGATGTATAATGATGTATTTTTCCATATACTTATTTTCATTTTTGTTGAGATGAATGAAGAGGCCTCCACACTATTGAATCAGGGCCCGAAGACGTAGTCCTCTTTGGAAGAACTATGTTATCAAATATTAGTTGCATTGTCTTTATGGTCTCCTTTATGTTGTTTCTTCTTAATTGTTTGCATATATGGTTTTTACATAATTTTTCATGAAATTATGAAAACATCATTGGAGAAAAGATCCCGGATCACTTATAGATTGGACAACTAGCCTAGAAATACCTATTTTCAAGAGCGGTGACATCAATAATCCCTCCAATTATAGGACCATAATGATAAATCCTTTGTTTTCAAAACTGTTTGGAAATATGCTAGAAAATAGAATCAACAAGTGGGTAGAAGGAAGGGGTAAACGTGCTAAAGGGAAAACAAGATTTAGACCTAAGTATTCTACGATTGATCATGGTATAACATTAAGACACATCATTGAAAAAGTGTGGGAGAAAAAGGAGGAAGTCTTTTGTTGCTTTATTGATATTAAGAAAGCTTTTGACATGCCAGCTCCCTAGGGATAAAATGTGGCACAAAATGGAGGAACTTGGGGTTCCTTTACATCTCAAAACAACTTTCTATAGGCTATATGAAAAGGTTAAATTCAATATCAAAACTTAAGCTGACACACAGCTGACATATACGAAAGTTTTAGGAGTGATATCAAGGACAAGCAAGGGTGTCCTTTGTCACCTACACTTTTTGGTCTATATATTGACAAACTTGAAGAGTGGTTAAACAATCAAGATGGTGATGGTGCCCTTTTGGGTAATTTTGTGATAAGGATTCTTTTGTATGCATATGAATTTATTTTGATTGTTAAATCTACTCTTGGCTTGCAAGAGCACTTACTTTCCCTTGAGATTTCTTGTATGTTGGGGATGCAAGTCAATATTAGCAGAGCACTTACTTTCCCTTTTGTATACAGATGAATTTATTTTGATTGCTAAATCTGCTCTTGGCTTGCAAGAGCACTTACTTTCCCTTGAGATTTCTTGTAAGATGGGGATGCAAGTCAATATTAGCAAGACAAAGTTGGTTGTTTTCTCTAACAAAAAACTCTTGATTAACATAAGTTCTACTTTCAAGGCATCACTCTTGAAGTAGTAGCAGATTACAAATACCTTGGATTTGACTAAATAAAAATCTAAGTTGGGAAAGTTGTAGAAAGAATAGGACTTTAAGAGGTTGGAAAGTGTTTTATGCTTTACAAAATAGGTGCAGAGAGGCAGAGTAATGGGACTGGAAGACTACCGAAACTCTATTTGGGTTTTTAGTGATTTCAGTTGTTCTCTATGTGTGTGAATGTGAATTGTGGGTCAGTAGTACCTTTGACTTACAGTGGAACGCAAATTGAGAAAATCCAAAAACATTTGATCACAAATGAATTCAAAATTAAAAGTCCAGTCCCTTATGACATCATGATGCGTGAAATGGGGGTTTTCCCTATTAAAGCACTCGCTCTGATGCAAATCATAATATATTTAAAAAGAATAGAGAAAATGTTAGAGGACAGATGGCCTAAGATCGTCTTCAATAACATTTTGTGCAAAAAAAAGAATACTTGGATGCGACAAAATATCAAATGGTTTAGTAAATGGGATATATACATGAACATTTGTCCCACAAATGGTAAAAAGATAAAAGTTTTTGTTATTGATTAAGTTCCACAAGCGTATTTGGGATAAAGAGATAGGGAGAAAGAAAAAGTATAATTTTGAAGAGTTTAATCCCACTTACAATCATCATAAAAAAACGTACATAGGGGCCAATATGTCATGGAGAGCCAAAATTCTCATTGCACAATTAAGAACTAAATCTCACCAAATATTGGAAAAGACCTAAAGAAGATTGAGAAGAAAGAGTGTGTACTTCATTAGAAGAAATTTCAGCCTAAAAGTGCCCATGAAATTTTCACATAATTTCCATGTTGTAATATGTAAACCAATCAAAACCCCTTAAATTTAAAAAGAGGTACAAGTAAATATTTTGGAGAGGAAAAAAAAAAAATGGTAATTGTATTTTTGGCTTTTTTCCTTATAGGTTTATTCAAATTTCAAGCATAGACACTCATTAGATGTAGAATTAAATTTTGCATCCAATGTGTACCTATTATGCATACTTTTGAGAAGATCCACATTGATAAAAATTGTAGATACATTAAAAAACGTGTTGAACTCGTTTTTTAATGTATTTGCATTTTTTAATCAATGTGGATCTTCTCAAAAGTATGCATAATGGGTACTTGTTAGATGCAAAATTTGATTTTGCATCCAACAAGTGTCTACACTTGAAATTTGAGTGAAAATGTAAGGAGACAATAAAAAATACTAGTAGAAAAGTAGTTTTCTTTTTTTCCCTCCAAAATTCATAACTCTTATGTTATTATTTAATTATTTTTCTTTAGGATGCTAGTTTTAGGCTAAAATTTCCTCTAATGTTTGCACTTATGGAAAAGTGGAAACTGAAAACATTTTATTTTAGAATGTGAATCCTTCAAGGACAATAGGGAGATATATGCAAATACCTTGAAAATGATCTCTTGGGATCATTTATTCAAAGAGGGGATGATTGAGAAGTTGGGGGAGCTCATCATTATGTTGAACAAAAGAATGGATGAAATGCATAAATCTGTTAGTTAGGCAGCTTGTCCCATAGACTATTGTTAGCCTCGTGGACATTAAAATAATTTGTTTTTTTTTCTTTCTTATATTTTGCTTTCCATTATGCCATTCGTCTTTTTTTTCTATTCTCTTAGAGATTCAAGAGGGCCCATTAGGTTTTGATAAGGGCATGAGAAGATCCAACGGTTCCATGTTATTTATCTAAGTTAAGGAATTGCACCAAGAATGCACTCGACAAGGCTATGCTTTCCTATAATATCGCCCCACCCATGAAAAAGAATGGAATACTCAATCTATTTCCCTCTGAATGGGTCTAATTAAATACATCGTTATAGGGGAAATGAAAGGAGTGGAAATAACGAGGCAGAGGACATACTCTCGTTGTGGCAACAAAGTGGTCCCATCTCCAAGCCTATATTGCACAACATTGCCAGCTATACCGGTAGATCCAACTATTTCTTTATTATTTTGAGCAGTTGGTTTTGGCTAAAGGAACGTTGCACAATTTTTAGGCCAGGATTGAGGAGCACCTTGAACCATTGGGGCTACATAGGGTGTGAATTTGGATTCCTCTTTACCCATCAAACAATTTTTTTTTGATGTTTTGGATCTTTATTCTTACCATCAAAGAACGTTATGTTTAAAAATTTTCCCTTCAAAATGTTCCGATAATAAATTAACCCTTTGCCAATAAAGGTTTGATTAAAAAATTACCTTTCAATAACATAGTTATGCTAAATTTTTTCACATATTTATCACAAGGAAAAAAAACAAAATGACCATAACACACAAATGACTTATTTAACCCTTAATCTTGGTTTGAAATTGCGTGGAACACTCAATAAAATCTCTGGAACCTTGAAATTAAATGTCCTTGACCCATACATGCCATCGCATTTGTATACATGAGATATGACTAAGGAGATCTTATGGGACATATAAGATGACCAATATAGTAAAACTATTAAATGTCATCAATAAGGACTCAAAAGTAGATTAATTAATAGGCTTTATGCTATGGTTTCCATAATCTAATAAATACTATGGGATAAATTATACATTTGACAATATGCTTTGGATTATGGGATATACGCTAATATTAACAAGATTGAGTGCATAGTATCTGAACCTTTTAAAAATTAAAAGACTAAACTTATAACATATGAACATTGCAGATATCCTAAAATCATGTTATAGGATTATGTTATGGCTTCCTCCTTCATTATTACATTCTTAGAGAGCAAAGACAATATTTATGCAATTTGGTAAGAAGTAGCAAAATGACCTAGTGCAATTTCCCTTTCCCCATCTACTAAAGGAAGAAGCAACATGATCACCCATATTCAAAAGTCATAGCCAAAAGTAGTGATAGAAAATCCTAATATAGTAAGGATCATGGATTAAAAATCCCCTCTCCTACACAAGTACAAATACCTCGTTCCTCTACTCTAGTGGCTCCTCCCCTAGTTGACTAGCATACTCCTTTTCCTTTTAGAAGACGGAAGATGAAGTTGAGCCCATATGTAGATGAAGAGGATAGGAACATGAGAATTCAAAACATTGCCCTTTAAAGACAAAATGATAGTAACAAAATGAAAAATAACAAAAAACTTGCGGAAATTAACAACTACATTTCAAGATTAATAGGATTAATGAACTTAAGTCTTGAAAAACATAAGGAACAAATCAACCTAACAATGGATGGCTTACATGGAAAGAAGCCTCAACTATAATTTATGAGGAGAACATGTTAATAGGTTAAATTTCACCAATTTGCTAATTCCATCACATTTTCCAAAAAAATCACTAATGTCCATTTTTTTAAAGATGATTGACCCAAATTCTATAGGATAAATGTATTTTGTTTGTAAAAGAACCAAATTTTCTAAAAAATATATCAAATCATTACAAATTTCAATATTTTAACAAAATTATACCCAAAAAAATTCATGATTGACATTTTAAGAAACAACACGTTTCTAATTTGTTCAAAATTCCCATGTTTGTCAAGAAACTAAAGAAATTCTGATAAGAAATGAAGGTTTTGGATTCTTTGACAAATATGGTATGGAAAATATGAAGGCTGGGATTTTTTCTTAGAGTGTAAACACCCTGTTTAATCCCCTTATATGTAACCTGTAAAATGTTTGCTGATTTTTTTAATGATTTTATATAATCTCTTATAAAATTTTGCTAGTTTTTGAGGTAAAACTAGTTTTGTCATACAAAATTAGGCGAATCCTTTTAAGAAAAAGAAAAAAACATTTCCTATGGAAAAAGCATGAAAAATTAGCCCATGTGACAATTTAAACCCTAATTTTTCTCAAAATCTATAAAAAAGAACACATGTGACAAACTTTAAACCCTAAAAATTTCTCAAAATTTGTAAAAACAAACCCATGTGACAAAATTTAAAAACCTAAAATTTTCTCAAAATTTATAAAAAAGAATGAAAAAAAATCTCTTAAGTGAAATGAAGTGATTTCAAACATCCTCTAAATTTTATATAACTCAAGCATCTTTCAATTAAAACACATCTTATATATTCTTCTTATATGAATATGCCAAAGAAAATTAATTTTAATCCATTTTTATTGTAAACTTATTATATTTATTATGCAAATTCTAAAAAATTCAAAATACATAATTCATTAAAACAAATTTATGAAGTAATTGCGGGAGAGGCGCTATACAACCCAATACAGGGTGGATGTGTAGGTGTAATGTAATAAATTAACTTTGTTTTTATTAATAAAATTACGAACGATTTTTTTAGATAAAAGAAAACCATAATATACATATTACATTAAAAAATATAACATATAAATAGGAACTATAAAATAAGATCCATTTTACCTTATAAATTAAAATAATGATTCCATAATCATATTTTAATTTAATTAATAAGTACATGAAAATTTGCAATAAACTTACAATATGAGAATACTTATTGTAAACTTACAATATGACAAGATTCTTAACCATGGATATTCAACCCCACGTTACCATGGATACTATTAACTTGTAAATAAGATTTGTTACAATATCATGTGTTGAGACCATGACTTATCAATATTGCATGCCCAAAAATCATAACTTATTTCGCAATCATATTTTTTTATAACAATATGTCAAGATTCTTAACCATGTATATTCGCCCCTAATTTATCATGGATATTATTAACTTGTAAATAGGCTTTGTTAGAACACTATGAGCTAATACCATGACTTACCAATACCACATGCCCAAAAACCAAAACCTATTTCACAATAAAAATATTTTTATCAGTATTTTATTTAATTTTAATTTCATAACATTTTTTAATTAAATCTAAAAACAAAAGGGTTGTATTTTCTTTGACATTATTGATCCAAATTCTAGGTTTAATATTTTATAACCAATTGGGTTCTTTTAATTTAGATACTTTCTTAAATAAAAAACAATGGGATGAAATTTAAGAGAGAGGGGGTAGAGAGAGAGGGAGGGAGAGGGTGATAGAGCTGGAAGGGAGAGAGAGAGAGAGAGAGAGAGAAATGGGGGGAGAGAGAGAGGAAAGAAGAGAGAGAGGGAGGCAGGAGAGAGAGGAGGGGAGATAGAGAAGGAGAGAGAGAGGGAGTAACAAGGGATAGATGGAGAGAGGGTGAGGGAGAGAGGAGAGGAGGGAAGAGAGAGAGAAGGAGAGGACAAAGATAGGGAGAGAAGGGGAAGGGAAAGAGAGAGAGGGAGACACATAGAAGGAGATGAGGGATTTAAGGAGAGAGGGAGGGAGATAATGACAAAGGTGGAGGGTAGAGAGAGAGAGAGAGAGAGAGAGAGAGAGAGAGAGATGGGAGGGGGGGGGGGGTGGGCGGGGTGAGGACAAATGGAGGTGGGATATAAAGGGAGAGAGAGGATTTGAGAGAGAGAAGGAGAGAGGGGGAGAGAGAGATGGAGGGAAGAAGAAATACATAGAGAGAGAGAGTGAGGGAGAGAAGGGGAAGAGAGATGGAGGGAGAGGAAGAGGGATGGAGAGAGATATATAAAGATATGGAGAGAGATTTCCTTTGGTTTGGGTGTGAGATATATATACAAAGAAGGAGAGACGGAGGGAGATAGAGATATAGTTTGATGGGGGAGAGAGGGAAGAAGGGAGATATATATGGAGAGAGTGTGTGTGTTATGGGAGGTGAGATAGAGAGATAAATAATGAGAGATGGAGGGAGATATAGATATAGATGGCGATGGAAGAGAGAAAGAGAGAAGAAGATAGATACATAGATGGAGGGATAAACAGAGAGAGATGTTGATAATTTGGAGGGCTGGTGTTTAATTCAAATTGTCTTCTTGATAATTACTTGTGAGCTTACTTGAGTTACTTATGTCTTCTTTTCTTTAGCTTAGTTAGTCTTTCATTAAGTCAATCATCAAAATGCACGAGACACAAAATTAGGCTCCTAGAGCCAGGGAGAAACCTCTCCCTCTTGGAGAAGAAAACCTACAAAGAATTATCCTTATAGATCTTCAAATGACAAGTACCATGACCCAGACTCAAACCCTTCACCTAGGAATGCCTCCAAGACCTTGTCACTGCCCTTTCAAACTTGATTCTTCTCTTCTTCAACAATCTACATTGTTCTGCACGGGTACTAGAGAGCTCGGTCTCCAAGTTTCACTTCTTATTGCTCAGTTAAAGATTGGGACTGAATTATCTTCACCTCGCATACACTTGCAATTGTATTGTAGTTAGGAAGGTAAATCACAGATTTACCTTCCTCACTCTTACTCACCTTTAAGACTGCTTTCTTCTTATGATCACTTCTTCACTTTAGCAAACTCTTCCTTCAAACCAACTACCCTTAACTTTATATTTCAGGACCTTTTCACAACTCTGGAAACACAAAACAATATGTAGTACAATAGTGTTATATCCGCAACATCTCCTTGCTTTAAGATCCGAAATAGGTGTTGTGATAACTTTAGACAAATCTGCAATTAACACCCTGTACAAGCTTCCTGAAATCTACAGTTTATACTCAAAGAAGTCTGCACTTGAATTCAATGTAATTCGCACTTAAGTTCAAAGTTAATCCACACTTCTATTCTTGTCTTTTTGTCCACAGTTAGCCTCAGAAAATTTGGCACTAATAAGCATTTCTGTTTTAGTGTGATCCACATTCCTATCACCTTCAAATAATCCGTAGTGCAGTGTATATATAAGGCACTGTTCCTGCCTCTAGGCCAACCAAATAGTCACATATTGAGCCGACTTCCTTACTGAGTTTTAGGCCGACTTGAGTGAGGTTATTCCAGCATTGATGAGGGTTGTTCATAGACATTTCTTCAAGGATTTGTGACAAGGTTCATAACAAGTTCTGGAGCATAAATTGATGACTAGATTCCTCATTTACTAGACACTTAATTACACATGGAACTAGAAGACAACCCTAATAGACATCAAGAAGAAGTCTATTGACCTATAATAAAATATTGCACATGAAACCCATGAAGAAAGTACAACATAATACATTTTATTATCTGTGTCTTCTTCTTTACATAAAATACATAATTACATAGTTATTATGAAGACCCACCTAGTTACACTTTCCAACACTCCCTCTTAACTAGGGAGGTATTCATACAAGTACATAGTCACTTTCAAACTAAAGAATCTCATAAGAAGAATCCGATTGGTAATCATATCTGTATAGCATCATATCAACCAGCATTGTCCTAGTGCAAGGCCTTGACTAATATCCCCATATCTCAACGAGACAATGGGCTATTGTTGGTCAAGGTTGTTATTGATGTTGATATGGCATTGTTGGAGACGATTAATATTCTTACAATACATGAATAATCCTTTTGTGATGCTGCCTATCCTCATGCAAACCCTAGCTCTAGAAAAACCTAGCAAGGAGACCCTTGTGCCAAAATATTGAGGATGAGGGAAATCCTATGTATATGACAAAGGAGCCTTAAACCCTAATTAATGCCTAACCCTTGTTAAACAAAACCCTTGCAATGTTTTCCCTAACTTTATTGAAAAACCTAACCTTGCTACCATAAGTCCTAAAATACAAATATAACCAAACTCTAAATGCAAAATCATATACGAAGTCTGAAGTACTTACACACATACCTTTACATATGATATAACATATATAATATATTATATATTGAACACATATCTAATTGAATATTGGAAACAAAGAATATATTTAACATTTACATATCCACAACAACTCAGCTACGGTCCCACATCTCAATTTTTCACAACTCTCGATCGTCCTCACACATCCATGTCATCACTACACATTAAAGCTTTAAAAATTTTATGAGAGACATGAAAATGCTATATAGTATAACTTATTTCCTCGTTGAACATTGCATGCTTGATGAACATTGGACGTTGCATGATCTCTCACACCTATCGGCTTCAAATTCTCTATTGAACATTGGTTGGCTCCACCAATTCAGCCGTGATGGTTTAGCTTGAACATGTGTATATATATATATATATATAGCGTGAGGTCATTTGGTTACAAAAACTCGGTAAAGAGAGACATAAAAATAAAGAGAAGTCAAAGAAGAGAACGACGCAGGGAGGAGACAAATCGAAATAGAAGCAAAGGAAAAATTTGTTTGGGTCATATGACATCTGAAGCAGTTCGGACACCATAGGTAGCTAGAAGAACAAAGCTACAGGCAGCCACATTTAACACTGTATTTTGCAAGTTGTCATACCCTTGATATATGACAAGGTATTGAAGAAAATATTCTCGGACCTGTGATGAAAGAAGCACCTAAATTGTTTGTTGGAAGACTATGGGATCGCATTTTGATAAGTAACAGTAAGCTCGGACCTCTATTACCTTGTGTGGAAGACTATGATCTATTTGGACTGTTGGAGGGATAATATATATTAAGGGAAACATACAAATCTGCGTCTACTTGAACCTGTTTTGTGGCTCGATGCACATACACAGCAGCTTGGATTTGTGGAGGAGGCATTGATCACAGTTGTTACACAGTAATTTGTCATCGTCCCTGCAATCCCCCGTCCCGCACATTGGAGGGCCTTTTCCGTGACCTGTGAGCAGTGACATGACCTGAAACCACTTTCATGGCATCCCCCTTGACAAGGACAATCATTCTTCTGAAGACAGTTTCCTGTAAAAAACCCTAAAAATAGACCTTTTGGCCTTGGCGCGACTAGCCAGTTCAGCCCTCGCGCCAATGGGGGAAATCCACCAAAGAGGGTGTGCCAACTAGCGCTCTGTCCCAGTGTATTACTCGCGCCAAGCTTAATAAGGATTGTTTTTTAAAAATAAATGGTAGAAGTTTGATTCCAACCAACTCCTAAACGAGTCTCTAAAATGAGTTGGGAGGTTTGGCTCCGGATCTCCATGTAGGGGAAGTGGTTTTCCACCTATCATAGAAGCTTCCTTGAGGATAGGGCCAATCCCACCATTGTAGGGATCCCAACTCCCCTTCCACCATCTATATAAGCTTGCCATTTTCCCTTTGCAAGCTAGCCTTAATGGTCATAGAACTAAGAGCTGAATCAGTAGCAAGGAGACTATCGCTAGACAGCCTCTGAGAGCCAAGCCGAAGAGAGAGAGCTTTGTCCCATTCCCAACGAGCTTCATCGAGACATGCTCCACTGTCGACCCGTCGAAGGAAGATCCAACGTCAGAGCTCAGGTTGTATCTTTCTTTAGTTGTGATTAATAATAAACGACTTTGATTATGGTTCCATTCATATGTTCATGTCTTATGTTATGAATTATATCTTCTCTGACTGATATATGGTTACATGTTTTAGGTTTTACATTGTGTGTTGTTTCTTCGTGTACGTGCAGGTGTTCGAACGTGCCAGGTGGGAGAATTGTGATCTGCTAAAGCGAAGGACGGAAACGCCATCTTTTCTACAAACAACAACAGCGTGGGACTTAAGGTAGGCCTCTTGTCGCATCTTGGTCTTTTGTAACTAGGAACTTGCGTCTTGGCGTGACTCGGTTGTTGCTAGACCCAATCTGGGCTAGTATGGATCGCCTCTGTCCACAGAGGGGATTTACCTCTCCAAAAAACTGGAGACTCCATTGGGGAGACATTGATTGGAGTTTGTCTTGTATTTTTGGTTGATTTTGGTCTTTGTCTGCTTGATCAACTCTTTTGGCTCGCCTTTTTCTAGTGTTAAACCTCTGTTTAGCCTCACCATACCTGATATGCTCCCTGTTTGCTCCTTTTTATCTTTGTCATTAGTAAAATCGACTGGCGCGTTTTTTGCCTTGACAGTCGTGCCAATTGGCGCTTGTTGCTGTTTAGGCCCCCGCGCCAATCCTGTTTTGGCGCTAGTTGCAGCCAGATAGTTGCGCCAATCCTGTGTGGTGCTAGGGTTTGCTTCTTTCTGAGCTTTTTGAGCTTGATTTTTGGTTCTGGTGTCATTTTATCGACTGCCTGAGTGTCCTGAAGCCTTGATTGACTGTGTGTGACCTCCATCTTCTGGTTGTTTGCCCTCTACTATCGGTTTTACATTCTAGCCCTAGGGCATCTAGGTGTTATAGTGTGCTGAGCCTCCCGTGGGAGTTTTTGGTTTTCATTTGTCTAGTCAACTTCGTTGTTGCTTCTTTGCATTCGTTTGGTGGTTTTCCATTGTTTTATTTGTTATTTGGGTGATTGCTCTCTTTCTCATTCAAGTTTCTCTGTCTCGTTTCGGACCTAGATTACACAGTTCGTTTGAGTCTTTGGGATTCCTCTTTGATTTGAGGGATTTGTCCATCAGTTTGAGGTCTGATTGTGTGTTTTGCGTTGAGTGAACTTGCTTGTCTATACTCTTCCGCTATCGTTTCTCAAATTGATCTCTCCATTAGTTTTAATTTTGTTTAGTGCATTTTTCTCTTAAACATTGAAAATACAAAAAAAACAAGTCTTTTGATTTTAATTAGTTAGTGTAAATTGAAAACTTTTCTGCATTATTAGTGTTATATAACTCTAAAGGACAAGCTTTTAGTTTCATTAGCATGCATTAGAGACACTAGTGGTTGTTTTGTGATCATTTTGTTATTGTGTGAAAGCTCTCAACCTACCCGTAGTTAGCTATTCATCGAACAAAGTGATATATATTATGGCATGTAGTGTGCATTTAGAGGATTTTGAGACATAACATTCGGTAGGGCCTGAAAATTGAAACATAATTGAAGATCAACTCTAAAATTTATTCAATTTACCTTAAGGTAGCATTGAAACATTAACGAAATATTTAGAGGTCTAGGCTAGTGATGTGTTCCGGTGTCGTTAAACCTAGTAGCTGTCATTCGCCTCTTGGCTTTAGACAACACTAGTACGGACTTGTGCTCCCCGTACCGTCGCATATATAAAGGGAGACCCCACTAGGTTGCTATCCTTTATCCGTAGGAAGTCGAGTCTACTGCCTTATACCCGTGATACACCGGACACAACATTCGGGGAGATTTCCTGCACGTACGTCAAGTCCTTGGTTGATTTCTCTTTCATTTTGAAACCAAGGTGTATATTGCAGTTCACGGATATCTGGTACACCCTTTTGCCTAGATTTCCAGAGTAGTCATTTTGATCTTTTCTAACTCATTAAATTTGAAAGGATCATCAAGCGCTTGTCCTTTCACGCTTGTTTCCAAATTGAAAGAGATAGAGTCACCTTTTATCCGTTTCTCGACTCTTAAAACATGAAACAGTAAAGTTTCTAAGTTTCAATGTGGTAAAATAAATCACCTACGATCACACGCCCTTTTAGAGTTTGCTTGTTGGCCGTTTGATTGTGTGCCTTGGTTTTTTCCCATGTGCTTTTGTTTGATCTCTTCCTCTTTTCATTACTGTCACAATGGCGGAACCCTCATTTTCGTCTACTAGTAGTCCTTACACAGACGATTCATCAGAGGTCTCTCAGTCCTCTACTAAACCTTAGTAGCCCATTGTCTCCGAGTTTCCCGACAGGGGACCGGTTCTATCTAAGCTTCCCTTTGGAGGACCAGTTGAGTTCAATTGGCCCTTATTCAATGCTTGGTTTGGATTTGGAGTAAGGGAATATTTCCCTCCTCTTACATCGGGTTTGCCTTTTTTAGCTGCTGTTATTCCTCATAGTCCTCACCGTATTTTAGAAGATCTAGCAGCAGGGTCAGATATGGACTCATCCAGTCCTTCTCCTAGTGAGGAAATCCCTACATCTTGTGAAGATTACCAACTGTTCCCAGAAAACAACCCCGACTTATCTGTCATGTCTTCGCCTGGTCGTTCGCTTCCAGGCGGGTATAGATCCTTAAGTCAGATTGTGGCCGTTGTTGCCTCTATGGGAGTATCAACTCCGTCTACGAGGACGATTATTCCTTCGTTAGGGATGTCCCCAAGGACACCCCTCACGTCATCTCCTCAGGTCACATCAGTACCTGTTAGGCCTACTGTCTATGTAGTTGCATCTACGCCCACTATTACTACTCAGTCCACAAGGACCTCGTCACTTCCCGATGATGTCTACATAACATCTGCTATCCCGAAGAATATCTCTCCTGAGGAGTATCGGTTGTCTCTACAGCAGTCGAACTCCGAGGTTGGTCAGTCCTCCCAAGATCCCAACTGTCCTTACTTTTCCCATTATGCACAGGATGGTACACCCGTTTACATTTTTCCATATCAGTACGATGAGCAGGGAAACCCTCTATGTTTTCCTGCTCCAGAGGCTTATCAATATGTTCAAGGTTTTCTATCTGCGCAGGCTGGGCAACCTTCCAACCCGCAAAGACAACCCTTCTAGGGCCAACCTTCGGGCCAGCCTGGTTATCTATATGACCCACAAGGGCAACCCTTATAGGGCCAACCTTCGGGCCAGCAGGGGTTGTTATACGGTCCGCAATGACAGTCCTACAAACCTGAAGGTCAACCTATACAGCCTCACCCTGTGGTCCAACCAGGGCAACCTTAAGGACCCACAACTCAACCGAGGTATCAACTGAGACCGTTGTATGGTCCTGGGGGGAAAATCCAACCCTCTCAACCTATGGTGAAACCTATGCAACCTCAGTTTCCTATTGGTTCGAATGTTGCACAGCCGGGACCATCTTATGGTCTTGCCACAGGCCAACCTGGTTATCAGGCACAACTTGGCCCTATCCCGCCACTAGGCCAACCGACTCATCCGGGGCAGCCTGGTGTCCTTCATTAGCCAGGTCAACCTGTTCAACTAGGGCAACTTGTTCACCCGGGTCAACCTGTTCAACTAGGGCAGCCCGCTCAGCCAGGTCAACCTGTTCAACCAGGCCAACCTGCACATCCAGTCAACCTTGATCAACAGCCGATTTACTCTATGCCGCAGCTGAATCCTCCTGTGCGCTCAACTCATCAGGCTCAGCAGGGCCCCATTTACCAACAACCCGCTCAACCCCAAGGCAGTTATTATCTTCAAGGTCAATATCGACTGGTTTACAACCTGCCTCAAGGTTCCGGTTATTACCTTCAACAACCAGGCTATTCCTATACTCAACAGTCAAATCCATATACTACTTAGACGGGGCCGACATATAATCAGGGTCCATACCCCGGTTATCAACCCCCATACACTGGTTATCAACAACCGTATCAATCTAACTATATGGCTTACACCCGCTATGGTCAAAATCCCCCGGGACAGAACCAATGGGGGAAAATTTATGCTTAACCAGGGTGGAGTACAGGTACAGGTCCTTATCGAGGGCCTGGTATGCCTTTCAATCCTCAGTTACCTTTCCTTGCTACGTTGGAATTGCCGAATGTTTCTAAATTGACCAATGATCTGATTATTCACAATCCTTATTGGCCTCCGGTTCCAACCAAGGTGCCCAGTGACTGTCCTAAATTCGAAGATAAAGCTGGAGAGGACCCCCAAGCTCATGTCATGACCTACCATCTATGGTGTTCTTCAAACTCTTGGGTTGATGATTCAATTCGTCTGCGTCTTTTCCAGCGCACTCTTACCGGTGCTGCCGCTAAGTGGTATATAAAACTACCCCTCGGTATCTTTCAAGACTTCAACACATTAGCTATGGATTTTCTGACACATTTCCAGTTACTGGTTCGTTATGAAGCCGGGACACATCTCCTGACTTCTCTCAAGCAGGATAAAGCCACCCAAATATCGGATCATATTCATGAGTGGCGACGTCGTCGTAGACTGATCAAGTTTGATATATCTGATCAGCTACTAACTCATTGGTTCACTACCTCCTTCATTAGAAAGATCACTCAAGATATTGCTAGGGGGGCAGCTGTGACTGAAGAACAAGCCATCGCTTGTGCCCAGTACCTTGATCTGGTGTACTCTCAGTCCGGCACACTTTATGATATTTTGACTGATGCCTTGTGGCCAGAGACCTCTAAAGCACCAGCTACCGCATCGGTGGACGATGTTATTGGTTCCGTTTCTCAGGATTCTCAGAAGTCCTCTAATGGGAAGCATAAGTTGAATTCTTCCAATAATTATACTCTTCCCGCCCCTCTGGATTTTGGTAAAACTGCGGAGGTCAATGCCGTTCAAGCTAATCCTATGGAAAAGGCCTGCAAAGGAAAAAAGAAGGGTAAAGGCAAATCCAAACCTGATGCCCCGAAACCGGAATCCTCTAAACCTCATGCTGATGATGGTTCCCAATGCAAACCGAAGTACCCCTACCTTATCTGTGAAGGAGATCATTATACCAAAGATTGTCCCCGACGATTTGAAGTTAGTCAACTTCTAAAAGGCTCCAAAGGGACTCCGGCAGTTCTCAAAGAACCATTCCCGTCTCAGCAGACCCATATGGTTGAGCAGCCTTCACCATATGCATCATTTGGGTCTCAAGTTTTTATGATGAATGGTGCTGCACCTATCTCAATTGCTACACGTTCGAAGGATTATGCTGGATCACGCCAGGCAGCTGGAAAGGAAGTCGTTGATGGCCCACCTCCCCCATGTAATATTCCTAATTAGCTATGGGTAATTGGAATATTTGATTTTTCTCAATTTTACCGTCTATAGTTTATTCATAAATAAAAAGGTGAGTAAAGAAGACATAACTCACTTTAGAAATAAAATTTCACTCCCTAGTAGCACAACGTTGTAACTTAAGTGAGCCAAGGGGGCCAAGAGACCACGCAGAGTGGGGGCCCACGTAGACACATGGAGGGACTGCGCAGGCCAAGAGGGAGCACGTGGCAACGTTGGAGGAGGTGAGCCTTATGGTTGAGAGGGGCTCACGCTATATAGAGGGGAGAGCCTCCTCATTTTGATGATTCGTTGTTGATGATATTGAGCTGGTCGTTTTGACTTCTTGAGCACGCTGGCTGTTCAGCCTGTCTGTAGCACTGTTTAGTGCGTTGAGTGTCTCCGATCGAAGATCTCGCCCTTAGCCCCAGGGGACTTCGAGTGCCTGCTCGAGCAAGGTATTTTCTTCAGCATTTTGTGGGAGGATTGATGTTTGGGTTTTCTGGTGGAGCTGGGCATTCAGAGATTGCGCAGTCTGGAGAGAGAGGACACAGTCCATTCTAGGGGAGCTCTGGATTGAATTTCTTGTAGGGGGTTTGAGCTTGGATATTGAGCAGAGGATCAACATTTTTCTTTGGGAGGATTTTGGTGGAGTTTGAGGCTGCATTTCAGTGGTTCCTATTTAGCCTCTGCGCAGAGCCTTGGAGGGCAACATAATTCCCCAAGGGGGTGATTTTTGGGGGTCGGCCATTTCAGATATGATTTCTGGGTTTGCTGTGGTCAATGAGTAGAGGTGGATTCCAGATTTTCAGCTCATTCTGGAAAGGGGATGAGCCCAAAATTATCAGTTCATTTCAGCAGTAGCAGCTACACGACAGATTTCCAGCAACTGGGACGCAGTTCAGAGAGCAACCATTTCTTGGATATTCTAAGAGTATTTATTCACTTGCCTTGAGCAAGTCTAGGTGCCATCACTCTGATCACCTATTGTACTTCATTGTATTTCTCAGTATAATAAAATGGCTTAGCATTCTCTCTCTATGTTTCTGGATGATTTGTCATACATTCTATCTATGCTATTGTATGTCTGCTTCACTGTTATCTTTACATATTTTCGAGCATTCTAGTTCTATACCACTTGGCGTGTTTATCTCATACTCTTAGAAAGAGCCTGGAAAGGGCCAGGTAGCCTCCAGATCTCACCCTCTTCTCAGAGGTGAAATATCTGGTAAACACCCTCCCAATCCATCTTTGGTTGGAGTTTGCTTGTGTTTGAGAGATATCCCCGAAACGGGATATTACGGTGGTATCAAAGCATAGTTTTGGCTCAGCCTGTCGAGCTAGTTGTCTATAACACCGGGGAAGAGGCCAAATATTTGTTACAGAGGCAGAAAGTACAAAGATCGAAAGCGTAGGTTGGAGAACACCTACGGAGAGGGAGACTGTGTTCAGGTGGTGGACATCGAACAGGAGGAGCCTATGACAGATGCAGAACATGAGGAGCCTGTGTTAGATTCAGAGCAGAGAGAGTCGATGGCAGATGATAGTGAGGAAAAATAGTTTGGGGAGGCACTCCTCAAATCAGTGCAGGATCTAGCGAGACAGATTGAGGTGATGGGTTAGAGATTCACCGTTGTGGAGGCTAGATAGCGTGAGACCCCACGGGTTTCCAGGTAGGTGAGGGATCGAGTACATCTCACCATTTGCTGGAGCATGGTGCTACGTAGCGTGATACTACTCAGCAGATGGCTTCACATGCACCTACACGCTCTACCATGCCCACTTTCTTGGGAGCAGACACAGGGGCAGGATCCCAGCAGGAGGTAAAGCCCGGGCATATGGGTGATTATTTTACAGAGTATCAGGCCTATGGGCATGAGTTCAGGGATGCTCTCTCGTTCAAAGATTTTTTTCAGATTCAACGGGACAGTAGACCCCGCGACCATCATAGAGGGCATCGACATTATCATGACGGAGATACCCACTGCATAGCTAGCAGATTCCACTTGCCTACATTTGATGGTTCATCAAACAGTTTGGAAAAGTCTTGGGTGGAGAAGTTGGACATCTATTTCCAGCTTAACTAGATGTCGGAGATGGAGGCCATCAAGGTGGTGATATTACAATTGGATGGTGAGGCCCAGGACTGGTGGTTCCATGGGATGGTTACACTCAGACATTCTACAGTGACGACATATGCCGAGTTCACCAGGAGGTTGATAGAGAGATTTGACTGGAGGGATCCGGAACAACACTTTGTTGAGTTGACGAGGCTCAAATAGACTGGGAGCCCAGAGACATACATTGCAGACTTCTTGAGGGTTTTAGTGATGGTGCCAGATCTATCCGCGGCACGAATGATCTATATGTTTGTGGAGGGGTTATCAGAGCCACTTCGGGGTCTAGTTAGATCTACTATACCAACCACACTCCAGGATGCTATTAGCAGGACCCGGGATTTACAGGATGCATTGCCCAGGACTCGGACACCTTACCCCCAGAGACAGGGCTTCCAGCCCAAGGGGAAGGATGTGAGGATTCCGCCTCCAAAGGGGAATCCAAGATGGGCACAGATGGATGATGATGCCAGGAGGGAGCTGAAGAAGAAACAGTTGTGCTTTACTTGTCAAGAGTCGTGGGCACCGAGACATAGATGTGTTGCTGGAAAAGCACATTTTATTGAGGTCTTCTCTGAGAGCAGCGGGGAAGAGGATGAGGAGGATGACGTGGAGGTAGGAGATAGTCATGCAGCGCAGGATCCTTTGCCACCTCCACCTCTAGCAGCAAGTGGTGCGGCTTTTTCACCTACTGGAGGGGCCCTTGCAGCATTGCGAGGAGTTCCCAAGTATTTGACGCTGTGCGTATGAGGAACAGTACGTGACTAGCGAGTATCAGTTTTGGTTGACAGTGGGGCAACCCACAATTTCATTGATGCACAGATGGTTGAGTGGAGAGGTATTCAGACTTAGAGCTTCAATGGATTTTTAGTTTTGGTCCCAGGAGATCAGACCATGATGTGTGCTCGTTATGTCCCAGAGTTATCAGTGACGATGGGCACCTATACACTGACTGATCACTTTTTCGTGGTCAATATTCCGGACACCAACATGTTACTAGGTGTTCAGTGGCATATCACTCTAGGGAAGGTCACGACAGATTTGAAGGCCCTAGAGATGGAGTGGGATGATGAGAAGACAGGGAGGCATGAGAAGATATGGGGACAACACACCTATCTGCCTCAGACTATTTCGGCTCATCGAATGGAGGCAGTCTTCCGAAAGGGAGACGTGGAGTGGGAAATGGAGTTGCGTGCATCAAAGGCAGGGACTACAGGGTAGACGGTGCACCAAGAGATACAGTCCATCCTTGACAGGTATGCCACAGTGTTTGGGGATATTCCGCTGGGACAGCCATCGGACCGGGGGTTTGAGCACACCATTGAGCTTGAGTAGGGCATACAGGCAGTGATTACTACCCCCTATAGGCATCCCAAAGCCTATTGGGATGAGATTGAGCAGGCCATCCAGGAGTTGATGGCTCTTTGGCACATTCGGACGAGTACGAGTCCTTTTACTTCTTCCGTGGTGTTGGTGAAGAAGAAGGACGACACCTTGAGGATGTGTATTGACTATAGGGCCCTGAACAAGAAGACCCTGAAGAACAGGTACCTATACCCAGGATCGATGAGTTGATGGATAAGTTGAGAGGAGCCCGGTTCTTCTCAAAGATTGATTTGAGATCGGAGTACCATCAGATTCGCGTAAGGGAACAAGACATTCCCAAGACCGCCTTCAGGTGTCATTATGGTCACTTTGAGTTTTTGGTGATGCCCTTCGGGCTAACCAACACACCAACGACATTCCAGTCTTACACGAATCACATCTTCCACAGTCACTTGAGGAAGTTTGTGTTGGTGTTTTTTGATGACATCCTCATTTACAGCAGGACTTGGGAGGAGCATCTCCAACACATTGAGGCAGTGTTGTGCATTTTGGAGGAGCAACAATTCTATGCCAAGCTCTCCAAGTGTGAGTTTGGGTTGTCGGAGATGTTGTACTTGGGACATATCATAGGGGTGGATGGAGTGAGAGTCCATGAGGAGAATATCAGGGCCATCAGAGATTGGCCGGAGTCGAGGAACGTGATAGAACTTCGGGGATTCATTGGCATTTGTACTTATTACAAGAAGTTCGTCAGGAGTTTCTCACAGCTTGTTGCACCCCTTACGGATTTGATGAAGAAGGGGGCATTCAATTGGCCAGATACAGTGCAGCGAGCCTTTGACAGGCTCAAGGAGGTGATGAGTAGTTGCCCAATGCTTGCATTGCCAGATTTTACGCAACCATTTGTTTTGGAGTGTGATGCATTGGGAGAGGGGATCGACACAGTATTGATGCGGGGAGGACACCCTATAGCCTTTGAGAGCCGAAAGCTCCTTCCACATGAGAAGTTGTATTCTATATACGACAAGGAGATGTTGGCCATTATGCATGCATTGGCCAAATTCCGACAGTATTTAGTGGGTAACAGGTTCAGGGTGAGGACTGATCACAACAGCCTCAGATTCATTTTGGAGCAGAAGCAGCTACAAGAGAGGCAGCAGAAGTGGATCAGTAAGATCCAGGCATATGACTTTGACATTGAGTATGTCAAGGGTAAGAACAACGTGGTAGCAGATGCCCTTTCACGTAGACCAGCCACGTTGTCTCTTATGAGCTTGGATATAGACTGGAGGGCTCGAATTTTAGTAGAGTAATGCAAGGACAGATTTGCATGTGAGGTTCTGGATGGACAGATGGCGGATGACAGGTACAGGGTGGTTGATGAGATCATCTACTACAGGGAGCGGATCTTCTTGACTGAGGGATCTCAGCTCAAGAAGAAGATACTCCAGGCATCACATGATTCACCTTTGGCAGGACATCAGGGGTTTACCAAAACCTACAGGGCCATTAGAGAGATGTTCTCATGGAAGGGCCTCAAGGAGGACGTACTCCAGCACATCAGGGAGTGTGTTGTTTGCTAGAGGAACAAGGGGGAGATGAGCCATCCCGCAAGATTATTGCAACCTCTTCCCATTTCGAAGGGGAAATGGGAGAGTATCTCGATGGACTTCATCACAGGGTTGCACATGGTGCAGGGAAAATATTGTATCTTTGTCATCGTTGATCGACTAACAAAGTATGTGCATTTTTTCGCCATATCCACGCACTACACAACAACACAGGTGGCCGAGATGTTCTTCAGAGAGGTTTTCACGCTACATGGTCTTCCTAAGACCATCATCAGTGATAGGGACAACTACTTCATGGGCGGATTTTGGCAGGATCTTTTCCAATTGGTGGGGACAGAGTTGTCACTGAGTACCAGTTATCAACCACAGACAGATGGACAAACGAACATAGTTAACAAGTGGCTGGAGGGCTACTTGCGTAACTATGTCAGTGGGCAGCAGCGAGCATGGCTGAAGTGGTTGCATCTGGGGGAGTACTGTTACAACACTACACATCACATGTCCATTGGTATGTCACAATTCTATGTTTTGTATGGGTATCATTCTTTATCTTTTGCTGATGTGATGTTTGGTGCTAGCAAGGCTCCAAGAGCCAAGATTTGGATCCAAGAGAGTCAAGATATTCTCCGAGCTCTCAAGGACAATATGGCTACATCGCAAAACCAGCAGAAGCTGTACGCTGACAGGGGTCAGGTGGAGAGACAGTTCAAGGTAGGGGACTTGGTCTACCTACGATTACAACCATACTGACAGTCGTCACTGAAGCAGAAGGGAGTTGAAAAGCTCAAGCCCCGCTTTTACGGGCCATACAGGGTGATATGCAGGATTGGACAGGTTGCATATGAGTTGGAGCTACCCCAAGGCAGCAAGATTCATAACATTTTTCATGTATCATGCCTGAAGAAGGCACTGGGACAGCAGGTGACAGTGACAGATGAGCTACCACCCACGGATGATGAGGGGCATTTGGTGTTGCAGACATAGGCTATTATTAATACCAGGGAGAGGCAGCTACAGAGAAAGATAGTCCGAGAATTCTTGGTGAGGTGGAAGAATTTTCCGGATGAGGATGCCACTTGGGAGAGTGAGAAAATTTTACAGCATCCATCACTTCAGTTGCTTGAGGACAAGCAACATTTTGCCGGGGGAGACTGTAATATTCCTAATTAGCTATGGCTAATTGGAATATTCGATTTTGCTCAATTTTTCCGTCTATAGTTTATTCATAAATAAAAAGGTGAGTAAAGAAGACATAAATCACTTTAGAAATAAAAGTTCACTCCCTAGTAGCACAACGTTGTAACTTAAGTGAGCCAAGGGGGCCAAGAGACCACGCAGAGTGGGGGCCCACGTAGACACATGGAGGGACTGAGTAGGCCAAGAGGGAGCATGTGGCAACGTTGGAGGAGGTGAGCCTTATGGTTGAGAGGGGCTCACGCTATATAGAGGGGAGAGCCTCCTCATTTTGATGATTCTTTGTTGATGATATTGAGCTGGTCATTTCGACTTCTTGAGCACGCTGGCTGTTTAGCCTGTCTGTAACACTGTTTAGTGCGTTGAGTGTCTCCGATCGGAGATCTCAACCTTAGCCCTGGGGGACTTCGAGTGCCTGTTCGGGCAAGGTATTTTCTTCAGCATTTTGTGGGAGGATTGATGTTTGGGTTTTCTGGTGGAGCTGGGCATTCAGAGACTGCTCAGTCTTGAGAGGGAGGACGCAGTCCATTCTAGGGGAGCTCCGGATTGACTTTCTTGTAGGGGGTTTGAGCTTGGATATTGAGTAGAGGATCAAAATTTGCCTTTAAGAGGATTTTGGTGGAGTTTGAGGCTACATTTCAGTGGTTCCTATTCAGCTTCTGCGCAGAGCCTTGGAGGGCAGCGTAATTCCCAAGGGGGTGATTTTCAGGGGTTGACCATTTCAGATATGATTTCTGGGTTTTGCTGTGGTCAATGAGTAGAGGTGGATTCCATATTTTCAGCTCATTCTGGCGAGGGGACCAGCCCAAAATTATCAGTTCATTTTAGCCGTAGCAGCTACACGGCAGTTTTCCAGCAGCTGGGACGTAGTTCAGAGAGCAGCCATTTCTTGGATATTCTGAGAGTATTTCTTCACTTGCCTTGAGCAAGTCTAGGTGCCATCACTCTGATCACCTATTGTACTTCATTGTATTTCTCAGTATAATAAAATGGCTTAGCATTCTCTCTCTATGTTTCTAGATGATTTGTCGTACATTCTATCTATGCTATTGTATCTCTACTTCACTGTTATCTTTACATATTTCCGGGCATTATAGTTATATACCACTTGGCATGTTTATCTCATACTCTTAGGCAGAGCTTGGAAAGGGCCAGGTAGCCTCCAGATCTCACCCTCTTTTCAGAGGTGAAATATCTGGTAAACGCCCTCCCAATCCATCTCTGGTTGGAGTTTGCTTGTGTTTGAGAGATATCCCTGAAACGTGATATTACACCCCACCTGTCTCATGTCCTTTAGAAATTGAGAAGCCCAACGTTGAACCTGTTGTGAGGCCACCTTCTAAAGGTGTTCTGCGAAAATCTTCCTATAACCCAAACGCCCATGCCGCTCAGCACTACAGCATTGTTGAGGATTTGGCACAAGCGCCTTCTGCAATGTCTGTGTTGGAAGTGCTTCAAATTTTCCCATCGTAATGGAAAGCTCTGTTGTCTGAAATCGGTGGAATCGATCCCACCGATTCTAGTCTTCTCACCTTCGACTTGGAAAATTTTGTCCCCCGACTTCCACATCAAATCGCTCTTGTTATCCAAGTCGGTAGCAACGGCCTCAACATCCACAAAGTTGTTGTGGACGAAGGTGCTTCCACCTATGTTATGTCATCTGCCTACTGGAAGGCCATTGGCTCTCCAGCTCTTACTTCGTCTCCCAATGCCCTAGAGGCATTCGATGGTCGGGAATCAAAACCCTTGGGTGTTCTCAAGAGTTTGCCGATCACGTTACAGGGTAAGACAGTAAACGTAGAAGTAGAAGTGGTTGACGCCAAGCTCAACTACAATCTCCTTCTTGGTCGCATTTGGACTCACGCCATGCTATGCGTTTCGTCCACCCTCTTCCGGCTTCTGAAGTTTCCCCATGAGGGAAAAATTATCACTGTTGATTAGTTGTATTTCTTCACCTCATCCTCCAAGAACAACGTACCTTACGTGGATCAGATCCCCAATCCCCCCGACAACGTAGGACCCAGTCTTTTCAAAGACCCCGTCCTCATGGGTATTTTTCCCATGCCACCACCACACACCGTTCAAGTTAACATGATATCTAGGTCATATGACCCTTGGATCATCCCTTTGCCTGAACAGGTGACCTCTTTCGGAGAATCGATGCCTTTAACTCAATTGAGATCAATTACTGCGAAATTGTCGCTGCATCTAACCCTCCTCCTCCTGAACATGCTCCTTTGAGCATGGCTCTGGATGTATATTCTCAATCCCCTTGGCTCGGCGATGCAGATTCGCCCGAACCTTTAAGAGAAGTCTTCCCTTCTGATGAAGCTATCGTTGAAACAATGTCTCTTGAAGATTTTCCGTGGAGCGATGGACATCATCGTTCCTCATTCATGCCTGGCCTGGAGGCAATGTCTGATTGTCTAGAGCGCTTCACATCTCAGGTTCCCACTCTGCCTCTTCAAACACCGATATTGACTCATGAGGTCCTTTCGGAGGGAAATTTGAGTAAAATTACACAAACCATGCCTATCGACATCTCCGTCAAACCGGGGGTAGTCGAGAACATTCACGTGGGAGTTACCTGTTCTCTCGGAGAGATTCAGGTATACACGAGACTTTTTCGTGAATTCAAAGATTTTTTCGCATGGTCCTATGAGGAGATGCCTGGGATTGATCCCAGTATAGTCATGCATGAGAGTCCTACCTATCCAGGTGTGAAACCCGTGCGTCAGCGTCTATGCCCAGTGCATCCTCGAAAAGCCGCAGCTATAAAGGCAGAAGGTGAAAAACTTTTTAACGCGGGCTTTATATATCCAATTCCCCTCATAGAATGGGTTTCTAATATTGTCCTTGTAGATAAGAAGCAGGGCACTATACGGGTCTGTGTTGATTACTTAGAAATAAATTGGGCCTGTCCTAAGGACAATTACCCCACTCCTTTTATAGATCAGATTATCGATGAATGCACGGGGAGTGAGATTTATTCCCTTATGGATGACTTGTCTGGGTACAATCAAATTAATATTTTACTCGCTGATCAACATAAGACTGCCTTTATCTGTCCATGGGGTACTTTCGCCTACAAAAAGCTCCCGTTCAGCTTAAAAAATGCTGGGGCCACCTTCCAACGTGCTATGTCCTATGCTTTCCATGACATACATCATATTGTTCAGCCATATCTGGACGATTTTCCGGCCCATTTATCTCAGCGCAAGGACCATCCCGAACACCTCCGCCAAATTTTCCTCCGTTGCAGACGTTACAATATTAGGCTCAATCCTCACAAGTGCATCTTTTGTGTGGATTCTGGTTGTCTTTTGGGATTTATTGTCTCTAAAGACGGAATTTTCCTTGACCCCCTCAAGGTCGAGGCCATCGTTAACCTCCCATCCCCATCCTCGTTACATCAACTACAACGTCTGCAGTGGAAAGCCAACTTCTTACGACGCTTTATTCCGAACTATGCGGAAGTGGCCAAGGGGTTTACGCGACTTTTGAAACAGGACGTTCCCTTCCATTGGGACGAGATTTCCCAACAATATTTTGATAATCTTAAAACGTTTCTCGTTAACGCTCCTTTGATACGTCCTCCCAACTATCATCACGATTTCACCCTTTATTTGGCCGCTGTGTTTAACACGATAGCTATGGTTCTAGCACAGGATGACGACAATGGAATTGAACACGTAGTTTACTATTTATCTCGGAATATTCTCGACACAGAAACACACTATGCCCACGTCGAAAAGTTGGCACTTGCTGCGGTCCAGGCCGTTCAGCGATTCCGCCATTACATCCTGTTGCGTACGGTAACCGTGGTTTCTGACTGCAACCCCATGACATACATCTTGTCTTGACAATTGCTGGGGGGCAAGTACTCCAAATGGATTGCCATCCTTCAGGAGTTCAATTTAGAGTTCACCACTGCTAAGTCGACGAAATCATTGGTTTTTGCTGATCTTATTTGCTCTCTCCTGACAGACTCCGTTCCATCCCAATCCGAGGATCATATCTCGGATGAAACACTCTTTCTTATCAGCACTCATGATACATGGTACGGTGACATTATCGTGTATCTTCAAACATCCACGTTCCGGTCCGAGTTGACAAAAGATGCCCGATGTTGTATTCGGCATCAATCTCAACCATACCATATTGTAGGAGATACCTTGTATCGTGTCGGAGTTGATTCTGTGCTCCGCCGGTGCTTGACCCTGGAAGAGGCTGAGAGAGTCCTGAATGACTGTCACAGTGGTGCCTATGGCGATCACATGTCTGGATATGCCACCGCCCAGAAGATTCTGCGTGTGGGTTACTTCTGGCCATCTATATTCAAGGACTGTATTGTTGCAGTTCGAAAATGCCACGTGTGCCAAGTCTTTCAGCGCAAGATGTGCGCGCCACCCCTACCTTTGCATCTTGTCATTACCATAGGCCCTTTTGCTAAATGTGGCATATATTTTATGACATGTAACCCTCACTCGGCCGGGGGGCATGCTTATACAATCGTTGCCGTGGACTACTTCACTAAGTGGGCCGAAGCAATGCCTACATTAGCTGCTGAGGGTAAGACAACTTCTCAATTCATTTTCAACCATGTTATTATGCGTTTCAGAGTCCCTCAGGCCATTGCCATCGATCATGGCACTCATTTTCGGGATTACATGATGGCTGAGCTGACATCGAAGTTGGGCTTACGCCATGATAGCTCAATGCCATACTATCCCCAGGCAAATGGCCAAGTTGAGGCCGTGAACAAGGTATTGGTCACAATGCTTCAACGAACGATTTGTATCCACAAATCCAATTGGCATCTCCAATTGTTCTGAGCTCTTTGGGCTTATCGAACGTCAGTAAAGAGCGCGACTGGATTCACACCTTTCCAATTGGTGTATGGTTTGGAAAAGACTCTCCCGGTTGAATGTGAAATTCCTTCTCTGAAATTAACTATGGAACTATTTCCCGACACTTCTCCGGAGGAAGAACGTCTCTTGTATTTGGAACGACTGGATGAAACCTGCTGCTTGGCTGCCTTGGTTATTGAGGCACAGAAAAAGCGAGTCAAAGCCCACTTCGATCAATCGGTTTCTCCACGTTCTTTCATTGAAGGGGACCTCGTCCTCCTATATGACCAAGCACACGATAAACTTGGAGCGGGCAAGTTCCAGCCCATGTGGCATGGGCCCTATATAGTTAAGCGAGTATTAAAAAATGGGGCCTATGAGATAATCGACTATGAAGGTATTCCTCTGGCACAACCTAGGAATGGGCTGTACCTCAAAAATTACTACGCTTGAGTTATTCTTGTGTGGTGTGTGTACATAAGTGAGTGTGTTAATTTTTGTGCATGTATGGTGTGGTGTGCTTTGTAAGCGTATTTCTGCTGATTGGTTCTTCCTGATTGTGCATATGTCTATTACTCCTTTTGTCGGTTTCGTGGATGGTGCCTCCCGCAGTACCAGGAATCTGTCCTCGGCAGCCTGGGTAATCTACGATCCTGCTAGTGAGTTGGTTAATTTACAAGGTGTTTGTCTAGGACCTACCACAAATAATGTCGCGGAGTATAGTTCCGTTTTGGAATTGTTGAACGAGGCTGTTAACCTCGGTATTCGTAATTTATATCTATACTCACAGCTTGTAGTGTTACAACTTAATGGTCATTATTCAGTTAGAAACCCATCCATTTTACGACAGTATCTGTGTATTCGTTTACTGGAAAGAAATTTTGATTACATTACATATCAACATATACCCAGACATATGAATGCGTTAACAGATGCAGTAGCTAATATGATTTTAGATAGACATTTACAAAACTTGTAAAAACATCATTTGTAAAAAGATCCATCCAGAAATATATATATATATATATATATATATATATATATATATATATATATATATTTCTGGATGGATCTTTTTACAAATGATGTTTTTACAAGTTGTGTCGAAATGTTTGTACTTTGTGTACATCACATAAAATTCAAAAAATATACATGTTTGTTTTAATAATAGCTGGAGACAACATGTCTCTCAAAAATGTGCAAATGAAAAACCCTAGATGACTAATTAGCATGGTGCTCATGGTAGCATGTCACCGCCCGCACCAGTCGCCTCAGTAAATGATGAAGGCGACTAGGCACCCCCACAGTGTGCCTCTGATAAGCCATTGGGACGTCTGCTAGCCGAGCGTAATCTAGGATGCCCCGGGCGATTCCCTCCAAGTTCTACACTAGCTCATTCCCCTTGCCGCCCTCATCTTGAGGATCGTGTGCGAGAGGGGTCCTCCGTGCGATGGTCGACATCCCAGCGGGCCTCTCTGGGCCAACATCTGCACACATATATGATTGTTTGTTAGAATAGGCATGTATCACAACAAAAAAATCATAAATATATAAAATCTAAAAGAATCTTACCCAGCTCCTCATCCCAGTCATTCCCCTCCGAGAGTGGAAGATCTGGGTCTCTTGTGAAGTTGGTACTGGCATAGGGACAGTCCTCAATGACGATCAATTGTCACCTTAGCCATGAAAAAAACTCGAACCTCCATGAAATTTGTTGGCCCCCTGCTGATCTGGGCATGAGTGCTGCCCATCGAGCCATCCTTGGCTCCCTAAATAATGGCTCGGCGACTATCGCCCTCTGGTCCTGGAAAATTGGTAGTCGTTCAAGGATGAATGATACCAGGATAGATCCATACCCAAACTATTTCAGTTTGGCCTTCTTAGACTTCGTCAGCTGCCATTTGATGTTCATTGTTACGGTAGTGGCCCAATCAAAAAGTGTCAGGTTCATGCATTTAGATGTTAAGAGGAGCTGTGCTTTAGTTGCCTCATGTGGTGCCTGTGACCCTGCAGCCCGCGTAATGGTGTGGAGCACTACTCGGAGTGCTAGATTGGGGACCGTGTGGATATCGACCTTCCCACTACCTGATCCTGTTTGTGCTCCTGGGCACACTCTTTCCATCACCATTGCCATTTTCTCACCAGATGGTCTAGTTCCTGTCATGATCGACACTGGACCTCTGCGGGACAATCCAGTTATGAAATAGACGTCGGATACTTCAAGTTCCAACACTTGGTCTCGAAGCCTGAATTTTTCTTCGTTCTCGTCCCAAATGCTGATTAAATACTGCAGTAACTCAAGTTGTGCTCTCAAACATGGTGTTAAGAAGAACTTTTTTAGACCGCAGTTTCAGAGAGCGTTCATGCATGCTTCATTCCCCATGGACATTTCATCTTCTTCACCATGCTATCTTTCTTTCCACTCGATTACCATTGTGGCCGTGTATCTGCACCAACATGGTCATAAAAACCTCATTAGATCTCTGGAACACTCAGAAATTCAGCTGATTGGTTCACATTTTGTTAAATTCAAGCAGAAATTTGAGTTGCGCCATTGGCGCGACTGTTTTGCTAACAGTCGCGCCAGTTGGTGCGACCCCTTTGCAAAAAGGAGCCAATTGGTGCGGGTCTGTGCCCGATACCCGCGCCAATTGGCCAAGCCTAAATTTTCAAAGGTCCCCTCAGGGATAAAAAAAAACAATGGAAATCTATAAAAAATGAATTAAAACAAAGCTAAGGAGAGTGCCTCTTACCTGGAACGAATGAGAACTGAAATGACGTACTGGATTGACGACAATTGCCGCCGCAATTTTGCACAGCAAAAGCTCACTGTTGCTCTCACAAGAGGTAAAAATTAAAAGTGAATATGTTTTTACTATTTTTGGAATATTTATAACTTTTCAAAGTCAAAATTAGGTTTTGAAAGTCATTTTTCAAATATTTTATTATATTTTGTCGAAAAATGGGTTTTACACTCACTTTCATGTGTAGCAACAGGTTTTCACGCAGCTTGGACGACGATACGAGTTTTATTTTATACTTTTTTGGATTCGGTAAAAACACGAAAAAGTCATTTTTGGAGTCATCTTTCAGCTCTTTTCTGACTCTCTCAACATGAAAAGATTGCCGAGTCGCTTTTCGTTTTGATCTTGTTAAATTGGCTGCGAAACGACATCTACCCAGTATACGTTTACCCCTTTTTCGGGCTGGGATAGATTATTTATGAAAAATAAATACCCTAGCCTATCGCGACTAGGACGCTTTCTCAGACACAATTTTCTACCTTTTTGGATCTGAGGAACTATTCACGAAAAGGGACCGTTGGAGTTTACTTTTCCATTGTCTTTTCAAAATCTCTAAACATGAAAAGACGCCGAGTTCTCCCTTTGTCAGACTCGTTAAAACTTGATGACATCGGATTCAGTCGTAATGACAATATTCGAGTTCCTCCTTCCTAGGGCTCGTTAAATGTACTAGGTTGGATTTGTCCGAAGGACGAACTTATATCACAAGCATATTCTATCCCCTTCAAGCTTGTTTTCAAAAATAATTGGGGTACTCGCTAGAAATGGTGGGGAACAAATGAAACCAATATCATCGTTGTTTTGGCAGTATGTCGCTCTTGATCATGGCACTTGTCTGCATTCGTGTCGGGTTGGGGATATCTCATCTCATTTTTCCACTTGTCTCCATGGGTTTGGGTGATCCTTTTTGACTTCTCATCTACTCTTTGCCTCATCGTCATGACCTCAGATCTTTTGATGTCAGATACTGCCCAATCCATTTTCGTGCCGCCGATATGTTCAAGAGAAGTTGACCTCTGTAGTTTCAACCCTCCTTTGATTCTCATCTGATCCTGATTCACAAAAATTATGTTCCTCTGTCTCGCGTCGATGATGTGGGAAACATTATGGCCCATCTTCGATCAAGGTAACTTCCTGTCGACTTCAGCTCATTATCCAAGAAGCTGATCTAGAGACTCCTTTCTGGTACCTTGGAGCCTGCATGCCTCAATGGCAGGTTCTTCGCATTCGACGCAAGGTTTTCATGATTGACCTTAGATCGGATGATTCTGCGGGTGTTCGACGCCAACTCACTATTCACATTCCGTGGATTGTACCTATAGTACATTGAGGGCCATTGTCATTATTGGTGGTTGCTCTCGCATCTGTTAATGACTTTCATCATTGGCTGGTAATCAGACGATGTTCTTGCATGTTCGACTTCAGCTCACTTATTCACATGCTAGAAATTTTACTCTGTTCGGGTCGAGATAGAATGCAAGACCCTGGGTTTTGTCCGATGGAATCCAGGCTGCGGATTTTGTGGATTATCATGATTGGTTACATGAATCATTGATTGGATGGCTGTGACCATACCTGAGTCTACTTACTGATCCTTTCTGGATGGCTGCGTCCATACCTTGGATATTGATTATTGTATACTCTATTATGGATGGCTGCGCCCATACCACACATCATGTATTTGAGATATCAGTTGTACTTGTCTATGCAGGTTTTTTGATGGCAGTGTTTTCAGTTGGACACATTCTCATAAAGCATTTCACCCCTCTCTCTCTCTCTCGGGCCTCATGCTTTAGGGGGCATCTGTTACACAGTAATTTGTCACCATCCCTTCAATCCCCTGTCCTGCACATTGGAGGGCATTTCTGTGACCTGTGAGCAGTGACATGACTTGAAACCACTTTCATGGCATCCCCCTTGACAAGGAAAATCATTCCTCTGAAGACAGTTTCCTGTAAAAAACCCTAGAAATAGACCTTTTGGCCTTGGCGTGACTAGCCAGTTCAGCCCTTGCGCCAATGGGGGAAATCCACCAAAGAGGGCGCGCCAACTAGTGCTCTGTCCCAGTGTATTGATCGCGCCAAGCTTAATAAGGATTGTTTTTAAAAAATAAATGGCGGAAGTTTGATTCCAAACAACTCCTGAACGAGTCTCTAAAATGATTTGGGAGGTTTGGCTCCTGATCTCCATGTAGGGGAGGTGGTTTTCCACCTATCATGGAAGCTTCCTTGAGGATAGGGCCAATCCCACCATTGTAGGGATCCCAACTCCCCTTCCACCATCTATATAATCTTGCCATTTTCCCTTTGCAAGCTAGCCTTAATGGTCATAGAACTAAGAGCTGAATCAGAGACTATCACTAGACAACATCTGAGAGCCAAGCTGAAGAGAGAGAGATTTGTCCCATTCCCGACGAGCTTCATCGAGACGTGCTCTGCTGTTGACCCGTCGAAGGAAGACCCAACGTCAAAGCTCAGGTTGTATCTTTCTTTCGTTGTGATTAATAATAAACAACTTTGATTATGGTTCCATTCATATTTTCATGTCTCATGTTATGAATTATATCTTCTCTAACTGATATATGGTTACATGTTTTAGGTTTTACGTTGTGTGTTGTTTCTTCGTGTACGCGTAGGTGTTCAAATGTGTTAGGCGAGAGAATTGTGATCTGCCAAAGTGAAGGACGAAAACACCATCTTTTCTGCAAACAACAACAGCGTGGGACTTAAGGTAGGCCTCTTGTCGCATCTTGGTATTTTGTAACTAGGAACCTGCGTCTTGGTGTGACTCGGTTGTTGCTAGACCCGATCTAGACTAGTAGGGATCGCCTCTGTCCGCAGAGGGGATTTACCTCTCCAACAACAGTTTTGTGTGAAAGGTCCAAACCTTTGGATAAGTATACCTCTTTGAGCTCGGACTTAGCACAGTTTATTAGCTCAGGTTTTATAGCTAAGGTTATTAAACAAGCCTCAAGCTTGGATCTACATCTGTGCCTCCGAACCTTTGACATATCCAGTGGACAATTTCTTATGTGAAATCTTGGACCTATATGAAGCTCGGATCCATAACTCTCTTCTGGAGGTTGAACATTATGATTACCTTAAGAACAGTCACTTCAGTCCTGTAGCTTACTTTTTCTATAAACATTATCTTTTGAATACACCTTGGAACAGTTGATAAGTTACCTTGGAGGCTTGAAATTCAGGCTCTCTCACCTGTGAAGGAATAAGGAGTTTTGGGTGCAACAATACGGTGAAACCATTTTTGAAGCAACAATATTGAGGGCAGATTTTGTTAGCACAGTTGAAGAAAATTTCAAATAAGCCATTGGACATCTATTGATGTAATCAGTGAAACTGTTGAACCCTTAGTTAAAATGAGAGGGGGGGGGGTGAATCAGTTTAATACATTCATGGTCTTTTAAAACTTTCCTTTAAACTTATTTACACCTCCATTTCATGATCAACTTATTATATAATGAAACCACAATCTTAATAAGTGAGCAACAAGTATTAAGCAGATTTAAATACAAAATATCAACACATAATCATCATACATATGGACAACAAATATAAGTGGAAACCCATAAGGGAGAAAACCACATCTTATTATTGTTGTGATGCAAAGGCAAGCTCCAAATCCCTCTCACCACTGATTTTCTGTAGGCTCCAACCTACAGGAGGCTACTACCTCAATTCTGCAAGCTACAACGTGCAAGGAAGCTCCAACTCCCATTTGTTTTCTGCAGGCTACAACCCACAGGAGGCTCCTACCTCAACTAGCTACAACTGGACATCTATAATGCTACAACTTGAAATGGAAGTGCCAACTCCCATGTATTTTCTGTAGGCTACAACCCACAGGAGGCTCCTACCTCAACCAGCTACAACTGGACATCTATCAAGCTACAACTTGATATGGAAGCTCCAACTCCCTCACACTACAATAAAATCATATGCATATTTACCTAGATATCAACTCTGTTTTTCTCCTTCTTCACTGCTGTCCTTCCAACCTTCATATCTGCTTTAAATCATCTCTGGATCTTCACAAATTCTCTATCTGCTCCTTCTTCTTCTTCCACTCTCTAATTTCTTTATGCATATGACAATAACATCATTTATAGAGATCACCTCATCACTGTTTGCATTCCATATGGGAATATGAAATGAACAGGTATGACTCTTTGCCTTCCACCTTCTTATTTTCTCGCTCAGCATATTCAGGATGTTACAATACTATGTACTCATTTCAGTATGACATTGTAGTTTTGCTTTGCCTATGGAGACTTTCCTTTGCATCATATACAATAAAAATAATTAATTCATTTACATTTACAGTTACAACAAATATATTTCACCCAACCCTTTCATCTATTTGCTCATTGTGCATTTGTCTTTTCTGCTGTTGTCAGAGTTTTTTCGGTTCTTGTTATTACATTCAACACGATTCTGCATAACTGTCATTTTGGCCTAACTCGAACCAGCTGTTGTGTTTCCAACAGTGCCACCATATTCTCCTACTTGAGTCCTTCTGCCGCGTTTAGCCTTTTCTTCATAAGCCATCGTTACCGCATTAACCATGGTTCTGCACAAGTGTCGGGTCTTACTCGATTCTATTCTTGCATTCAGGCTTTCCTTTTTGTTTTACATTATAATCCTCCTTTGCCCTCCGATACGATTTAACAAAGGGAAATCGCATACTCTCGGACTTGAAATGATATAGGCTTCAGCATTGACCTGCATCGCGTCCGCTTCATTATCGCACTTCGCACTTCGGCGTTCCAATGTGATTCTTGAGTGCTTATCCTCTTGAGCTTGTGAATTGCGATATCTGATTGGGTCCATAGCTAGACTTCAATTCCTTTAGATTTTAGCTTTGAACTATATCGCGTCCGCTTTCTATCGCATTTCGGTATTTCAATCGTTCTTTGCTATATGGCTCCTTTGCTCTCTGATGCGATTTACAAAGGGAAAATCCATACTCCCGAACTTTAAATCTCTTAGATAATAGCTTTGAGTTGCACGTCGGCAAGTCGCCTTTCAACATGCTATCACTTCTGAGCTTTGCGATCTATGATATGCGATTTGGGACAAAGGGTTCGGGTCCCACAAGGGTGCCACGTCACTACCACAACATTTTCCACGTCATCAAGATTTATTTGCGATTTTTGGGGTGAGGTCCACATCTTCTGCCATGTCGCTTGCCACATCATCTTCTGTACTTCGTAATTCGCAATTTCACATCGCAATATTGGCTATCGCATCGCAATATCGGCTATCTCAATATCACATCGCAATATCGGCTATCGAAATATCACTGTCACAATATCCATTACTCTTGCTTCCGATTTGCGATCTAATTTCTGCCGATGCGGTCATCACCGTTGATCTGTCCAGATCTACGATCCTCATTGCTGTTTGCAATTCAATTGTATTTCTGCTCCGCTTATCTTACAATGAATCATATCCATCCATTTCTTGCTTTTGTTGTTGCGATCTAATCGTGACCGTCCAATCACCTCACTTGGAATTCTTCAAATAATTCTCTGCCTTAGTCGATTTTTGTTTTTTTATCCTATCGTTGCTCTGTAACTCCGACTCTTGCTGCTCTCAGCTTCTTTGCATCCTCTCTGATAACTTTGATTCATTCATTGCCTCTGCTATCTCTGTTGCATTTTCTACCTCTGTAGTATCCGTTGCCTCTCTTCCTTCTCTACTTCATTTGTTTCCTCTGAAGTCTTTGTGTCCTTCATGATCCTATGCCTCTTTGCTGCTTCTCTCTGCCCCTTTGCCTCTTTGATAATTTTGGTGTAACTCCTTTCTGATCCTTTGCCATCAATGATAATATTTCAAACATCGAAACAAGACATTTGGGATCATGTTTTGAAGGTGTATAGAAGCAGTGTTGAAGGATTTTCTGAAGAAAAACTATAGACACCTCTGAGCAAACTTTGAAGAAGAAATAAGGCCAACAAATATTGTACTATTGAAGATATCCTTATGACAACCTTGGAGAAACATACCTCAATTGAAGGAGCAGGCCATTAACATCAATTGGAGCACTTTTTGAAATAGTCTTGAAGAAGCCTATTGAAGACACCTTGAGGGATTCTTCAAGACATTTGGAGAACTTGTAAGACACCCTTGGAGATCATGATACATTGCTGATGTCATCATGAAGTGACCTTGGAGAAATTGTTTGGGTATGATGAAGAGCAGTGGTGACTCCTTCTAAGAAGAAAAAGGTTGTCATTGATGACGTAATGTGGAAACTACAATGAAGACTAAGTGAATATTGTCAGGGCTCGTTGAAGAAGATTTTGGGAGCCGTGAAGAATAACCAAAGATATTTTGACGAAGTGAAGTTGTGGGCTGGAGCCCAAGAGGTTGGAGCCTCATAAAGACAAGGTTGGTGCCTTGGAAGATAGGGTTGGAGCCGTAGAGGATAGGATTCCTCAAGAGACCAGGTTGGAGCTTGTAACAGATATAGGGTTGGAGCCCTTGAGGTTGGTGCCTCAAAATTGACAAGGTTGGAGCCTTGGAAGTCCAAGTCGGTGCTTGGAAAATAGAGGTTGGAGCCTGAGAGATTGAAGATTGGTGTCTTCATCTAGGGTTGGAGCCCTACATATATTGTACTTGATTTATTGTAAAGAAGAAATTAATAAAAACATTTATTCTTATTGTTCATTTGTGTTCTAAATATAGGTGATCTAACTCGTAAAATTAAAAATTGAAAAGAAATACTGATTCACCCCCCTCTCAGTATTTCCAACAATTGGTATCAAAGCCAATACCTTCACTCAAAGCCTAACAGCTTGAAGGTTGATCATTAGAACACAAATGGCAAAGCCAAGGAAGAAAGTCCCCAATCCTTCTAAAGATGTGTCTTCCTCAAACATTGAAATTGAAGTAAATCAATTTGCGAAGGCTCCATTGTTCAATGGAAATTTTGATATATGGGTGGCAAGAATGAGCAATTTCTTGAAGATTCAAGGCATTGAAGTTTGGAAATCGGTGATTACTGATAGCATGATGGAAGGAGAATCCAATGAGTATAATACAAGAGAAATGAAAGCAATCTTGAATGGGCTACTTGATTCTATGAAGGCCAATTTGCAAAAATGTTCATCATCAAAAGGCATATGGGACAAACTTCATGATCTTCACTCAAAAGGAGCATTGACAATGATCTCTAGTCAAGAAGATGATGAAAAACAAGAAATAAGTCCAGAATCCATCAACAAAGCTGGAGATAAGAGAGATGACAACAAGGCTAAAGAAGACCTAGAAGATGAAGAGAACAAAGAAGACTTTGAAGAAGATCTCCTAAATAAACTTATGGCTTCCATGGAAGAGATTAACAATTTAAAAAAGGAAAATGAGGAACTTAAGAAGAAAGCGCAAGATGGTAACCAAGACAAGACAAGGAAGGAAGTTGAGTTTGTCAAGCTTCAAGTATAAGAAAGGGATGAGGAGCTCGCCAAACTTAAGGAGGAATTTCATCAAAACAAAAGAAAGCATCATGAAGAAGTCATATCTATGACAAATCAATTGGATAAGGCAAAGAAAAGGGAAGAAGCTTTGTCAAGCCACCTTGAACAAAGACTTAAGAGCTTGAACAATCTTGAAGCAGAGATTGGTCAATACAAGGAAGAGGTCTCCTCTCTTAGATCTCAACTAGAAGAAGCAAGGGAACAAGCACAAGGAGCCGAGAAGATGATGGAAACTTTGGCATTCATAGAAGGACAAGTTGATGAAGAAGAAAATGAGAGAAATACCATGATATGCCAACTAGAAGAAAAGGATGAAGAAATCTTCAAACTAAAATCAGACATCAACCTTCTCAAGACTGGAACATGTGAAGCTACAAGAATAAAAGAAGAAATGGAGAGCAGTCTAGCAAAGAAGAATGAAGAAGTATTCATAATGAAATCAAATACCATCTCCCTTAAAAAATAAGCACACGAAGCAACAAGGATGATGGAATAAATGAAGAAGCAACTAGTCATGAAAGATGAATATTCTGCAAAGTTGAAAGGAGAAATTGTCTTTCTTAAAAAGGAAGTTGACTTGTTGAGTAAGAACTTGAAAAGCTCTCAAACCCTAGATGACATCCTAAGTCAGCAAAGGTCTCCCCTTGATAAATCAGGTCTTGGCTATGCAGGTGAATCCTCAAGCAAGAATGATAATGCTTCAAACAACAAAGATGTGAGGAGCCTAGAAAGAAATGTTGATGCTCCCAGTTCCAGCAAAGGCAAGGAGAAGAATGAAGACAACAATGGAAGAAATTCTACTCGAAGGAGACTTGCAGATGGTGTCAATAATACAAAAGGAAATAAATATCATCAAAGAATCCCAAGGCAAAAGGACTTTAGAAGTACATCAAGGAAAACTCCATCTCCCAGGTACCAAAGTATATTTCTTGGTTATTGCTATTCTTGTACAGACTTTGGGCACATGGCAAAAGATTGTAGGGAAAATCACAAAGATAAATATAATGGTCCCCGTCAACATCCTAGAAACAATTTTGCAAGAAGAAGTCATGATTTCTCATTCATGAACAAGATGGAGTGCTTCAATTGCCATAACATTGGACATATGGCACGTAATTGTAACTTGACTTGGGCCCCTGCACAAGCTAGAACCATGCCAGAGAAGAAAGTTACACAAGTATGGAGAAGGAAACAAGTTGAATATGGAAGTCCCTTGAACACTCCAACAAACAACACATGTTGTTGACTAGATGAAGTCATCCTTGATATTCCAAGTATTTGATGGTGAAACCATGCCAAAAAGAGACCATGCATATAGTTAGGGGGAGTTTGTGATTCTTGAGTATTCTTGCAGAAAGTGATCCGTGAGTGGGCCCTATGAAATCCTTGATGAGTTACACATGGAAAATATTGATAAATCATCTCTCAGAAGTAACTCCATTGAAGAAAAACCATGATTTTATGATGATGCCTTCTACTTTATCACACAAGGTAAGAAATCCTTCATGAGCTAAAGGAATTTGTCCAGACATGGGGAGATGGTACAACACATGAAGAAATACAAACAAATCTATCATGAACCATATTTCCAGAAGAAATATCACCATGGCACGGGAAGTAGCATACGTATGAAGGACTACAATTCATGAAGAAAATAAGCAGCTTGACAAGGGGAGGATTCAGGCACCCCATTTGCCATTGATGTCAAAGGGGGAGAGAATGTTGGAAGGGCAAGAATATTGCCATCAATGACAAAGGGGGAGATCGTTGGTTAAGGTTTTCATTGATGTTGATATGGCATTGTTGGAGACGATAAATATTCTTGCAATACATGAATAATCCTTTTGTGATGCTGCCTCTCCTGATGCAAACTCTAGCTCTAGAAAAACCTAGCAAGGAGACCCTTGTGCCAAAATATTGAGGATGAGAAAAATCCTAAGTCTATGATTAAGGAGCCTTAAACCCTAATTAATGCCTAACCCTTGTTAAACAAAACCCTTGCCATGTTTACCCAAACTTTATTGAAAAACCTAACCTTGCTACCGTAAGTCCTAAAATACAAATATAACCAAACTCTAAATGCAAAATCATATGCGAAGTTTGAAGTACTTACACACATATCTTTACGTATGATATAACATATATAATATATTATATATTGAACACATATCTAATTGAATATTGGAAACAAAGAATATATTTAACATTTACATATCCACAACAAGTCAGCTACGGTCCCACATCTCAATTGTTCACAACTCTCGGCCGTCCCCACACATCCATGTCATCACTACACATTAAAGCTTTAAATTTTTTATGAGAGACATGAAAATGCTATATAGTATAACTTATTTCCTCGTTGAACATTGCATGCTTGATGAACGTTGGACGTTGCATGATCTCTCACACTTGTCGGCTTCAAAACCTCCGTTGAACATTGGTTGGCTCCAGCAATTCAGACGTGATGGTTTAACTTGAACATGTGTATATATATATATATATATATATATATATATACATAGCGTGAGGTCATTTGGTTAAAAAAAACTCAGTAAAGAGACAGAAAAATAAAAAGAAGTCGAAGAAGAGAACGACACAGAGACAACTCGAAATAGAAGCGAAGAAAAAATTTGTTTGGGTCATCTGACATCTGAAGCAGCTTGGTTACCATAGGCAGCTAGAAGAACAAAGCTACAGGCAGCCATATTTAACACGGTCACCACTAGGCATCCACAGTAACTTCGGACAGCTGACAAGTTAAGATTCAGAAAAGATAAGCGGTATTTGGAGAGATCAGATTCCGTGCGGCCAACTACAGGCTCGGACTAAGCCACCCTCTATACCCTCGGACCTGGTACATATTCAATAGCTCGGACCTCTACATACATTGGCTCGGTCCTGCACATACATTCTATAGCTCAGACCTTCTATACCCTCAGACTTGTGCATAATTCAGTGGCTTAGATTTCTACACAGATTATGTGGCTCGTTGCTACAAGTAAACCTGTGACAATCACATCTTCGGACTTGTTGAGTTGCACTGTATTTTGCAAGTTGTCATACCCTTGATATATGACAAGGTCTTGAAGAAAACACTCTCGGACCTGTGATGAAAGAAGCACCTAAATTGTTTGTTGGAAGATTATGGGATAGCATTTTGATAAGTCACAGTAAGCTCGGGCCTCTATTACCTTGTGTGGAAGACTACGATCTATTCGGACTGCTAGAGGGCTAATATATATTATGGGAAATATACAAATTTGCTTCTCCTTGAACTTGTTTTGTGGCTCGATTCACATACACAATAGCTCGGACTTGTGGAGGAGGCATTGATCACAGTTTTGTGTGAAAGGTCCAAACCTTTGAAGCAATATACCTCTTTGTGCTCGGACTTAGCACAGTTTATTAGCTCAGATTATTAAACAAACCTCAAGCTTAGATCTACATCTGTGCCATCGAACCTTTGACATATCCAGTGGATAGTTTCTTATGTGAAATCTTGGACCTATGTGAAGCTCGGATCCATAACTCTCTTCTGGAGCTCGGACATTATGATTACCTTAAGAATAATCACTTCAGCCTTGTAGCTTACTTTTGCTGTAAACATTATCTTTTGAATACACCTTGGAACAGTTGATAAGTTACCTTGGAGGCTTGAAATTCAGGCTTGCTCACCTGTGAAGGAATAAGGAGTTTCGGGTGCAAAAATACAGTGAAACCATTTTTGAAGCAATAATATTGAGGGCAGATTTTGTTAGCACAGTTGAAGCAAATTTCAAATAATCCATTGGACATATATTGATGTAATCAGTGAAACATTGAAACAAGACATTTGGGAGTATGTTTTGAAGGTGTATAGAAGCAGTGTCAAAGGATTTTCTAAAGCAAAACTATAGACACCTCTGAGCAGTCTTTGAAGAAGAAATAAGTCCATCAAATATTGTACTATTGAAGATATACTTATGACAACCTTGGAGAAGCATACCTCAATTGAAAGAGAAGGCCATTAACATCAATTGGAGCACTTTTTGAAATACTCATGAAGAAGCCTATTGAAGACACCTTGAGGGATTCTTAAAGACATTTGGAGCACTTGTAAGACACCCTTGGAGATCATGATACATCGTTGATGTCATCATGAAGTGACCTCGGAGAAATTGTTTGGGTACGATGAAGAGCAGTGGTGACTCCTTCTAAAAAGAAAAAGGTTGTCACTGATGACATAATGTGGAGACTACAATGAACTGATGACATAATGTGGAGACTACAATGAATACTAAGTGAAGATTGTCAGAGCTCGTGAAGTTGTGGGTTAGAGCCCAAGAGGTTGGAGCCTCATAGAGACAAGGTTGGTGCCTTGGAAGATAGGGTTGGAGCCCTAGAGGATAGGAGTCCTCAAGGGACCAGGTTGGAGCCTGTACTAGATATAGGGTTGGAGCCCTTGAGGTTGGTGCCTCAAAATTGACAAGTTTGGAGCCTTGGAAGTCCAAGTCGGTGCTTGGAAAATATAGGTTGGAGCCTGAGAGATTAAATATTGGTGTCTTCATCTAGGGTTGGAGCCCTACATATATTGTAAAGAAGAAATTAATAAAAGCATTTATTCTTATTGTTTATTTTGTGTTCTAAATATAGGTGATCTAACTGGTAAAATTAACAATTGAAAAGAAATACTGATTCACCCCCCTCTTATTATTTCCAACAACAATGTTGGCGAGACACATGACTAATAGACACCATAGTCATTGTCTCTGCAAGGTGCATACCCCACCTAGGTGTTCCCAGAGTATGAACTTCTTGGACTATTCTTCTCTTGGGTAGCCAACCCTCAAAGAATATCAGTCCTCAACTACTCTTATCTTGAATGCCCTATCTCATTCTCAAAGAGTATCGACTGCCAGTTGATTACCCAATCCTCCATTCTGTCTTCTAGGTGAAGACAAGAATGATGTGTCTATCCATTCTCTTCACATGGCCTTCACTAAGACTTACAACTGTTAGTACTGGTCTAGTGCATGACACATGTAATAGAGAATCACATATGCCACTCCCTTCCAAGAAAGAAACTTACCACCAGGCTCCCTCTCAACCAGGGTCTTATAGCAGCAATCCAACTACTCATGAAGAATTTCTCCCCTCGATGTCATGGATTTCGATATTGAGGAGCCTTCAACTTTTGGCTTCATAGGGCACATATCATCCATCACTTTAAGTCACGAGTCATGTCCACTATCAAAAAGTGATTCATCAATATTTCTCATCTGGTACACCGTTATGCCATGCAGATTTCCTTTGAATCATCTCCAAGGATCATACATCCTTTCTCATGATTAGCAGCCCTACACAAATTCATCCATATAAACATATATATATGAAATTTTAAAAACAAAAGTTACCTTAGTGATGATCTTTCACCACGAAATCTTCCTGTGGGCATCAACATCCTTATTCAGATTGACACATCTCCTAATGTTATGTTTTGTCAAGGGTCTTCTTCTTTATTAGAATTCTATCAGAGTCTACATATCCTCTAGGAGATCTCCTAGTCACATCTTCTTGGCTTCCAGGTGATAAATGCCTCTTGACATAGTTTCATTTCATGATCTCTTCATTTCTGCACATTCTTTATTCCCATAAACTTACAAATTTTCCATTTCCTTGTTCAGGTAATCCCACCTCATATTCCATGAGGATATATTATGTTGATTTCATCTGTCAGTGCACTAAGAGATCCTCCTTCATAGATCATACTTCTAAATATGTAAGTTTGTTACTGCAACCATATGACATGAATTAACAACATCCAGTGTCAGCATATGAATGTATACATACCTCATACCTTTTTCATTCAAGACATCCTATAGCAGATTTACTAGAATGAAGAGCTTCATTCCCTTGACCTGCTTTATTCATATGTCATTATATCCCAGAATTATGTTTCCATGATGACCCTTGATCTTGATGACTGCCTTCCATCAAAATTGTTATCAGAGAGGTTTTCCCCAGAGCTGCTACACCAAGAGCTCCTACCATGCTTTTATCATGATGCTATAATATACATTTCTTTCTATCATACTATTTTACAACCAACAGAAATCACTTAAAGGAGAAGATGATCCTAATCATAGTTGAGATCCATCGCTTCTTCTTTCTTAGATTTATTTACATCAGGTTCTTCTCTTATATCTAAGACATGGGCTTCTTAATCTCGTTTATAATGCCCAAGATCATTACATCCAAATCATCGTGCTTTGTCCACATTTCTCTTCTTATTCTGAGGACCAAATTTATCGAATCTTCCTTTCTTACCGGACATGGCAGAAAAGGCTTGATTCTCTTCTCTTGATCCTTTTATCAATCTTGATTCTTCTATCTTCCCAATACTTTGGAATGGCATGGCTTCTTCTCTCCCATCTATGCTGGAGGTAGAACCTGTCCATTCTTTCAGTAAGACATTTTGTACCATAGTGAGTATTTCTCTATCAGACATTACTTCTCCCAACTTCAATAGTTGTTCTCGTATTGTGAAAATATCCATCATATATGGAATTATTCATTCCTTGGACATTCTCAATTTGAATATTTTTTGTCTCAGGGATATTATTTCCTTTGTAGAACCTTTCGAGAACAGTTCCACCAATTTATCATATATTTATTTTGAGGATTATAGCTTTGATACATAGGGAATGAGAGAGCATTTTATGGATTCTATAAGAATCCTTCGGGCTCTTATGTCTCCCTGCATGTATTTGATATATGCTAGAATGTCTTCTTTTGGAGGTTGAATTGTAGATCCTTCTTTGAAGCCCATAACTTCATTTTCAATTAGCTTTAGATCTATCCTTTTCTTCCATGCATTGAAGTTTGATAACCCAACCAATTTGTTGCTCTCTATACAATAAGTCATTTTGACATATTTAGATAAATTCATAGATACTTACTTGAGAGAGTGACTTTCTCCTTCAACAGTTGCCTTGATAATGATGAAGAGGTTAGGAACTTCTTCTAAGATATAATTCTTCAATCTAGGTGATCTTGTGTAATATTCCCAATTAGCAACAAATAATTGGAAATATTAAACTTTGACTATTTTACTTTAATAAATATAAGTTAGAAATAAAGTGGGTGAAGAGGGACACTTAACTCACCCTTAGGATAAAATTATTTAATAAAGTCACTTGGAGACATGATTATTTGGCAGCGTGGGGCCTAGAGGACGAAGTGGCAACGTGGAGGAGATGTCAGTGTGGGCAGCGTGGGCCCAAGTCAACGCAGAGCTAGAGGGACAACGTGGCTCAAGGAGACATCACAGTTGGTGGTGGGGCCTAGGTGAGAGAAAGGATCTCCAAACATAAAAAAGGAGAGAAGCTCCTCATTTTGATCATTCTACTATGCATCTATGTTATTTGTCTTTTTACATTGAGCACGCTTTTGCTTTTGAGAAAAGACTACAGGTTTTGTTCAGCACATCAGTTGTCTTCTTGCGGAGATCCAAACCTCAACCCCAGGGGACTTCGAGTGCCTTCTCGAGTGAGGAGTTCTCTCCTTGATTTACCGGAGAGAGTTGGAGCAGACACATTTGGGATTATTCACTTGTAGAGGCAACACACTCAGTGAGAGGGAGGACGCAGTCTTTGGAGGAGGAGATTTTGGATTGAGGGCTTAACAGGGGATTCGGCCCGAGAGGGTTGGAAAGGGGTCAGCCGTTCCCTATTCCATCATTTTGGTAGATTTGGTGGCCATATTTTGCAGCATATTATTTAGGGCTAGCGTTTATCATTGGGACAGCTTGGTACCTCAAGGGAGGTCATTTTCGGAGGTCATCCATTTTCGGAAAGCTTTGTGGGATTTTCTGGGTATTGGGTGGAGAGGCCATTCCCAAAGTTTCACAATTTTCCGAGGTGGGGGAGCAGCCCCAAAGAGTCAGTTCATTCCAATAGTAGCAGCAACACAGCAGCAGCACCAACAACTTGGAGATTACGCAGTCATTGAGGGAGCAACAATTCCATGATATATTCTGAGAGTATTTCTACGCTTTCCTAGTGCAAGCCGATGTGCCACCATTTTGATCACCTTTGTATTCATTTTATGTTTCAGTACTTAATAAAATGGCTCAATGTTCTCCATATTGTGTCTTGTTCATGTGATGTCTCTCTAGTTGCTGTATTTTCTTGTTTATGTCCTTTATATTGTTGTTTATTTCTATTCAGAATATTACAGTGGTATCAGAGCTCATAGACTTGGCTAAGCCTGTGGAGCAGATTGTCTATCACACCAGCAGGGAAACCATACATTTGTTACCGAGGAAGGAAGTATAGAGACCAAGAGCGGAGGTTAGAGATCACTTTCGAGGAAGGTGATTGCGTTCCAGTAGTGGACGCAGAAGAAGAGGAACTGATGGCAGAGGAAAGAGATGTCGGGAAGGAGTTTAGGGAACTTCTCCTCAAATCAGTGCAGGACTTGTCAAAATGGATAGAAGAGATGGGGTAGAAGCTCGCTATAGAACCTGGATAGCGTGAAACCCCTAGAGGTTTCCATACGGGAGAGGGATCAGGCACATCCCATCATTTGCAGGAGCAACTCATAGCGTAACATATATCATCTCATACACCCCCACGTTCCACAATGCCCACATTTCTTGCCACAGACACTGGGGCAGGAGCACAGCAGGAGCAGGAGTTGGCTCACATGGGGGATTACTTTGCCAAGTATCAGTCCTATGGTCGGGAGTTCAGAGATGCCCTCACATTCCATGACTTTGTACAACTCAAGAGGGACAACGGAACCCGTAACCATAATAGGGGGAATAGGCATTCACAGGATGAGGATGTACAATGCACTGTAGGCAGATTCTATCTATCGACATTTGACGGATCACATAAGTGTTCGGAAAAGGCTTGGGTGGAGAAGCTGGATACCTATTTCTAGCTTAATCAGATGGCAGAGGCAGAGGCCATCAAGGTGGCAGTGCTGCACCTGGAGGGCGAGGCCCATGATTGGTGCTTCCACGGGATGGCTACGCTGGGGCACTCAAGAGTGACATCATATGCTGAGTTTACATAGAGGTTGATAGAGCGATTTTATTAAAGGGATCCATAGGAGCACTTTGTTGAGCTGACTAAGCTCAAGCAGACTGAGAGTCCGGACACATACATCTCAAATTTTTTGAGACTTTCCATGATGGTACCTGACCTATCTTCAGCCAGGATGATCTAGATGTTCATCGATGGATTGGAAGAGCCTCTTTGGGGGTTAGTTAGATCGACGAGGCCAGCTACACTCCATGACACATGTGGGAGGAATTGGGACTTGCAGGATGCATTACCCCAGACTAGAGCTCCTTTCCCCCAGATACCGACATTTCAGCCGAAGGGGAAGGACACGAGGGTTCTGCCTCCAAAGGGTAACCAGAGCCGAGGCCCTTTGGATGAGGAGACCAAGAGAGATCTGAGGCGAAAGAAGCTATGCTTCACATGCCAGGAGCCATGAGCAGCAGGAAATCGTTGTGCCGTGGGGAAGGAACACTACATTGAGGTTTTCTCCGATAGTGATGGGGAAGAGGATGAGTATGAGGAGATGGAGGCAAGAGGCAACAGTGCAAGACAGAGAGGATATCATCCACCACCTCCACCACCAGGAGCTGGAGGTGCAGCATTTGCACCTACCGGGGGAGTCCTTACTTCTTTGCGAGGGGTTCCCAAATAATTGACACTGCGTGTCTGAGGTACAGTGCAGGGACAACATGTTTCGGTATTAGTGGACAGTGAGGCTACCCACAATTTTATTGATGCACAACTGGTAGAGTGGAGGAGCATACCAATATAGATATTTGATGGGTTCTCGGTACTAGTTCCAGGTGCCAGAACCATGCAGTGTGCCTGGTATGTGCCAACCTTGGCAGTGACTATGGCGACTTACACTCTGACAAATCACTTCTTTGTGATGGAAATTTCGAACACCAACGTGATACTGGGAGTATAGTGGTTGATCACGCTGGGAAAGGTCACCACAGATTGGGAGACCTTGGAGATGGAGTGGATAGACAAGAAGATTGGGAAGCATGAGATGATTAGGGGCATGCACACTTACCTACCAAAGACAGTTTTGGCCCACTGGATGGAGGCAGACTTCCGAAGGGGAGATATAGAGTGGGCAGTAGAGCTATGTGCTTCGGAGGTAGGGTCTACAGGGAAGGTCGTACACCCAGATGTAGAGTCCATCCTAGACATATATGCCATGGGTTTTGGAGATATACCACCAGGGTAGCCACCAGATCGGGGTTTTGAGCACACCATTGAGCTGGAGCAGGGAATCCAGGTAGTGATCACTACACCCTATAGGAATCCTAAGGCCTATCGGGATGAGATTGAGAGGGCCATCCATGAGCTCTTGGTGTTGGGACACATCCGTCCTTGCACTAGCCCATTTGCTTCTTCTGTCATGTTGGTGAAGAAGAAGGATGACACATTGAGGATGTGCATTGACTATCAGGCTCTCAACAAAAAGACCATGAAGAACCAATACCCCATTCCATGGATAGATGAGTTAATGGACGAGTAGAGGGAATCAAAGTTATTTTTGAAGATTGACTTGAGATACGGGTACCACCAGATTTGTGTAAGGGATCAGGATGTTCCCAAGACTGCTTTCAGATGTCATTATGGGCACTTTGAGTTATTGGTGATGCCCTTCGGGCTAACCAATTCTCTGGCCACTTTTCAGTCATGCATGAATCACATATTCCATAGTCAATTGAGGAAGTTTGTGTTAATGTTTTTCGATGACATCTTGATTTACAATAGGACATGGGAGGAGCACCTACAACATATTGAGGCTGTATTGTGCATATTGGAGGAGCACCTACAACATATTGAGGCTGTATTGTGCATATTGGAGGAGCAACATTTTTATGCTAAGCTCTCCAAATGCGAGTTTGGGTTGACAGAGATGCTCTAATTAGGGAACATCATTGGTGTGGACAGAGTGAGGGTCCACGAGGAGAAGATTAGGGCCATCAGGGATTGGCCAGTGCCGAAGAATGTGATGGAGCTTTAGGGGTTTATGGGCATTTGCACCTACTACCGGAAGTTCTTCAAGGGGTTTTCCCAACTTGCTGCACCCCTTACAGACCTTACCAAAAAGGGGGAATTTAGTTGGACTGACACAAAGCAGAGGGCTTTTGACAGGCTCAAGGAGGTGATGAGCAGCTGTCCAGTTTTGGTATTGCCAGATTTCACACAGCCCTTTGTCCTAGAGTGTGATGCATTAGGGGAGGGGATATGCACAATCTTGATGTAGGGAGGCCACCTCATAGCTTTCGAGAGCCGAAAGCTATTGCCACATGAGAGGTTGTCTGCTATATACGACAAGGAGATGTTGGCCATCATGCATGTATTGACCAATAGGAGAAGATATTTCATGCCTTACATGATTTTCCACTATTAGGCCACCAGGGGTTTACCAAAACCTATAGGGCCATTATAGAGAGGTTCTCATGGAAGTGCCTCAAGGAGGACGTACTCTGACATGTTAGGGAGTGTGAATTTTGCTAGCGTAATAAGGGGGAGATGAACCATCTGACATGTTTACTTCAGCCTCTTTCCATACCAGAGGGAAAATGGGAGAGTATTTCGATGGATTTCATCACAGGGTTACCCAATGTACAGGGTAAGGATTGTATATTTGTAGTCTTTGATCGGCTGAAAAAGTATGCACACTTCTTCGCTATATCAACACGATACACTGCAACACTGGTAGTGGACTTTTTATTCAAAGATGTCTTCAGATTGCATGGTCTCCCAAAGACCATTGTCAGTGATAGGGATAGCTGCTTCATGGGTGGGTTTTGGCAGGAACTTTTCCATTTGGTGGGCACCGAGTTGACCCTGAGCACCAGCTATCACCCACATACGGATGGACAGACAGAGATAGTGAACAAATGGATGGAAGGATACTTGCAAAATTATGTCAGCGAGCAACAAAAGGCATGGTTACAATGGTTGCACTTGGGGGAGTAATGTTGTAACACCACTCACCATATGTCTATCGGTATGTCTCCATTTTATGCTTTATATGGGTATCATGCTTTATCTTTTGTTGACGTGATGTTTGGTGCTAGTAAGGCCCCTAGGGCCAAGGATTGGATCCAAGAGAGTTGAGATATACTCCGAGCTCTTAAGGATAACATAGCTACAACATAAAATCAACAGAAGTTGTATGCTGACAAGGGACGAGTTGAGAGGCAGTTTGAGGTAGGGGACTTGGTCTACCTACGATTGCAACCATATCATAAATCCATGCTGAAGCAGAAGGGGGTTGAGAAGCTCAAGCCCCGTTTTTATGGACCATACAGGGTGACACACAGGATTGGAGAAGTTGCATATGAGTAGGAGCTGCCCACTGGTAGGAGGATTCATAATATTTTCCATGTGTCATGCCTGAAGAAGGCACTGGGACAACAGGTGACCGCAACTGAGGAGATTTTGCCCACAAATGATGAGGGGAATTTGGTGCTGCAGCGGGAGGCCATCATTGACACTAGGGAGAGGCAGCTGCAGAGTAGGACAGTCAGGGAATACCTGTTGAGATGGAGGAATCTACCAGATGAGGATGCCACTTGGGAGAGTGAGAAAATTTTATAGCATCCATCATTGCAGTTGCTTGAGGACAAGCAATGTTTTTCCGGGGAGGACTCTAATATTCCCAATTAGCAACAACTAATTGGAAATATTAAATTTTGACTATTTTAATTTAATAAAGTTAAGTTAGAAATAAAGTGGGTGAAGAGGGACACTTAACTCACACTTAGGTAAAAGCATTTCCTAAAGTCACTTGGAGACATGATTATTTGACAGCGTGGGGCCTAGAGGACGAAGTGGCAGCGTGGAGGAGATTTTAGCGTGGGCAGCATGGGCCCAAGTCAGCACAGATCTAGAGGGATAGTGTGGCTCAAGGAGACAATGCAGTTGGTGGTGGGGCCTAGGTGAGAGAAAGGCTTTCCAAACATAGAAAGGGAGAGAGGATCCTCATTTTGATCATTCTAATATGCATCTATGTTATTTGTCTTTTGACATTGAGCACACTTTTGCTATTGAGCAAAGTTTGCAAGTGTTTTTCATCACATCGGGTGTATTCATGCAGAAATCCCAACCTCAGCCTCGAGGGACTTCGAGTACCTGCTCGGGTGAGGATTTCTATCCTTGATTTACCAAAGAGAGTTGGAGCAGCCACAGTTGGGATTATTCATTTGCAGAGGTAGCGCAGTCAGTGAGAGGGAGGACGTAGTCTTTGGAGGAGGAGATTTTGGATTGAGGGCTTAACAGGGGATTCAGCCTGAGAGAGTTGGAAAGGGGTCAACCCTTCCCTATTCCATTATTTTGGTAGAGTTGGAGGACATATTTGGCAGTAGATTATTCAGGGCCAATGCGGTACCTCAAAGGAGGCCATTTTCGGAGGTCATCCATTTTCAGAAAGCTCTCTAGGCTTTGGGTGGAGAGGCCATTCCCAAAGTTTCACAATTTTCCGAGGTGGGGGAGCAGCCCCAAAGAGTCAGTTCATTCCAACAGTAGCAGTAGCACCAACAGCTTAGAGATTATGCAGTCATTTAGGGAGCAACCATTCCATGATAAATTATGAGAGTATTTCTACGCTTGCCTAGTGCAAGTCGAGTTGCCATCATTCTGATCACCTTTGTATTCATTTTATCTTTTAGTACTTAATAAAATGGCTCAGCATTCTCCATATTTTGTCTTGTTCATGTGATGTCTCTCTAGTTGTTGTAGTTTCTTGTTTATGTGCTTTATATTGATGTTTATTTCTATTCAAAATATTACATCTTGGATGCTTGATGGTAAAGGATGTCTTCAAAATATAATGTCATGTTTTGCCACTCTCTTGAATGTAAAATCTTTGATTGAAAAGATTATTTTCTTGAAAAGATGATCCTTTGAGGATCTTAAGAGTCTTCCTTGCAAACTTATTTGACTCTTCACCCAAACTTTGATTTTTGCTTCCTGGAGTGTCTCTTTGTCAAGTAGCCCTTGAGTTCATCACCTTAGCTCTAATTCCATGTTGAGAATTTGGAGGGATGGTGTTTAAGTCAAATTCTCTTCTTGATAATTACTTGTGAGCTTACTTGAGTTACTTATGTCTTCTTTTATTTAGCTTAATTAGTCTTTCACCAAGTCAATGATCAAAATGCAAAAGACACAAAATTAGGCTCCTAGAGCCAAGGAAAAACCTCTCCCTCTTGGAGAAGAAAACTCGCAAAGAATTCTCCTTATAGATCTTCAAATGACAAGTACCATGACCTAGACTCAGACCCTTGAACTAGGAATGCCTCCAAGACCTTGTCACTACCCTTTAAAACTTAATTATTCCCTTATTCAACAATCTGTACTATTCTGCACTGGTACTAGAGAGCTCGGTCTCCAAGTTTCACTTATTATTGCTCAGTTAAATATTGGGACTGAATTATCTTTACCTTGCATACACTTGCAACTGTATTATAGTTAGGAAGATAAATCCAAGATTTACCTTTCTCACTCTTGCTCACCTTTAAGACTGCTTTCTTCTTATGATCACTATCTTCACTTCAAAAAATTCTTCCTTCAAACCGACTTCCCTTAACTTTATATTTCAGGACCTTTGCAAAGCTTTGGAAACACAAAAAAATATGTAGTACAACAGTGTTATATCTGCAACATCTCCTTTCTTTAAGATCCGAAATAGGTGTTGTGATAACTTTAGACAAATCTGCAATTAACACCCTATACAAGCTTCCTGAAATCCACAGTTTATACTTAGAGAAATCTGCACTTGAATTCAGTGTAATCCGCACTTGAGTTCAGAGTCAATCTGCACTTCTATTCTTGTATTTTTGTCCGCAGTTAGCCTCAGAAAAAATCTGCATTAATCCACATTTCTGTTTCAGTGTGATCCGCATTCCTGTCACCTTCAAATGATCCGTAGTGCAGTGTCTATATAAGGCATTGTTCCTACCTCTAGGTCGACCATACAGTCACCTATTGAGCCGACTTCCTGACTGAGTTTTAGGTCGACTTGAGTGAGTTTATTCCAATGTTGATGAGGGATGTTCATAGACGTTTCTTCAAGGAGTTTTGACAAGGTCTAGATCATAACTAGACACTTAATTACACATGTGACTAGAAGATAACCCTAATAGACATCAAGAAGAAGTCTATTGACCTATAATAAAATCTTGCTCATGAAACCCATGAAGAAAGTACAACAAAATACATTTTATTATCTTTGTCTTCTTTTTTACATAAAATACATAATTACATAGTCAATATGAAGATCGACCTAGTTACACTTTCCAACAAGAGAGAGGTGGGGAGAGAGGGAGGGATATTGAAATAGAGATAAAGGGGGAGAGAGAGGGAATATGAAAGAGAAAAATATAAATATTGTACAATATTATATAACTAGCCTGTAAAAATTACACCAATGGATTTAATCCGATCATGCAATGTACTAAAACAAGATATTGAATCTTTCTACAATATTTGTGGAATATAAATCACGATCGCTCAATCACCTGCAAGTAAGAGAAAGAAATAAATCAATTTCACAACACGATTTTTCTGGGGAAAGAAACTGCTCAAAACCCCTCCATTTTTATTGTAGAATCAACCAAGAAATCATGAAACAATACAATGCATGTGTGCTCACCACAACCTCATACACTCTACCAATTATCCCACACCGATCTAGGAAAAATTGGACCAATACATAGCCAATTTCCTGCCCACCTTCAGCCTACCTTGCTCACGCAATTCCTAGGAAAAATAATTCTTATTAAATAGGAATTCCAAACTTTCTTGACTGCGAAATTCACCACGGGCTTCCTGTGGCTTTATAATTGCACCTGGGCAGTTCGCTAATAATACAACTGATAATTTACTTTCCTTTAACCTTTGTCTCAACTGGGTCGTCATCAAAATTGACATGTATGCAACTATTAATAGTGAATCATCATTTACTTGTAGATCACTACTTGTGAATTAAATCTGTTTTAATTCACTTGATATTCCACTAGCTCATCAATCAGTTAGAACTAGTTAAACTGATTTTAACTCAATTAATTTGAGTTAACTGATTGCACTCACACCACACTAGTGCTACGACTGCAACTGGACCTTGTAAATAATAGAATCACTCTACATGCCTATCCTTTGACCCTCAACTCAAAATTCTTGAGCTAACTAAGTCTATCACACTTAGTTAACTATTACAATTTGTTATGAGATAAGATTATAAATTATTTTCCAATTTATTAAAAAATTGGATGCCCACATTAGCACTTATGTGTCACTTGAATTCCTCACTCATGTGTGACCTGGAATCCCACACTAGTATGTGGTGCATTTTCTTGTTGAATTTCAACACAACCTAGACCCATCTTAACCCTAGATCTATAAAGCGTTGAAAGGGATAAAATCTCTTGAGGTGCAAACCTTTAATCAAGTTTACACTAAAAAAAGAGGTTTGCATCTCGAGGGATTTGATCCCTCTCGACGCTTGATAGATCTGAGGTTAAGATGGATCTAGGCTAGTTTTTAACAACGAGAATCTCAATTTATAAGCTCTATATAAGTGATATTTTCCTATAAAAAAAAATAAATTGTATAAACAATTTATGAAAATCAATTAAACACTTTATAAAACATACATTTCACTAAAGTTTTAAATTAGTTTTAAAATTATTTATTTATAAAATTAAATACATAAAATCAATGTGTGTTGCATATCCACAAACATTCCTCATATAACTCTAAACTCTTTGCCACAACCTTGATGTTCCATTCATAGATGGTCCGGAAAACCAAATGACCTATGGATGACACAACCATGAACAATTTGAAGATTTGTTCCTTGAATGGAGTTTTAGTTAGCATTTTATAGTGTGTTCAAACATAACATGTATAACAAATTCAACGTCTTTTCCGTGAGAGAGAATCATATTGAATGTCTAATTCATCCATAAGAGAAAACAAAACAAGATTAATAGCTGCAACACAACACAGTCTCTACCTCTATCGCTAATTAATTTATTAAGGTTATGCGTCTTTGTGTGGGACCCACATTTTGTCGTTATTTCAGAATGCCCACATTTTTACAATCTGTCGTTATTTTCGTGTCAGCACCTCCATATTCTGCACAATGAAAACCACCATAGCATAGCTTTCCTTCGCACCTCCATACTATGCACAATGAAATCCATTTTCACATAGCTTCGTCTGCACTTTCGCACTCTGCATAATTTCCGCAGTGTGTACAATGAAAACTTCATCTGCATCTCCACATTCAACACAATGTGTTATTCAGGCTATGCCTCTTTATGCAGGACTCACATTTTGTTGTTATTCGAGAATCCCACATTTCAAAAATTTGTCATTATTTCTATGATCGCAGCTCAGTATATCTCACATAATGAAATCCACCTTCACATAACTTTCCTTTGCACCTCCAAACTCCAGACAATGAAATCCATTTTCACATAGCTTTGTTTGCACTTTCTCACTCCGCATAATTTCTGCGATGCACATAATGAAAGCTTATCCGCATCTCCACATTCTGCACAATGTGACGTTATTTGAAAACTTTGCGTTTCTACATTCTTCATTGTGCATTCTCCACACTTTGTACAATGATATCAATTCAATTAAAAATAAACTAAATTAACTCAATTAAAATTCATATTATGAACAAGTTAATACACATAATTACAAAGAAGAGCATTTTTTGTTACTAGTCTGCCCACTGGAAACCAGACGAGTAGCACAAGTTTAGTATCTTGAGATTACATTGTTTTTTGTGCGTATTTGGGCATCAGATAGACATAAAAACTCCAAAATTGTGAACCAACCTAAAAAATGTAGACATAAGGGCCATGTTATGGCTAGTCACATAACAAAACCAAATCCTACCATCTTTAGAAAGACATAATACTAATCTATAAAAATTATTGGCTTGTATAGCCAATATAGACTATAAATTACAAGGACTAAAAGATGCTTGAAGTCGCACCGTGCTTCTTGACTAGTGACATAAGTTTTAAACCGTCCGCTTGTAGCCAACCAAAGCCACAATTTCCATTCAACCTTGACCAATTGATCATTGTTCTGGAGGCAATGCACCATATCTAAATACCACAGTTTTGATGTAGACCGCTAGAGTCCCTAATTCTAGTAGTACGAACCACAAAATAGCTCCTCGATCCCAACTTATATTAGACTCCCCAACTCATCTCAGTACATACGAAACAATTAAGAAGAGGCTCCAATTTCCATATGAGAAACTAAAGAGGTCCTGCAAACTGACTTACACACCCAAATCCTCTGGACCCTACCACCATAAAGGTAATCCCGAGATGAACACGCACATACTGGAAAACCAAACCAGTCTATGGATGAAGACAAGGCAAATAATTTGACAGAAGAGCAGAGCCATCATAAGGAGTCGAGTTGGCCACATGTATGATGTAGCCCCAAAGAGATCATATAAAAGCAACATGGGGATGAGGACCCAACATTAAAAAACAGTGAGAAGCCAATTATCCAACATCCCATGAACCAATATACACCAAAGTGTTGGGCCAACCACTTGGTGCATTGCAATTGTGATAACCAATGACATACCTATCAGACATCAGTATGACTAGCGGGAATTACAGGATGAAAGAGCTGCTAACCAAGAACCATGACGGGTCCAAAGAAAAGCACCACCATCCCCATTATACGATTCTTGACCTTGAACACTAAGAGCCACATCCAGATATGATTACCTGCAATTAATATCAATCGAACATTCCATAGAGAGGCGTATTTCCACCTGAACCATCTAAGATTGCTTAGCATTTGAGAATATATTACAGAGCTTTTGTGTGTGGTTGAGAATATTAGTGAGGCTATGTTGCCATACAAATCAAAGAGATGGAGGGAAGAATAAATACAGAGAGACTTAGGAGTGACTAGGGAGAGATGAAGAGAGAGTGAGGGAGAGAAGGGGAAGATATATGGAGGAAGAGGGATGGAGAGAAAGTGTATTTGGTTTGAGGGTGAGATATAGATACAAAGAAGGAGAGACATAGGGAGATAGAAATATAGTTTGAGGGGAGAGAGCAGGAAGAGAGATAGATATGGAGAGAGAGAGTGTGTGTTATGGGAGGTGATATAGAGAGATAAATAAGGAGGGATGAAGGGATATATATATATATATATATATATATATATATATATATATGGTGAGGGTAGAGAGAGAGAGACATATAGATGGAGGGATATACAAAGAGAGAAAGGTGGGGGAGAGAGGGAGGGATATTAACATAGAGATAAAGGGAGAGAGAGAGGGAATACAAAAGAGACACATAGAGACAAATACAAATATTGTACAATATTATATAACCAGAATAGACCCATCTTAACCCTAGATCTATAAAGCATCGAAAGGGATCAAATATCTTCATCAAATTTTTCACTCAAAAAAGAGGTTTGCACCTCGAAAGATTTGATCCCTCTTGACACTTGATAGATCTAGGGTTAAGATGGATATAAAATGATTTTTAACAACAACAAGAATATCAGTTTCTAAGCTCTATATAAGTGAGCTTTATCTATAAAACAAAATAAATTGTATAAACAATTTATGAAAATCAAATAAACACTTTATAAAACATACCATTTCACTAAAATTGTAAATTAATTTTAAAATTATTTATTTATAAAATTAAATACATAAAATCAATATGTGTTTTATATCCACATACATTCCTCATATAACACTAAACTCTTAGCCACAACCTTGATGGACCGTTGATAGATGGTCCGGAAAACCAAATGAACTATGGATGACATGACCATGAAAAGTTTGAAGATTTGTTCCTTGAATGGAGGTTTAGTTAACGTTTTATAATGTGTTAAAACATAACATGTATAGCAAAATCAATGTCTTGTCTGTGAGAGAGAATCATATTGAATGTCTAATTCATTCATAAGAGAAAAAAAAACAAAATTAATAGCTACAACATAACATAATCTCTACCTCTATCGCTAATTAATTGATTAAGGTTATGTGTCTTTGTGTGGGGCTCACATTTTGTCACTATTTCAGAATGTCCACATTTGTGCAATCTGTCGTTATTTCCATGTCAACGCCTCGATATTCTACACAATGAAATCTATCTTAGCATAACTTCCCTTCGCATCTCCGCACTCTGCACAATGAAATCCATTTTCGCATAGCTTCATCTGCATTTCCACACTCTGCATAATTTCTGTAGTGCCCACAACGAAAGCTTTATTTGAATCTCCATATTCTACACAATGTGTTATTAAGGTTATGTCTTTTTATGCGGGACTCACATTTTGTTGTTATTCGAGAATGCCCACATTTCAACAATTTGTCCTTAACATAATTTTCCTTTGCACTTCCAAACTCCACACAATGAAATCCATTTTCACATAGTTTTTTTTGCACTTTTGAACTCCGCATAATTTCCGCATTGCACACAATGAAAGCTTTATATGCATCTCCACCTTCTGCACAATGTGTCGTTATTTGAGAACTTTGGGTTCCTACAATATTCACTGTGAATTCTCCACACTCTGTACAATGATATTAATTCAATTAAAAATAAACAAAATTAAATCAATTAAAATTCATATGAGGAGAAAGTTCATACACATAATTCAACATAAGAGAATTTTGTGTTACTAGTCTACCCATTGGGAAATCATACCAATAACACAAATTTAGTATCTTGAGATTACATTGTTTTTTTTTCGGATTTGGACATCAGATAGACAAAAACAAAAAAAACCTTTCCGAAATTGTCAACCAGACTAAAAAATAAGAGACATAAGGGCCATGCTTTGGCCACTCGACATAACAAAAACCAATTCCTACCTTCTTTAGAAAGATAGAAAGAATAATCTATAACAATGCGTGGCTTGTATAGCCAATATAGACTATAAATTACGGGGACCAAGAGACGCTTGGAGTCGCACCGTGCTTCTTGACAAGAGACATAAGTTGTAAACCGTACGGTTGCGGCCAACCAAAGCCACAATTTCCATTCAACTTCGACCAACTAATCATTGTTTTGGAGGTAGTGCACCATATCCTATTCCAATATCACAATTTTGATGTAGACCAGTCGATGGAGGAAGACAAGGCAAATAATTCAACGGGAGAGCCGAGCCATCATAAGGAGTCGAGTTGGCCACATGTAGCCCCAAAGAGACCATGAGGACCCAACATTAAAAGCACGGGGAAGCAAATTCTCCAAGTGTTGGGCATTGCAATTGTGATAACCAACGACATACCTATCAGACATTAGTGTGGCTAGCGGGAATTACAGGATGGAAGAGCTGCTAACCAAGAACCATGGCGGGTCCAAAGAAAAGCACCACCACCCTATTATACCATTATTGACCCTGCACAATAAGAGCCACATCCAGATATGATTACCTACAATTAATATCAACCGAAATTGCCATAGGGGGTCGTATTTCCACCTGAACCATCTAAAGGTTGCTTCGCATTTGAGAATATATTACAGAGATTAGGGAGGCTATGTGGCCATACAAACCAAGCATCCTCATCATAAATGTGATGTGCCAGCAGAATCGACACCCGTCGTGGGGTAATGTGCAGAGTAATTTAATAAAATTTTAAAATATACAAAAAACTTCACTCGATAATGTGCAGAGTAATGTGTCGAGTGTGTAGTGTGCAGGGTAATGTGCAGAGTAATGTGTCGAGTGTGTAGTGTGCAGGAAAAAAACTTCACTCGATATAGTGTGTGCCCCGGGAGTGCAACAAAAAATGCGTGCAGAGAATGCGTGTCTCCTCCTCCTCTGTTTGGCTTACCAGTTCTCTGGAAGATGATAATCGAATGAAGCAGGAAGAAAACAATCTTTAAATTTAACAACAAATACACCTAAAGCAAAAGAGTGCATAATGAATTCTTCGAGCCTCGTCGAAGATGATATTTTCACATTTTGTTTATCAAAACTTTTCATATAGGCTCAATATTTTCATTGTACATAGTACGTGGCTTTTGATGAATTGAAAGGAATAGTGAACCAATGGATAAATAGTTTTGAAAACATATTTATTATCTTAAAGAAATTTAAATAATGGAAAAGAGACACACACTCAGAAATATTATTTTTTGTCGTGTTGGATAGCCCAACTCTGAGACATATATTGCCTTGAATTGATTCTGATATGCATAGGAAGCTTTCATTGCGTGGAGTTCTTAGGTATAATGAAATTTCATTTTATGAATAACACGTGTAGTGTAGAGAATGTAGAGGAAGATTTTATTATGCTTCTTTCACACTTCCTACACATAAGCTTGTTTTTCAAATCCTTTATTTAGTACAATAAGAATTTAAAAACTTAATTTTATGAAGATAACTAAATAAAAAATAAAAGATTAAAACATATAATTCTCGACTTTACACAATGTATCAATGTTGTGGAAGATATGATTTTTTCTTGAACTGAGTTTTATGAAAAAGGACATAGAAAATGAACAAAAACAGATTTAAAAACACATAAATTTAATGGCACCGTCAAAGTTAAAACTTTGGTATTTTTTGGTAGTCAATTTGATATAGGTTCAAGGCTTTAAGTGTTGTGCATGAAGAAAACAATTCTTAAATTTAACCACAAATAAGCTAAAAGCAAGAAAATGCACATTGCATTCTTTGAGCCCCATCAAAGATGAGTTTTTCACTTTTTTTATCACAAATTTTCATATAGGCTCATTTTTTTCATTGTACAAAATCCTTGGATTTTGGCAAATAAAGAAGAAAAAATGAATAAGTAGTTTTGAAAACCTTTTCATTTCACTATCTTAAATCAATTTAAATAATGGAAGCACACAAACACCAAGCAATTTTTTTTTTTTTTTTTCATTATTTGAGAATTTGCATAGTGCACATAATGAAAGCTTTCTTTGAACCTTTTCATTTCACACAATGAAACTAACAACCTCATCATAAGGGGAAAAATCACACTTCATTTAATATTGGTTAGTAAGCACTGAGTTCACACATGTGAAATCACACTTTGCATTCAGGAAGCTCAAAATAAATGACTCTATGTTGACACAATATTAGGGAAAGTGCATCCCTACCCTTTTCTCGAATCCAATACATACGTAACCCAAACTTTTCAAGTCTCAAAATTTTGTAGTTATTTTTAATATAAAGTTAGAAAGATGTTATATGTTTTAATCGTTTAAAGTTGTGTGGGGTGCGAGGATGCTAAATAATATCTCATTGTGTTATTTTCGTACCTCCGCACTATGAGCCATAAAACATAGGTAATAGTTGCAAGTTAATCTGGAATGTATTAGGAGATGCAGAACATTATGAATTAATTTTTTTGTGGCTAGCCTTATGCACTAGTTGTCCCACACAACACTCCTTTCTCACACACATTAATAAAATGATTCATTTAATATTAGATACTAAATTTCTGTTTAAAGTTAAAATAATTTTTTGTTTGTGGAATAAAGTTCCTTTTGCACATACCTCGTCTTCTGCACATTCTTCATTCCACACAAATTCATATCTCTATGCAACTTTTCTCATTTACATGTTCATTGAAAACATAAAACAAAGTGGAGGAAGCTCTCATTTTGCTTAAGATTAAAACAATTAATTCGATAATAAAAATTGTAAAAGTTGTTGTACATTATCCATTAATAAAGAATTAAGATTAAATGTAAGTGAATCAAACACCAAATAATGTTATATATCAAGAAAGTGTATATTGGGAAATCCAAGTTGCAGAAAACCAATATATCAATTTCATTCCAAGGTGTGGAAAAAGCTTTCATTATGCAGAATGTGGAGATATGGGAGAAGCACAATGAAAGCATTTTCAACACTTCTACACTCCGCACAAATTTGAAATATTAATATATTTAACATCTTTCGAACTTTAGTAGTAAATATAATTACTAAAATAAAATAAAAAATTCTTAGCTATATTTTTATTATGTGTTCTTGGGAGACGTATGTATGATGTAATATAGGAGCTCAAAACGTAAGTATAGAACAATAAGAAACATAGTTATAGTAACAAGAATTATATCGAGATTCAAATTCCAATCATCATTGCTATGATTAAAATAAATACTATACACTGAACATATATCTGAAATCCAAAATTGTTCTCAAGCATTCATTTTGATTGTGATCAATAATAGAAGATTATATATCACATAAAATTTAAAAGCATATCCTTGAAAAATTTTGTTCTATTAATGTTTTTGGGCAATGCCACATATTTTAGATCCATACAAGATCTTATGCAAAACATTAAGAACCTCGATTTATGATGGAGGTCGCTTATATCGGTAATGAAAATGCTCAGTAGCTTAGCTCACTAGCTCATTCACTATGTTATTTTGACATCTTTTCTCTTTAACTATCCTCTTCTACATTCGGGGAAAAAATAGCAGTAATTGTTCTCTAATAAATTAAGTAAACATAATAAATTGTAATTTATCTATGAAACAAAGACATCTATTAAAAGGAAGGCATGTGAAAATGGAAGGGATTATGTAATTGAAACTAAATTTATCTTTGGCATCTAAGGAAATAATCAAAATCCTGCTACTTAATCGCACAAGGAAATGCATTCATCCCAAAGGGGACTGGGATTGGGCACCCATGGGTTGGAAAATGTAACGTGGCAACTATTAATACTAATTTTCCTTAACTTTAATACTTGTTTGTGAACTTTATTATTCTTATTTTTGTTTTTGTATTAAATCTTCTTCATCAAGAAAATATCAAGAGCAACAAAATAAAGGCAATGGACACATAATTTAGGCTCCAAGCCAAGGAAAAACCCCTCCAAGGGGGAAAAAAAAGAAAGAAAAAAGAAAAAAGAAAAAAAAAGAAAAAAACTCTTCTTTTCTTATAGAATATAATTCAAATGAGAAAACAAAGATCCAAACCCTAGACCAAGTCCTCCTCCAAGTATAAAGTCAAACCTTCCAATATCACAACTCAAATTTGCATCAACTATATTCCAGCTGAAACTTCAACCACAACTTCGACCTTGCATATTCAACTTTAAATTTCGTTTAGAAACTTCAACCTACAGCTTCGGCCCTATAGATGTTGTGGAAACCCTAATTTAGATTGTTCAAGAGATCTGTTTTAGAGAAAGACAATCCTACCAAGGTCAATGAGGTCAAGATAAAGTATTCCTTATTCCAACAACTTGATACTGCAACTTGTCCAACTGCTTGCAATTTCAGCCTTCTAGGAAGTTGCATAAACCCTAGTTTTTCGCATGTGTGAGAGATGTTAGCCCAAAAACAAGATTTTATTCCTTCTTCTCTTCTCCTAGACCTTCTCTCTTATTTTCTTATGCTTCCCAACTACAAATCAAACTTATTTTGTTGATATTGAACTTGTTGATGAGTGAGTTCCAAATGAAGCTGAATTACTCATTTATATAACCTTTCCAAGGGAACAAATTCCTTCCTTTAGGCCAAATTGAAGCTTCCATGTCCAACTTGTAATTTGGAGGTTTATAGGACTTTCTAGACTCAAAATAAATTCTCTTACAAGATATATTTTTCCTGGAAGGTTCTTATAAACATGATGTTGAATCTCTTTAATGATGACAATAAATCCTAAGACCTAACAAACCATGAAAGCATGAAGACCATGCTTTTACCTATAAGACCATCAATAGAGAGCATGAAACCCGTGATTTATAATAATAAATTTTTATTTTCTTATTTTTCTTGTTACATAAGATACATATTGAAATGAGTATAACAACAATTATGAAGACTGAAACTAGTTACATTTCCGACACTCCCTCTTAACAAGGAAGGTATTCATAATTGTAAAAGTAGTACAATATCATTCTAAAATTGAAGAGTTCTCATAAGAAGAGCCATATTGATAAGCCAAACTGTAAGCATCATCATTATGACCAACAGTGTCCTTGAGGCCTAACAAGACAAACTCAAATTCATTCGAGAGCATTATGCTGGGAGGATTCACGTGTGATACCACACTACCTCTACAAGGCACATACCCCATCCAGATGTTCACAAGGTATGTTCTTTTAGGACTATTATTGTCTTGGATTCCTATCCCTGAATCCTCAAAGAATATTAGTCCTCTTCAACCATTTTTATCTTGGACACTTGTCCTATCCTCAAAAATTGTTGGCCCCTTTTCTTTATTTGATTCGTTATCCTTAAGGAAAACACATATCCTTATCCAATCCTCCACCATTCTCTTTCCAAGGCCTTCACTTATACTTACGACTATTAGTCTTGGTTAAGTGCATGACACATGAAGACGAGAATGCACATGTGATGTCCAACGTCACATCCTCTAAACCAATGAATATATCCAGATTCTCCTTTTTGTTATAGAATAGATCCTTGCTCCCTTTTAAGGAGACTAATTTTCTCCCTCTCAAAACTAGAGGATATTCCAGACTTCCTTTCAATATGGGAAGTCAACACTAGACAAGCCTTATAGCTTGTCCTTATAGCTACATTTCTCCCTCTTTTCTTTGAATCAATATTTCTTCCTTTCGATGTATCATGGAGCCATCTATACTCTTTCAATCTTGTGACAGGATCTAGGTCATCTCTCTTTCTCATCACTTCCATCTTGTCATCATAGATGAAGGAATTATATTGAACCTTCCCAAACTTCAATATGATCATAGCTTCTTCATTAAAGTGATCTTCCCTTGATGACCTTCAATTTATATTCTCACATTGCTACCTTATAATCTCAAGATGAATATATCTTGACTTCATAATTTCTAGGTATCCTATGTTTATTTTACCTCAACATTCTTCATGTATTCCTATAATATCCTTCAAGGTAGAAAAATAATATGTTAACCAAATAACCAATAATAATTAAATTTATACTTACCTCAGTATGATGACTTTCTCATCAAGAATCATCATCCTCATGGTCCATATCCATTCGAATCTTCCTTCATGCATTAAAGTTCCCAAGGATAAAACTTGATTGCCATGTTATAATTTTTCTACTAGAGATTATATTGGATGTTAATCATTATTATACATAATCTAGAGATAGTCTTAATTCCTTATTTATCCTTGAGTAGGTAAAATTATTTCTTTTAAACATCACATAATCATACAATGCATGTTACAATGTTTTTCACATATGAATCTTATCCAAGAGTTATTTTCAAAATGCATTCCTATTCTTCTTATTCCATCATCTAAATATTGTTTAGAAATATAAAGGGAAATGATTAGAGTGATTTATCTTTACTTGATAATTGCTTGTGATGTATTTCTACTTATTAGTTTTATTAATTATTATTATGTTTGTATATCATCAAACAACTACCATAACAAGAATAACAATAACATGGAATATAGGCTGCAAGCCAGGTCCAAAACCTCTCCACTTGAGAGGAAAACCCACAAATCCATTCTCTTCCTTATATATTATTCAATTGACAGATTAATACCCTCCAAGACCAATACCAACCTCTCCAGATGATATGCTATCCTTGATCTAGTCAAACCCAGTCAAATCTATTCCAGTAGCACAACTTCGACCTTTTGCTGCAAAATTTTAGCCTACACTACATACCTGAAATTTTTGGCCCTCATACAGTTGCTTCTATCACACATTTGAGCTTCTATTAGCCTTCCAAGGCTTCCTTAGACCTTCTCTTGGATTTCTCTGGATTCTGGAGCTTAAGGATGAAATCTAGTGACTTTAGCTTGATCTTCTTGTCTTCTTTTCTCCAAGATCGAACTTGTAGATGAAAACCCTAGATCTGTTGTAGAAACCCAAGTCCTCCTTCACACATGTAAGAGAGAAATAACCCAAAAAAAATTATTATTTGTCCTCTTCCTTCTTCACTTCCTTCTTCTTCCTCCTTCTTAATTAGAATGAGTGATGGATATATGTGCTTCAAGGAGGTCATGTTTCCTCCTTTATTTAGGCTCTTCAAGGTGGATGTGGCTCTTCCTTTAAGGTCGACTTGCCAGCGGCCAGGCCGAGTTGGTCTTGGAGGTTATTTTGAAACTTTTAAAGAAAAAAATAATTTCTTTTACAAGTTACATTGTGCCCAAAGGGGTATTTAACTTATGACAATGAATATTTTGACTTCTTGACCTAATAAAAATCCTAAAAGCACTCAATTGGTGCTTTACCTATAAAATAAAAGATCTTGAGCATGAAACCCATGCTCCAATAATAATAATAATGATAATTTTCTTTCATTTTAAAATTTACAAGAATCAAAATCACATTTCATATTTATGAAGACCAAACCTAGTTACACATTTTTCAACACTCCCTCTTAACTAGGGAGGTATTCATAAATGGTACATGGACATTATCAATCTAAAGAGATGTCATAAGAAGAGTCAGATTTGTAACCCATCTATATAACATCATATCATCCAAAATTGTCACATAGAAAGGCCTTGACTAACAACTCTATCTCTCTACAAGATCAGAGCACAATGTTGGTGAGACCAAGGACTTATATGTTAGAAAAATATATATTATAGAGCAATGCAACACATAAAATATGTCGAAACAAAAACACAAAAAAATATAAAACAAGAGAGACACAGATATACGTGGTTCACCTAATTTGGGCTACGTCCACCCTGAACAACCAGTCCTTCCTTTCCATTATCCAAAAAAATGAAGAGACACAATCTACAACATATCCGCTGTAATATCATATGTTCTCTCTCACAGTATCCCTTTTTGTTTATCACTCTGAGAATACACATACAATTCACAACTGCAATACAATACCCTCACACAAAACGAGGGGTTGCCTTCTATGAAAAAAAACCCTAAATTAAACATAACTTGTACCCTCAGATCATCTGCCTAATGAACGGCCCATATTGAATAGAAATTACAATATTTTTATAAGGAAATTTTACATATGTTTTTAGCTTCGGGGGTGTTTCCCCTACAAGTCCCTGGACCCCCTAGGCAGTGTTTAAACGACGGGCGGCGTTGCCGCCCCGTTAAGAACAGGGGTCCAACACTGTATTACATATAAATAAAGAAGATAATCAGGCTCCACACCCAAAATTATAGACACCATCATCATTGTATCTCTAAAGGTACATACCCCACTTGGGTGTTCACAGAGTATGAAATTCCTTAGACTATTCTTATCTTCGATATCTAGTCCTCAAAGAATATCGGTCCATGACTACTCTTATCTTTGATTCCCTACCTCATCCTCAAAGAGTATCGGATGCTAGATGCTTACCCAATCCTCCATTATTTCTTCCCAAGTGAAGACAAGAATGACGTGCCTAACTCTCCATCTAAACTAGGGAGGATACATAAACCAAACCAATCTGGTCTCTCAAATATACATGCTTATTATCAGGAAGATATTTTTTCAATATTTCAGCTACCTGCTCATCGATGGATATATATTGTAGCCACAACACACCATCATGTACTAGCTTCCGAATGTAGTGATACTTGTTGTTGATATTATTTTTATTTCCATGAAACACTGGGTCTTCAGACAATCATATACAACTAGTTTTCCCTTTACAACCTTAATATAAAGGTTCAGATCAAGAGAACTCTTTGTGAAGTCTAATCTTTGTAGGTATTCATCCATCCTAGCAAACCATGCCCTTTGTTGCTTGAGGTCATATACTGCCTTATTCAATTTGCAGATATATGACTTTCTATATTTAACTTCAAATCTCAAGGGTTGCTCTATATAGACTTCCTAATCAATTGTTCCATTCAGGAATGCAATCTTGACATCCATTTGGTGGATGTTCCATTCCATCAATTCTGCCAAAGAGACTAATGAACATATAGTTGTGTACCTTGCTGTTGGAGCAAATGTCTTCATATTCGATGCCTTCTTGTTGAGAGAAACCCCTTAGCCACAAACCTTGCCTTATACTTGTTAATACTTCCATATGCTGCATGCTTGATCTTATAGATCAATTTGGAAGTTACCACATATTTGTCTTCGGGCCTAGGTGCGATATCCCAAAATCGATTTTTAATTATAGTTTGATATTTTTCATTCATGGAATCCTTCCATTCTTTACGATTGATAACTTCGTCAAAAGTAGATGGCTATAATTCAATTAGTTTTTTCATGTAGGCTGGATACCCAGAATATCATTTGGGCTTCTTTCTTTCTTTGAATGTGCCTTGAGCTGCTCCATGACCCTCTGCATCAAGTAGTGTAGACTTGAACCAGTTAAGTATCTTTATTGATTCGAGGATGGCCACAGGTTGAATAGGTTCACTATTTTAGTGTCTAAATGTTCAATGATCAAATATTCTCTTTCAAGTTTACTTGGTAGTGGTCCTTGGTCAAAATTTCAATTTTCAAACAAATTTTCAAATAAAATTTTGTTCACTAAATGTTATCTAAGTCTAAATGCTACTCCCTTCACCCATTCATAGTTGTCATCAATTTCAAGGTCATGTAATTCATCATCACCTAGGGTCATATATCAGTCAACATACCTTCCATATAGGTCATGGTCTAGGTTTTCTTTGTTTCACCATCATAATGTCCAATCATGCCATGAAAGAAGGAAAACACGAGTCTTTTTCACCATAAAAATCACCTTCATTGGGAGTTAGAAAAGATAGGAAAATAAAGCAAAGGAAAATTTTCTTTTCTCAATAAGTATGCTACATGATCAAAATTTTTCAAAGAATATTTTTTTCTCAAAGTGCTTATGATTTCACTAAAGGAAAAAAAAGAAAATTGTGTGAGTTATAAAGGAAAATGAAGCTTTGGAGTTGATTTCATCCTTTGGTTTTCAAAAGAGCTCCTATCTCATCCTCACAATACTCCACAACTATCAAATATTGAAGAAAACCAACAAAAAATTGTTCCAAATTACTCTATGCTATGCTTCTGGCACCTGCGCTACACTTCTGGTAGTTGTGCTACGCTTCTGGCATCTGCTACACTTTTGGCTTCCAAGCTCCAAAAATCTATCAAAGGTTCAATTCATCATTTCCCAAAGGTTCAAAGACCTCCAAACCAGTAAGTGAATGTTCCTCACATCTCATTCAAGTCAATTTATTCAGTAAAGGGTAGATTACCTCCTCTAGGTTTTCTTCACTACGTTTTGGGTTTCTTTCATGTTTGGCTTGTTTCAGTCGGGAAAAAACTAATTTCATCATCTAAAAACCTTCATACATCACTCATACCTCTCATAACTACCATTTTCACTCAAACCCTATTTTTCACTACACTTTTGCAGAGAAACTAAGAAAACTATGTGTTTAAACCCTTTGGTCACCTTTCCCATATCGATTTCAAAAAAAATCACTTGCATGTTGTAGCCAACTCATCACCCTACTTCCCCAAAGTTTTATGGATTTTTCCCTAACTCCCTTCCATCTCATTTCTGTCCCTAAAACCACTGTACCAGTATCCCCTATATTCCTAATTTTTCATCTTCCCTTTCCACCACATCAAGCTAGGGTTTTCCTTGTTTACAAACATCATGGAGGGTGAGAATAAGGTCCATAAGGGAGGTCATAATTCCAGGTTTGAGCCATCCAATTTTTAGGAGATCAATTCTTCTCTTTATGTTAAGAAATATTTTGAAGATGGTGGTTGTTTAAGGTTTTGTGAGAGAATCCAAGAGGTAGGCTATCATGCTCAAATAACAAGCCTTTTTACCACTAGCTTTAGGAGAGATAAGGATAATAAGGATTGAATTCATCATATCATCATATGCTATCACCTCATAAACAAGTCTCCTGAGCCATGGAGAAATTTGGTTCCAAGGGATGGAATTGGACATTGACAACTATAAAATGTTCTTAAAACATCATTACAAAGATTCTATTGAACGTATATTTACTTTTAGGCATTTGCTTGAAAAGTATTCCCATTTGATGAAGCTAATCATGAAGTATTTTAGATGTGAAGGAAGCTTCTCAAGATTGTATCAGTACCACATAAGGTTATTGATGCACTTCACTGACACCATTCCACTCAATTTGCCACATTATCTATCCAGGAGTTATGTCAAAATGACTGAAAAAATATAGAGTAAAGGAAAAGATCATCACACTAATTTGTTCCACCATGGTTTGGTCAAGCTTATATTTTTTCATTAGCTCTCAGTAATCAATATGTCTTGGGGAAATTTCATGAAGACAGTTGCATATATGCCTACTACTAGTCCACCCATCATTCTAAACATACCATCAACATCAACACAACCAAAGGAGGTTGGATTTTCAAGTATACAAGCAGAAGTTCCAAAGTCGCCAAGGGATGAAATCACTCAAACCTATGAAAAGGTTAAAAGGATGGTTTTTGCTCCTTATATGATCACCAAAATTTTGCTTTCAGTTGAAACTACAATTGAGCAAAGAGAAACCATGGAGCAACCACCTACTCATGAGAGTGAGTCACCTTTGCAGCAGCATGCGGAGCAAGTGCCTATGGAGGTTGAAATGGCAGAGTAGGTGGAAGATAAATCAGCTGAGGAGATAATCAGGGAAAAGGATGGAGAGATAACAGATCTCAAAGACAAACTCTCAAGGGAAAAATTCATGATAACCTTTCTACAACAAGAAAACATGCAATTGAAGGTGAAAAAATTGCTCCAAAGAAAACCAAAGGCATATTTTGAGGCAGGCAAAGGTAAAGGAAAATAAGTGGTATATGTTGATCATTTGGAAGACATGGAGGCTGAAATAAAGCCAAGGAGGCCAAGAACAAGAGGATTAACCAGGCAAAAAGAACAAGAAAAAGATTCATCTCCTCCATTAGGTCATCTAAGCTTTGATGAGTTGATCACTGTTGAGATCGATCAAGACAAAGATATTTGGATTGACAAGGTGAATTTTCATCTTGAGAATATTTTGAAGAAGGCATAAAGGAACAATAACCTCTAGAGGCACATGGTGAGACACAATTTCACTAGGAACCAAATCGCCAAAGTCAGGGTTAAGAATTTGAAGAAAAAACTTAAAGAAGCCCTAATTAAGCTAAAGAAGAAAAATAACTTGGATTTGATAACTGAAGCATCCCTATCTATCTAGTTCATCATTTAAGGATTCCATGGACCAAAATTCATCAAATTTTGGGAATTTTTAGTATTTTTTGTGATTTTCGACAAAATCTAGAAATTTCACCTTTATAGAAGCGTCGCGCAGCTATGCGACGCTTTTCCTCACAGGCTCAAAATGAGGATTTTCTACATGGTTGGTGTTAACACAATTATTTTCTAAGTCTTGAGTCCATTTCATATTTTTGTTTTAGGATTAAACTTTGAAAATTTTCAAAAAATAAAAATAAATTTTTTCTTGTCGCCACTGGAAATTCTGGAAGTGGCAGTTTTAGTCTTTTCGAGCAGTCTATTATTCTCCTGTTTCTATATATATATATATATTTTTTTTTTAATTTCGATGCTTCTGGAAATTCCAGAAGAATACTTTGTTTTAAAAAAAATAAATGAAAAAATGCATCCGTTTTTGTCAAGCCACGTGTTGTAGTGTAAATACGCCTGAAATATTTTTTAAATGTTTTCAATCTCATGATAGGTGCCGTACGCAGTCAATCTAGTTGAATTCAAGTCATGATATACATTAATGCCTATGTTTCAACCCACATTAATGCACTTAACCATTAAACTCGTCTACCTGTCAACCCCAAGTCAGTTAGATGTATGTCAAATTACGTGTTTTTCTGAACAGAGGAGATCGTGGTCATTAAGCTTAACGCCATAACCGTTTGGCTAGTTGCACATCAGTGCTGCCAGAAATTTTGACCAATTAACAACAAGAAAATGGAGGTGACTGCCAGTCACAGATCCACTTGTCTCAAGCCATATGGAGCCCTCCATACGAAAATACACAACCAACTGAAGGTAATGATGGTTATCACATGGTGCACATCACGGTGAAGGATATTTTCCATAATGAAGGTTGATTTTCATGGGGTGATGAACCATATTTTTGGTTTTAAAACCACCGAAAAAGAAGGATCACTGTCATTTGAGATTTTAGCTATTGGAGATCGAATTTCTGACTTTCGTAGTTTGAGGAGGAGTTTGGATTTCAGATAGGATTTCAAAGGAGAGTACAAGAAAAACTTGTAAGGTGAAACTCCTCCAAATCTGCCACCTATCAGTTACAAGATACAAAGTCATTTATTTTATGAAGATGACTAAAACAGGTGAAAAAATAAATCGAATTGAGCCACAGGGTGCAGAGCTAGTGGATGTAAATTCGAGGGTAAGAAGATTGTTTATCCAGTCAGGGTGGTATTCTCTATGCACCAGGTTAGGGAGCTCTCACTCAAGAGTAGCTCAAGATTTTTCTAACTATTTTAATGGACAAGAAGCCACAATTTATGGCCTTACCTTGCAGGTTTCTAAAGACTCCATTGTTGAAGCCTTTAACCTTCCATAGGAAGGAGAAAGGTGGTTTAAAGGGCAAGTTATCACAGGAGGAGACCTCAATAGTTTCCTCAAGGATGCACACAAAGATACAAATTGGCTCAAGGGCATTCCGATTAGCTATCTTAAGAATGACTAGGCAGAAGCTATTAAGCTTATCAAGATATACCTCACTTGTGAAATGAGGTATACAGTTGTGTTCCTTTATTACATGAGGTTTCTTTTTCACGTTGTAGGTATGAAGACATTAAATCTGCCATATTTCTTGTTGAAAATCTTGACAAATATGTCAGCAAGGGTTCAAAATCACACTGTTGTTTCAAAGTATAGCTCATATCATCAAGCTTTAATCAAAGTTCTAGTTGAATAAGAATTAGGAAAGAGAAATCAAACTTGGGGTCACTTTTTTTTCTATAGGGCAGGCCAACCTGCACCTACACCTCCAGTTTCACAACCACACCCTCAACCTGCAAAAATAAGAACAAAGAGAAAGGCCAAAAAAGAAAATATCTATAATAAGGCCAAGGGTAAGAAATAAAAGTTTTTTGTAGTTAAAGCTGAGAGAAAGTTGGAAAAGGGAGAGAGATCCTCAGCAAGTAAACCCAAATCTATGAAAATAGTGCCCCCTGTTCATCCTTTTCCTAATGTCTACACTAGAGCCTGAAGAGGAAGGCCTGCAACTGTAGATAAATCAAAAGTGCAGGTGCTATCAGAAATTCCGGAAGAACATATTCAACAGAAGATGAAGAGAGAGCATCAGCCTACACAATCAGATGAAGAACTCCTCAAGGATGTTGGATATGACATCAGCAGTAAGAAGAAGAAAGAAGAAGCCAAACCTGTTGATGGTACCAGAAAGAGGCATACCAGAGACAACAACAAGTTTAGGATTACATCCAAGGCTCTACATAATCCAAGCCTAATGACAGAGGTCATTGATATTGAAGGTAAACCTGAAGGGTCAAAGACAAAGGAATCCATGAAGAAAAACAAAAACAAAACCCCTTCAGAGCAGCACTCAGAGCCCTCAAAGAGAAGAAAAACATAAAAGGGTTTTAAGGAGAAGAAAGCCACTGTCAAGGAAGTAGCCACAAGAGAAAACAGATCCAGATCAGCTGCAGACAAAAAACCAGACTTGGATAAGCTTGTTGAAGCTACAACCCACATAGAAGGAAGGTAAAAAAGTTTTCGATACAAATACCTTTTTGCTTATCAGTCACAATTTTGAACAACAACTTAATATGTCAAGGAAAATAAATTTGCTCAAGACTTTTAGCATTTTTTTTGTATTTTTGAAAAATAAATAGAGTGCTACTGGAAATTCCAGTAGCATTCGAATTTTTTCATAGTTACAGGTTTTTATCGGAATTTCCGGTAGCACCTGTTTTAACTAAATTTTGACACCTGTCAACAAATTTTTCCGAGCCAGTTAAGGATGGATAAGAACCCAAAACCAAATGGATATAACAAGTAATGGTGAAGGTGGTTATGAGGTTGTTGGATTTATTATTAAATGGAGCTACATGGTTATTTAAAGACCAAAGAAAAAAAGAGACAAATCAGTAGAAAAAGGGGCAACATGACAACACACTCAGCATTGCAGCCCAGTTTTCTTCTTTTCTTTCTTTTTCATCTATCATTTATGTTAGATTTTGATGGGATATAGCTTTAATGTATTATGACACCTATGTGATTTTAGGAGTATTGTTTATTTATTTTTAGAAGAGTTGGAGTTGGTACCTCTCTTTCAACATATACCATTTGTAAATACCATTTCCAGGTTGGATGTTTGTCTACCTGAATACTGAATATAATAAAAAGAATTTTTTACTTCATGTTGGAGGATTTTGTGACTCAAGGAACATTTAATGTGTGGTGTGTCTCTTTTCTTTGTTAATTTCTTTTAAATATGAATTTCAGCAACTGGTAAGGTGTAAGTGAGAATCTGTTAAAGGATTTAACAATAAATTATCTGCTTTCAGTTTTCTGCAAATTATATGCGTGTTATAGAACATGTCAATGAAGATTTCATAAAGGATTTATGAAATACTTTATACATGCAATCTATTTTCTGAATGTTTTTTACTTTTCATAAACATAGTTTGTGTAAAGAGCCATCATCATAGTTGTGTGACTGATTTAGGATAGGAATATTTTCTAGAATAGGTACCAACTATCCATCTTCTTTAATTTGTACACTTTGTTCCCTATACTACTAATTTAACCACATAATTTATACTTGCCACAACTGTCCAAATGGATGCAAGTCTTAAAGAATATAAAAATTCATTTCAAAATCTTTGAGAAACCATTCCACCACTCAAACAACCCCTTCAAAATTTTAAATGAACTATGATGTGTAAGGCTTACTCATTATGCAGTCAAGGAGTGACTCCTTGCGCTAACAGTTGGATTTATCTTGAAAGATACATTCCAGATATGGCATCATGTTTTCATGACACCCCCCAATTTTGGAGAAACACCCAAAAAAAACCCTCCTTTTCATGCTTCTACCACTATTTTTCCCTGTACATGGTGCTTCTGGAGTAAGCTTGGAAAAATGGAGTTTTGAAGGTCTTGCAGGTGGTTTTTTGTTAGTTTCAAAGTTGGTTTGGATAGAGAACATTCAAGGCTACCTTTCCCAATCTTAAAATTAGAAGGAGGATGCCTTAAAGTAAGCTAAAAACACCCTCAAAGTGGTGTGACAATTCTGCTGAAAGGTGTGATGCTTCTGTGTGATGTGCGACACTTTTGCCTTGGATTCTTTCTGGACAGGTGCCAAAGAAAAATAGTCCAAATATCATGGTTACAACTGTCCCATGAGTTGTTTTGTGGATAAGGGAGTCTGTTTTTGCCCCTCATTGTTAAGGAATCATGTAATTACTCAAGGAGACAAAGACTCCTAGTTATTAGATAAATTTGGGGGGATTGTTTCTAACTTCCTTAAATTCTAGGTAATGACTCATAGGGTGTGTTTATGATGTATTTTGGATCAGTTTTCCACCCAATGAGGTGGCATATTCTCTATTTTTCTATATCTAGTCCAACTCATGTCATTTTAGAGGTTGGATAGTTGATATTGCAATTGTGGAGCTCATGTACAATCTTTTATAGTGAAATCAAAGACATGTTGCAGCTATAATTTTGGGAATCCAGTGGTATGCTTATTAACATTGGTTATTCTCAGTAAAACCATCAAGTTGAATGTTTATGCTTCCATGAAATCACATGTATGCTTCTATATGATAAGCCTTATGATTCTATAAACAAAATTATTTCTTTTTGTGCTATGTTTTATAATATTTTCATAATTTTTTTTTACGTCTTCTGATGAATGAATTCATGTAGTATGCTCATTCTAAATCTCTCTCTCTCTCTCTCTCTCTCTCTCTATCTCTATTTTCAAACCATATACCACACTGACAATTTGAGTATGTTTCTAAGTATACCTACATACCCTTAATTTCATTTCCACAGTTGTTCATTTGAAATCATACCTAAAACCTAGACCTGGTTCCTAGACTGACATTCCTATCCAGCAAAATTCAAAACAAAAACCTAATTCATTGAGCTTATTTCTAGCCTAAGATCATTACAACTCTAGTCACCTCACTGATAGTAAAATTGACATTGAGAGAGCCCTCTCTGGTTTATTAGGGCTAGCTACCAAATCTAAATATTGGTTTGAGGTTACCTCCTTCAGTCTCCATTATCAACCTTGGGAAATAGAGGGAGTGATAACACACTGGAACCTTCATATTTATGATTGTGTTCTTCTTCTTCAAATATTGGAAGTTCTTCATCATCAAATTCCATTGGAATTTCCTTTGATTTCTTGAATGCAATAATTTCATCAAATATAACATCTCGATTGACTCCTATACAGTTTCCTTCCTTTATGTAGATCCCAGAGGCCTTAGAAGAGTTACTCTAGCCAAAAAATATTCCTCTCATGTGTGAAGTGTCAAACTTATTTATTTTTTCCTTAGGTATATGAATATATATAGGACAACCAAATATTTGGAGATGATCCACAATTGGTTTCTTCCCGGTGAATATTTCTTTAGGAGTTTTGTTATCCAGTGACCTGTGGGAAATTCAATTTTGAATGTATAAAAATTTATTCGTGGTTTCTCCCCACATAAATTTTGTTATATATTTATCATGCAATGTTGTTTTTACACTTTCTTCAATGGATCAGTTCCTTCATTCTGCAACTCCATTTTGTTCAGGATTTTATGGAACTATAAACTCCCTCTTAATCCCAAAATCATTACAGAAAGCTATGATTTCATTTGATGTATACTCTCTTCCATTATCAGACCTTAGTATCTTGATTCTCCTTTCTGTAAGGTTCTCTACTTCAAATTTGAATTTTTGAAATTTGGTAAATACTTCATCCTTGGATTTCATCAAGTAAACCCATTTTTTTCTTGAATTCTCATATATAAATGTGACATAATATAGATGACCTCCAAGTGATTTAGGATTCATAGGGCCACAAACATCTGAATGAATAAGATCCAAGATTTCTTTTGACCATGAAGCATTGCTTCCAAATGGTATTTTGGTGTTCTTTCCCAACACACATTCGTTGCATAATCCTTCGTGATCTTGTTTTAATTCAGGGATTCCATCTACTACAAAAATTAGAGTTGGAAGTATTTTTAAATTAAGATGACCAAATATTCTATGCCAGTGTTCACATGGGTTGATTTCAATGTGAACCAAGGCTTGATTTCACATGGGTGTTCCTTCACGGATACCAATTACTATATCATTTTCTATGCTTGAGTTAGTACTCCATACTACATATTGTCCATCAATGAAAACTACTCTATCACCCTTATCTTCTAGACTTGAAATGGAAAGTAAGTTCTTATGCAAACATAGAACAAATAAGATTTTCTTGAGATGAATATTCCTTCCATTCTCCACCTCTATTGAAGTTGATATAATTCCTCTTACATGATAACTCTTATTATCTCCAAGTTCCACTAAATAAGAGGATTTTCCTTTTGATAATGTGTTTAGTTTATTGTGATGACCACTCATGTGTCTTGAAGCACCACTATCGATTACCCAAATGTTCTTGTCTTGAAAAGTGCTAGTGAGTGCTGAGAAGAGTCCTTCATGCTTTGTCTTGGTCACTTACTTCTTTGTATTAAATAGAAGATTCCATGCTTATATGATACCTTTCTTGACATGGTTTGCCACGTTTTAACACTTATTGAGACACTTCTTCAATGTAGTAGATATCGTCATAATGCCCTTAGCCAACCTTAGCTCTGATACCATGTTGAAAAATCTTAAGGGAAATAATTATAGTGATTTATCTTTACTTGATAACTTCTTGTGATGTATTTATACTTATTAGCTTTATTAATCATTATTATTTTTGTATATCACCAAGAAAATACCAAAACAAGAAGAACAAGGACACAAAATATATGTTGAAGGCTAAGGCCAAAACCTCTCCACTTGAGAGGAAAACCTACAAATCTATCCTCTTCCTTCTACATTATTCAATTGAAAAATTCAAAGACCTTTAGACTAATAGTCAAACACAGTCAAATCTCTTACAGTAGCCCAACTTCAACCTTCTTCTATAGAATTTCAGCCTCTAATGTAGACTTGAAATTGTTGGTCCTCCTGCAGTTGTTGCTGTCACATGTGCCAACCTCGGTTAGCCTTCTAAGGCTTCCTTATACCTTCACTTGGAATTATATGGCTTCTGGAGCTTAAGTATTACCTCTAGTGACATTTTCTTGACCTTATTGTCTTATTTTCTACAAGCTCAAATTTGTAGATGAAAACCCTAGATCTGATGCAAAAACCCTAGTCCTCCTCTGCACATGTGAGAGAAAATTAGCCCAAATAGAATTATTCTTCGTCCTGTTCCTTCTTCGTTTCCTTCTTCTTCCTCCTTCTTCGCTAGAATGAGTAATGGATGAATGTGCTTCAAGGAGGTCGATTTTCCTTCTTTATATAGGCTCTTCAAGATGGGCATGGCTCTTAATTTTAGGTTGACTTGCCAGATGCCTAAGCGACTTGGTCTTGTAGGGTATTTTGACACTTTTAAAGAAAAAAAAATTCTTTTACAAATTACAATGTTCCCGAAGGGGTATTCAACTTACGACAATGACTCTTTTGAATTATTGACCTAGGAAAAATCCTAGAAGCACTCAATGGGTGCTTGACCTATAGAATATAAGACCTTGAGCGTTAAACCCATGCTCCAATAATAATAATATTTTTCTTTCATTTTACAATTTAAAAGAATCAAAAGTAAATTTCATATTTATGAATACTGAACCTAGTTACACATTTTTCACCAAATATGTGTCTCATAATGAGCCTACAACATGACCCATTGCATTCCTTCATCCCTTTAATAATATTTTTTCCATACTATATGTAATGTATACTACCCTTGTCATAATGCTTCTTCCAAGAACCTTCCAAAGTGATGGTTCTTATAGGATCATGATGATCCACCTTAGCAAGATGACTGCCTCTAAGTAATGTTAGATAATGTCTGGATGAAAAATATGAAAAATGGTCTATCCATCTCTTCTTAAATAATATATGATCTCTACAAAGAAACTCTAAGTATGTTATTATCACATGCTTCTGTCTATAATTCCATACAAAATCAAAATTTTCTATAGTAAACAACAATTCTTACTACCTAAAGGAAAGACCATTCTTCTCAGAGAACCTGACAGATAGGGTGCCTTCTTCAATAGTAAATATATTTCACTTATTCTTTCTTTAGCTTCTTCTTAGGTTCTCCCATTTCATCATCCATGTGAGCCTTGCTTATTTCCTTTATTTTTTTGTTTTTCTGGTTTGGAAAGTCCCTCTTAAAGTGTACATACTCATCATTGGGCATTAATTTCTTCTTGTACTTTCCAAAATCTTCCTTCTTCAACTTCTTGAATTTAGCTATGAAGACTTGAGACTGTTCATCTGATCCAATGCCATCCTTTTCCTTGATCCTAGTCTCTTCCAAAATGCATTGATCCAACAACTCATCAAAAGGAGTTGAGTATTTATTATAACAGATGCTTGATGCAAATTCTCTCTATTTAGTATACAAATGGTCATTTGTGAATCATAAATCGTCTCTCCAAGCCATTGTAAGTGATCCTATCCTCATAAGAAAGGATTCCATGTACTGATCCTTTGATTTATTCATTCTATATATCTTATTCCTCAAAGACATATTTTGTACTAATGTACTTACACAGTACAAATTCACTAGCTTGTGATACATAGCATTGGGAGTTTTCAAATTTGCAACGAATGGAACAAGAGTATCCTTAATGGATTCAAATATGATCCTTTGTGCCCTTACTTCCCCTTTCTTGTACTTTGCTAGTTCTTGAGTCTTGTCTTTGATAGGTTTAATAATTTCATCATTAACATATTCCATCACTTCATGTTCCATTAGGGGAATTTTTAGGTCTAAAATGGGCCTCCTAAGGAAATTGTAAAATAATAGTGGAAATAATAACATAAAATTTTATAACATCATCAAATTTTAGAGGGAAAAAAAGAAAAAAACTACTGTTTCAACTCGTATTTTCAACTTATCTCCATATGGGTTTACTCAAATTTTGAGCGGAAACACTCGTTGGATGCAGAATTTGATTCCTCATCCAAGTAGTACCCATGTTGCCTACTTTTGATGGAACCTTCTACACGAAAAATGATAAATACATGAAAAACGTGATTTCAGTCACGTCTTTCATGTATTTCTCATTTTTCGTGTAGTAGGTTCCATCGAAAGTATGCAACATGGGTACTCCTTGGATTAGGAATTAAATTTCGCATCCAACGAGTTTTCCTGCTTGAAATATGAGTAAAACCTTATGGAGATAAGTTGAAAATACGAGTTGAAAAAACAGTTTTATTATTATTATTATTTTTTTTATATTTTTACTTTTTTACCAAAAATGGTGCATCATCCCCCATGGTTGACATCATCATCTTGAATCCTATTGGTTCTTATAAATTTTATTTTGGTTGTACATTTTTCTTCGGAGGCCCATTTTAGACCTCAAAATTCCCCTAATGTGTAAGTGCGAGGTCAATCATTTTCTTCCATGCTAGAAAATGTGATGAGCCAATGAGCTTATTGTTTTCCTTGAATAAAGAGCCCATATTACCTATGTATTTATATATAGAGTAACACTATGATACTTACTTGATGATCAAGAATCTTTCCTTTCTGATGGTTTCTCCAACTATCTTCAGGCTTTCAATATCTTCAAAGGGACTTCAGTAAAGGCTTACAAAAGTGATGATACCAAAATCCTTTGATGCTTCCTTCAGGTAGGTATACCAATGAGTCCTCAAATATATCATTTTGTTCAAGAGAGAACAATAATATTCTTTGTATTCTTCCTCTTCAAGGTTTCTTTCGATGAGGCCCCTTCTTCTATATCAATAGGTTTTCCTTTTCCCCTTTGCAAAACCTTCTTGTGTCCACAATATGATCCTTTTAGTTGCCTTCTTGTTCACCTTAGCTTTGATTCCATGTTGGAAAATGCAATGTGCAAACTATTAATTCCAATTTTCCTTAACCTTAATACTTGTTTGTGAACTTTATTAGTATTCTTTATGTTTCTCTATTAAATATTATTCATCAAAAAAATATCAAGAGAATCATACTAAATTCATTGGAGACAAAAGTCAGGCTCCAAGCCAGGGCAAAACCTCTCCAAGTGGAAAACCCCAAAACTCTTCTCTTCTTATATAATCTGCTTCAAATAAGACAAAAAATACCCAAACCCTAGACCAAGTCCTCCTCCAAGTACCGATTCAACCCTTCCAACATCACAACTCAATTTTGGATAAACCGGCTTCCAGCCGCAACTTCGACTTGCAATTTCATCTAGCAACTTCGACCTGTAACTTTGGACCTATAGCTGCTGCAAAAACCCTATTTCAACTTCTTCAAGATATCCTTTTTAGAGCAAGACAACTCCTTTCAAGGTCAATTAGGTCAAGATAGAGCATTCCTTCTTCCAACAACTTGATACGGCAACTTGTCCTACAACAACCTGATCTTGCAATTTCGGCTTTCTAGGAAGGTGCAAAAACCATAATTTTTAAATGTTGGCTTAATTAAAGAATAATAAAAAGTTAAAAGTAATAAATAAAAATTGAAAACTAGTTTTGTTTTTATTAATAAAATTACCAACATTTTTTTTAGAGAAAATAAAATCATAATATACATAATACATTAAAAAATATAACATATAAATAGTAACTATAAATTAAGATCCATTTTATCTGATAAATTAAAATAGTGATTCCATAACAATATTTAATTTTAATTAATAAGCACATGAAAACTTACAATAATACCATGACTTATAAATACCACATCCCCCAAAACCAAAACCTATTTCAAAATAAAAATATTTTGTTAATTTTTAATGTACCTTGGACAAGTGGTTTCCCATGGGTTAGTCTCTACCTAGGGAAAAGTGTCCAAAATAATTCCTTTCCTAAGTGTAACTTTATAAAGTGAAAGTGACTTTATAAGTGGTAAAGTCGATATTAAATTATAAAGTGAAAGTGACTTTATAAGTGGTAAAGTCAATGTTAAATTATAAAGTGAAAAGTGACTTTAGACCTAAAGTACAATGTGGGTACTTTTTTTAATGGGTGAGTTAAAAAATAGAAAGTGGGAATTAAATGCACATGTATTTTCATCTCCTTGATCTAAATGAATCTGAGCCATTAGATCTTAGGGTTGCCCAAAAGTCATTTAGGGAAACCAAAGGGGGAAAAGAAAAGAGAAATCGCATTCATTCATTCTTCATGAGCAGATTGGATAAAGGAGGTTGAGAGCTGGAGAAAAGTTTTGAAAGGGAAATTTGTTGCAGCAAGCTGAAGGAGTGATTTCTAGGCAAAGTTGGGCATGGAAATCAAGGCATAGAAGACAACATAAGGTACAGTATGAAGAAAATTTAATGTGGTGAGTTGCACGCAATTCGAGAGCAGTTTTTGAGAAAAAAATTGAAAAAAAATCCGTACAATTCGTACAATTTGTACGAAATCTATACAGTATAGTCCGCGTTCGTAAATTACAGTTTCAACTTCAAGAGGGCACGAAAATCGAGGAAAAGTGGGCAGATTTTGAAGGAGTTTTTGGCTGAAGAGATAAGTTGTATTTTGTTGTTTTGTTTTTTCTGCAAATTTATTTTTCCTGAACTTGAAAGATAAATAAATTTGAAGAGATCTCTAACAGGTTTTCCTCGGAGAAGATTAAAGGGGTTTTTCCTGGGTCTAAGTTGACCAAAAATTTGTTTGTATCTTTTTTATGTGTTGCTGGTCTGTTGACGTCCATATTTATTTTTAGAATGTGTTGAGAGTCCCATATGTTTTAATCTGAAAAATTTATTTCCAGAATTCTATATGTTGAATGTAATTTTATGGGAAAGGGAATTTAACTGAATGGGAATGATAAGGTGAAATTAAAATCGGGTTGGGATTGCAGTAAACTTTTTAGTCATCAAATTGCAACATGGTATCAGAGTTACGAGCTTAAATTGAAGTTTGAACATCTGAAAGTAGTTTGGGATAGAAAACAATTGTTTGGACATAAAACTCAATTTTTGGACAACAAACTCAGTTTTGACAATAAACTATATTTTGGGACAAGAAGGTGAAATTTCACACAGATTGAACTTTTGGGACAACAAGGTGTGATGGAAATTTCATTTCTTCATTTTCTTGGTTTTGTAAATTTTGAGCAGCAATCATGGCCATGTTCTTAAGGATATAGGACATAATCGACGGGATATCCAACTATGCCATTTGGAAGGACAAAATTTAGACAGTGTTTGAGGAGGCAAAAATTTGGGACATAGTGCGGCAAGAGGTTGTACCTCTTACTGCTGTAGATGAAATTGCTAAATTCACAAAAAATAATTCAAAGGCAAAATTTTTTTTGATGGACAATCTGAAGGGTCATGTGGTTCCTCAGGTGAGAGGAAACACGTATGCATATCAGATGTGGACAATTGTAACCACTCTCTATCAGAATACCAATGAGAGTAGGAATATGGTACTTAAAGAACAATTGAATAAAATCAGGATGACAAAGAATGAAATTGTAGTTCATTATCTTGGTAGGGTCAAACATGTATGTGATGATTTGACTGCTATTGGTGAGGTGGTTTCACCCACATATTTAGTCAGGATAGTTGTAGCGAGACTTCCTAAGTCTTGGGATGTATTTGGAGATATTGTTACCTCTAGGGATAATCTTCCCAATTAGGACAAATTCTAGGATAATTGTGTGTAGCATGAGATACAAAAGACTGACAATGGTGGGGTGAAGATAGCAGATGAGGAGGACATAGCCTTGACATCCAGGGGAAGAACAAAGGGAAGGCCAAAAAAAGGGCCTCATCAGATGGGGCTAAGGGAAAGGAGATGAAGAAGAAGAAATATAAAACTATGTCCAAAGTCAAATATTGGGCATGTAAGAAGATGGGACACTATGTTGCTACGTGTCCTGAGATGAAAAACAAGGGGAAGAAGGGTACTGCAACTTCAGCAGAGGTGGATCAGTTTGCTTCAGAGTTTGACAGGGATTTTTCATTTGTTACTTCTACATATAGTAGAAGTACATAATCTGATGTGTAGTACATAGACAACGGGGCTTCCTGTCGTATGACAGGTGCATGGGAGTTCTTTGCAGAGAGGGTAATTGATATTGATATTGTACTAGGAGATGACCGCATTGTGAGAGTTGTTGGTGTGGTTATTATGACCTTTGAGAGGGAGTCTTTGCCTCCTTTGAAGGTCATGGATGTTTTGTATGTTATAGGGATGAAGAAGAACTTTATTTCAGTGTCTGTTATGGAGGAGAAGGGGTTTGACGTCACTTTATGAGGAGGGAATATATTAGTGCATCCTAGGGGAGCTTTCATCATTTCAGCCAAAGTGATTGGAGTACGCTTTGGGAAACTATACAGGTTTGACTTTCAGTCAGCAGGAGCATTGGTGAGTAGCACTCACAGTAGTACCACTAGTAGTAGAGACTTATGCGAGTTATGGCACCGAAGAATGGCGTATATGCATCACGGAGCTTTGAGAGTTCTGAGGGAGATCACTACAGGAGTTCTTGATTTCAGTGTCGAGCATTATGAGGTCTGCAGAGGGTGTGCTTTGGGAAAGTACACCAAGTTACCATTTCCAAAAAGCAAGAAAAAATCTATAGGTATACTAGACTTGATTCATAATGATATTAGTGGTTGTATGCCTCATGTGTCCTTGGGTGGTTAGGAGTATTATGTTATATTCATTGATGACTACTATAGGAGGACTTGGATATATTTCTTGAAGACCAAGAGTGAGGTCTTCAGTCGCTTTAAAGAGTTCAAATCTCTTGTGGAAAAGCAGGCAGGTAGGAAGATTCAGGTCTTGAGGTCAGAAAATGGTGGTGAGTACAATGATGGTGGGTTTTCTGACTTTTGTGCATAGGAGGGAATTAGGAGAGAGTTCACGGTTCCTTACAACCTCCATTAGAATGGGGTGTCTAAAAAAAAGAACATAGCTATTTTTGGGGCTGCTATAGTGATGATTCATGATCAGGGTTTGCCTTTGTTTTTGTGGTCTGAGGCTTGCAATACTATTGTTTATCTTCAGAACATGAGTCCTCATAGAGTATTGGGGAATATGACTCCGGAGGAGGCCTTCATTGGAGATAAGCCTTATGTGGGACATCTTCATATCTTTCTATGTCTCACATATTCTTATATCCCCAAGGAGTAGAGGACGAAGATGGAACCCATGGCAGAGAAGGGTATCTTTATGGGTTACAACGAGACTTATAAGGTCTATCGGATCATCATTCCTTCTAAATGGAGAGTGATGATTAGGAGGGATGTGAAGTTCGAGGAGGATAGGACCTATCAAAGATCACGAGAGTATGATGAGAGAGAGTCACAAGCTTCTCCTTAGCAGGGAGGTCAGGTACAAGGAGCAGGACCTCAGGGTTCTGAATTGACTGGTACCAGAGATACTTTAGTGTCAGAGACATCTGGGTCACCAGTGGTGAGTTCATCGAGCACTTATTTAGGGAGTCCACTGGTACAAAGCTCACATGGCACTTCACTTGACATAGGCACAAATTCTTCGAGGATAGGTGTTGGTACATGCACACTAGGGTCAGTTGGAAAACCTTCAAGTTCACTAGACTAGGGGGCAGAAGATGAGGTTCCCTATGGGGAAGCTTCTTCAGGGAAGAGGAGACCCAAGTGGATTCAAGACACCTTGAAGGAAGCAGATCCTGTTGGTCCTTCGAAGAGGGTGAACAGGGAGAGTGTGCCACCTGAGAGGTTTTGCAATTATGTAGCCAAGGCTACCAACATTGTTGACTCTAAGCCTACTAGCTATGAGGAGGTTTCTAACCAAGAGGTATGGAGAGAGGCTATGGTGGAGGATTATGCCTATATCATTAAGAACAATGCCTGGGAGGTGGTGCCTAGGCCTGGGGGTAAGTCATTTATGACTTCCAGGTGGCTCTACAAGATCAAGCATGCTGCAAATGGTAGCATTGATAATTTCAAGGCGAGGTTTGTGGCTAGAGGGTTCTCACAGATAGAGGGAGTTGACTATGATGAGACCTTCGCTCCCGTATCTCAATACACTTCTATATGGTCCCTTATTTATGTTGCTGCAGAAATGGGTTGGAAGATCCATCAGATGGATGTGAAGACTGCATTTCTAAATGGAGTTATAGAGAAGGAGGTGTATGTTGAGTAGCCACAGGGCTTTGAGGTACTTGGGTGGGAGACCCATGTATGTCGTTTAAGGCGATAACTCTACGGACTTTAGCAAGCTCCGAGAGCTTGGTATTCGAGGATTGATACTTACTTGCAGCAGATGGGTTTCACGAAGAGTGATGCAGACCCGAACCTATACTACATTATTGTAGGGGGTGATCTGCTCATTCTTGTGCTATATGTTGATGACATGTTCATTACTGGGGCAGAAAGACTTATTAGCGGTTGCAAAGAGGATATTTCTATGGAGTTAGAGATGAAGGACATTGGGTTGATGCATTAATTTTTGGGCTTGAGGTGTGGTAGGAGGAGGGGCATATCTTTCTGGGGTAGGGGCAGTATGCTGTGGATGTGTTGAGAATATTTCACATGGCAGACTATAGACCCATGTATAAACCTATGTTCACCAACTGGAAGAAGCTTCATGCTTCAGATTCTAGTTTGGTGGATCCCACATTGTATAGGTAGCTTATTGGGTCCTTGATGCATCTGGTCAACACTAGGCCGGATATATTATTTGGAGTGAACACACTTAGCCGGTTCATGGTTGAGCCCATGAGGGTGAACTAGGTAGCTGCAAAGCACATTCTTCGCTACATGCAGGGGACTGTTGACTATGGTTTAGACTATAGGCACATTCTTTGCTACATTCTTGTCCATGAGAGAGAATGATATTGAATTTCTAATTCATCCATAAGAGAGAAAAAAAAAAACAAGATTAATAGCTTCAATGTAGCATAGTCCCTGCCTCTATCGCTAATTAATTGATTAAGGCTATGTGTATTTGTATGGGGCCAACATTTTGTCGTTATTTTAGAATTCACACATTTCTGCAATCTTCCGTTATTTATGAATCAAAACCTCCGTATTTTGCACAATGTAAGCCACCTTAGCATGGATTTCCTCCACATCTATGTACTCTTCACAATGAAAGAAATTTTACCATAGCGTCTTCTGAACTCCGCAAAATTTCTACGGTGCACACAATGAAATATTAATCTGCATATCCATATTCCACATAGTGTGTTTTTAAGGCTATGTCTCTTTATGCAGGACTCACATTTTGTTGTTATTCAAGAATGCTAAAATCTCATCAATTTGTCGCTATTTCTACATCCACACCTCAATATCCCACACATTGAAAACCACCTTCACATAGATTTACTTTGCACCTACATACTCCACACAAAGAAGTCCATTTTCACATAGATTCGTCTACATTTTCGCATGATGTAGAATTTCCGCAATGCACACAATGAAAGATTAATCCACATCTCCACATTGCACACAATGTGTCATTATTTGATAATGTTATGTTTCTACATTCTTCATTGTGAATTCTCCACACTCTTCACAATGACATTAATACAATTATAAATAAACAAAATTAACTCAATTAAAATTCATATTCGAAGCAAGTTCATACACAGAAATTTTTCCCTATTGACAGTGCTGGAAATCCATCAACCAAGGAGTCTCCTTGATGTGAAATGCCAATTATACCTCACGTCATTTGAAGTAGCAGACCCATCCACAATATCGACCCAGTTTCCATGTATTCTTAAAGATATGCCTTGAATCTAACTGTGAGTAAAAGAGAGGGATGTAGATGTAATTTCGAAAAGCAAGGGGGTGTGCCTGGTGAATGTCCAATTGCAAGTATGTGAAGGTTATTATACTGCAGGGGGAGAGATAAGTGATTCTCTAAGAGAGAGGTAATAGTACCACCCAAGAAGAGACACACATGAACCAAATAATTCCATCTAACATCCAACATAATAGTCCACAAGGGATGTGACAATCATTGCACACAACAATTTAAGAAGGATTTTCCTAATATCACACAGAATAGTCCACAAGGATGGGACAAAAATTACAACCATTACAACGTATTCTCAACAATATAAGCACTAAAATAACCGAAATAGTTCAACTATCTTAGTACATGTGAAAACAAACATGAAATAAAAACATCCTCAGAATAGTCTTACAAATATTCATAAGTCATGCATGAAGAATGTGTTGGCCTTGCAGGATTATGTTATTAAGTAAAATTTCCAAGACACATATGTATAATGAAAATCACTAGCTACAATAGTGGAGCATTGGAGCCACTCCTTGCTCCAGAAAAGAACTGGTTTATCTCTCTAATGCTTTGTTGTTGGAGCCAAGGTGAAAAATTCCCTTTTCTCATACAATGAGAGAATACATATAACCAAGGGTGAATCTTTGACTACCCTCATGAATGTTTGACTTCCCATGAATTTTCAAATTACATGACTCTTTGCATTCACGTGTGTCCTTTGGACTTCCACTTTACAATATATTTGATTACAATGGAAATGATGTACAATAGTGTTGTGGCATATGACCACTCATGAAATGACACTGTTGACATGGACTGCTTGATGACATGGAAATGTCAAGCCATTGCTGCTATTGAGAATTGAGTGTATTCATGAAAGAGCTTTCCTTTTCTGCTCTGGATGCCTTGGTGATAAGGAGTCTCCAATGATCTCAAGCCTTGGATGGTTTTCACAAACTCGTGTCCTTTCGCTTTCTTTTGATAAATCGTCTTGTGAGTTCAACAAGAGTGTCTTCGAGCATTCTTCCCTCCTTCCCTCCTTCCTTCATCATCTCGCCATGACATGATATAGTACTTGTTCCTGAAATTTACTCATGACGAGACGACATCAATCCTAGAACCCCTAGCCTAAGATTATGCATTCTGATCCATGAATTGGGACCAGGAAAAGTGAGAGGCTGGACAAGGAGGCCTAGTGACTATGCAATTGCGCAGTTTAGGCAATAAAGGGGAAACCTTGAGCCTTGAGACTGTGCATTGTGCAGTTTAGGCTGGGCTGAGGGACATGACTGCATAGTTTTGAGGGCTAGTGGGGACAAGCTGTAAGGATTGGAGCTGGAGATTCTTACTACATAGTTCTGGAGGTCAAGGAGGCCTGAATGACTGTGTAGTTTGTATTTATAGGGCTCATGGGATGAGCTTGTGTCTTAAGGTTGTGAAGTGCATATTTTAAGCTGCGATGGACGCCATGACTGTGTAATATTGGAGGTCAAGGTCTAGTTTTGGTCACAAAAAATGCACAATGGAGCAGTCATGGGAGGAAAGTACTGTGTATTTCCAAGCATCAAGGTCATGAATAGAGGACTGATACTAGACAGTGCACAACTCATGGGAGGTCTGGTAAAGCTAAGTTTCTTGGTCGGTAATTTTTTCTAGAAAATGAATAAGTGTGCGACTGGTGAGATTGCTAAGTAGTGATGAACTTTGACTATGATCACACACTTAGCATATTTTTATGACTCAAACAAAATAAATCATTCTTGACATACAACCTAATAATTTCCCACCATTCGACAACGTTACGACCAGTTACGACAAGTGTGACACCACATATACACTTTACAGCAACCGCGAGGACACTTGTGCGATAGTGCTAATTTTTTTTGAAATGAGTATGAAAAATACTTACAAGGTTATACCAACTCATTTGCATAAAGGTGACCTATTAGAACCATTAAAAAAAGCTCTTACATGCAATAAGACATCCAACATGTCGAAATATGACACTTTTTAGATCTTGCAAAATGGATCACAACCCTATGAGAAAACCAAAATATGAGCTTAAAAATTTGCGACGGTAATGAACAAGACCGAGGAAGGCTTCGAAATTTGGTATAGGAAAAAAATTTGGAGGGGGTTTTAGCAGCTACAACACTTGGTGACACACTGGTAGAACTTTTGCTTCTCTATCTCGGTTGAATTCTTTTGTGCATGGCCTTAGTTCTTTGGGGATTATTGATTCATCGTGGAGATCACTTTGGTTCCCCCACTTACCCCGTGAGTAGACTAAGTCCATGTTGTGCCATTTCGGTTTAGATAAACAAATATTCAACTTTATCACAATGTTTCGATTAGGGAAGGATAATGAAGCTCGTGAGTCTAAGATTTTCAGAGTATGAGTTTTCATCTCTGGTGTTTCTCTTTTGCCAGCATGCCTGGAAAATACCTTGATAGAGTCATTCAGGAACACAAACATTGCTCCGCTTCCAGTATGTCTAGATAATACCCCAGTGGAGTTTCTTGCTTCACCTCTCTACACAGGAATCATTTCTCTTATTTCACCTTTATTTTTTTTATTTTAAAGAGGACCATGCATTGGAACTTATTTATTTTGGGCGGAAGAGGGATCCAGACTTATTGAGAGCAGGAGAGGTTGTTCCTTCAGAGAAGTATATAGGTACCACTGATTTAGTTTTATTCGTTTATATTTTTCCCCTTCTCCTTTACTACTTATTGGATAATCATGAAAGTGCCGAAACATAAAGACTAAATGTAGGTGCAAGGTTTATATAGGCACGAGTTCATATTTTTCCCCAAAATCTCCTTACGGACGGATCATCTTTTCCATCAGAACTTCATCGGAAAAAAGACAACCAACACAAGGAATATGGGCCAAAGGCTAACCAAATTTTGAAGTGTCAAAAGCCTCCTTAGACTTAAGCCACACACAACCTTAGAAACCAACACATGGAAAAGGACAACACCTCCTTATGTGACAAACAAGAAACAAGGCAGACAACAAAAAGGAAAAAAAAACAAAACAAAATGAGAGGAAAGACAACACACAACAAGGGAAAAAAACCAGAAGACAAACAAAAGAAGCTAAACCAAAGAATAATTCAAGAGAAAGTAATAAAAGGCAAGAGAGACTAAAGAGAACAACACATGGTTAATGCAAGATAAGGGAAACTAGGATGCAGATAATCATACTCCTAACTTAACTGCTAATTGGTCAGGTTCAGGTAAAATCAAATTTCCAATGTAGGCACCGTAATCGTTCCCAACATGAAATCACAAAGATACGATCGATTAAAACATGCTTAGAGTAGTGTGCAAGAGAAGAGATGAGATATTGAATAAATTGCACAGAAAAGGAAGGGCTTGGCTATGGGCAGAAAGATGTGTCATAACTGCTACTTTTATCCGATTAACATTCTTACCTCTTCGATGGAAATAAAAATCAAACAAACCTCGAAGACTTCTTGTGAACACACCTTTTTCGATGTAATCCTACTTAGCGAGCATGAGAAGAAGACGAAACTTGTTTATTTCAATGGAGCTTTCCAAGTAAGATTTATCCAACCATTCAATGATTGGATCATAAAATTCATGGTGATCCTCTGGAAAATCCCGAGATTTTTGAAAAAATAGATTTTTAATTGGAGGCACGGTATTATAATGAGAATCTTGTGGAGGAAAATAGATATGATCATATTCAACAATGATGTCGAGAGAATGATGACTTGAAATAACCACCAGTGAAGGCTGATGTGTCTCAACTACTCGGAAAAAATACGAATAGGAAGATATTGAATGATGAAGATAGAAGGATTTAACACATCTGTCATCAGATGTACTGGTGATAAAATGATAAAACAAATGAAAATCATCAAAGACATAATGATGTTCATATAAGCTGATTAAAGCATCAGATCCCCTGCTTTCAATTAACAAAGGTAAGTCAACTGGAACAATTTTGAGAAATGTTGTTCATAGTAGAATTGTCTTCCTCACGTGATGATTGTAACAAGCCATTTTCTTGTGATTGGTTCCACATTGTACTAACATCGCAATAATCGAGAGAAGTGAAAAATAATGATAGTATAACAAACACACAAAACCAGTAAGGGTGAAATAAGTGAAGCAAAATTTGATCCATAAAATAATACATGCATTCACTGACACTCAAGAGGATTTCATGTGCAGTGAAGAAAAATATTAACATCAAAATATTTGCAAGAACTATGAGGAGCTGCTTATTTTCAAAGAGTGTGATGGGTATGATTCCTTTGGCCACATATAATCTTTAGCATAACAAACTTCACAATTTGATGATTCTATGAGAGATACACAATCCAAACCTGAGTTTAATATGAGAGATTCACATGAAGATGAATGAATTGAAAAATATTCTTGAATCTGGACATAAGTGAAATCTTGAAAATTTGAAACACCACACCCGAGATACCAAAACTTTTTCAAGAAGTAATTTCCATCGAGTGAGACCATGAGAAGAGAAGGAATCTACATGAGAAACAATATTTGGATCAGTTCAGGGGGCTTACCAGAGTCGCAAGATCCTAAAATAACCATCAACAAAAGTTGAAGTGCCTCAACTCCCTGATAGGTCCCATAACTTTCCAGGATTATAAAATCACATATCGAATATTGTACCAGATCATACATGGTTTGAGGATGAAAAATGCCACCATTTTTAATAATACCGATGCTCACCTATTGGTAGCTGCCTCTGTCACTGATTTTACCATATTTTCCAACTTCAAAAACCATATTAATCTAGTCGAAGGACTCTTTTGATCGCAAATACAAAGATGTGTGAATTAGTTAAATTTCATGAGCAAGATGATTTGAAGAGTTGTATTCATGAAAAACAAGAGACGGTGAGGGATGGAAAGGAAACTCAATGATTTGATTATTTTCTCTTTCATCATGGAAAAACTCACTACCTTGTGTCAATCGAGAAGTGAACTCATGCAATGAAGAAGTTGGAGATAATGGAATATCTTCACCACATGGAGGTGCATCACAAACAGGATACCACAAGGGATAATGGGATGAAGAGGAAGTTTCAATAAGAGAATTTTATTTGACCGAAATAGATTCCAAATCTAAATATTTAAAATCTTCATGAGAAAGAAAAATATCAAATGATGTGCTTGGGTATTCATCATCACATACACCAACAAAATCATATTCACCAGAATGATTGTTGCCCAAGACTGCAGTTTGATGGAAATAACTGATTGCACTTGATTCATTGCCAATATTAGTAGGTTGAAAATCATCCAAGAATGGGAGTGCATTGTTTTGGCATGGAAGATTTTAAAAAAGAGAAGAAATATTGGAAGCACCTTCACCTTCCTACTCCTCTACTTATGTAATTTGATTGTCTTATATCTGATCAACATTTGGACCAACATCTTAAAAATTAGGAGAGTGTGAAAGACTAACTAGTGGAACAAATCGCTCAAGTGGGTCATGGTACATAGGGTCAAGACATGTAGATGATAGAGGATAAGATAAATATGAATTAGATACAAGATTACAGTTACGAATAAAAAAATCATTTCACAAAGTGGATGAGCTTGTCTTCACCATGGGCTTCATGAGCCATTCTGGGATTTCCTCCCTTTAATCTGATTCATGAAAAACAAAAGAAGAATGATAAGATGTATTGGGAGTTTAATTAACATATCTCCCAACTTTATTATCATTATAAGGGGGCACCCTCGTCAGGACTAGAAAAGGACGAGGACAAGGAACAAATGGAATAGTGGGTTTCTCCTATGAAATTAGAGGTGCCTCACAATTCACAAGATCTGGGGGAGTAGGAAAATTAGGAGATTCAGGCTCACCATGTAAAGAGATAAGAACCAAGCACTCAAAATATTATTTAAAGAAATCATGATTCATGTCTTCTTCAGAAATTTCATAACTAAGGTGAAGGAATTGATTAGAAAAATCCTCAACTGATTCATTAGGCTTTATTCTTAAGAGATTGATTCTTTTACAAAAATCTCAGTAATTATACTTGTTGAAGGCTTGATAGAGCTCTGTTACACTAAAATTTGTCACCATGACATTTAGCTATCTATATGGGTTCATCATTACCTATTTATTGCTCCCTTAGAGGTCTAAAAACATAAAGTTCCTGAACCAAGTCTTGGAACTGGAGAAAATCTCTTAAAAATCCTAAAAGGCCTAACTCTGCACTTTTCCTAGTCATTCCCCGTGGTACTGCGACTAATTTCTATAAAAACTGCGGTACATTCTACACATAAAGCTCATTAAAACTGCGTACCCCTGTAAAAGGTAAAATAAAGAGAAAAGTAAGTTCTAAAAGCCCAGCTGGTCGAATATTCTCTCAGCTGGGGCCTTCTAGAAGCACTATCTGGTCGAGATTCACCCCTTCCATTCATGAACCTTTATCCCTTCATAAATGGAGCTATCCCTTGATTTTTGGAGCTAAAATCCCATGATGAGAGGGCTTTATCCCTTCCTTATTGGAGCTGAAACTATCTCCCCTCTACTATAAATTGAGACCATGTTTCAGTCTCAAGGGTACTTAGAACTTGGTAGTTTTGAGGTGAATTGCTGAAGAAATTATGCTCTCCACATTTGGCATCATTGGCATGAGAGAGATTACATACTCATGGCCATTGTCTTATGTTGATTCAGAGAGTTGGAGTCTTGTCAAACTGAGGAAAATGGTTGTTCGGGACCCTAGAATAACCTGTACAAACATCAAGGCATCAAGGTTGTAAGGTTTCTTCTTTTATTCAAAGTTAATACAAATGGATTCTATTTTCTCATTGAGTTCTTCATATATCTTTTGAATAATTTAATTCTTGGATTCCTTGATCACTAAGATAGATTATTGCTTTCAAATTATCATATTTTGCAGATGCTTTTAATCTGGTTTGCCTGTCCTTGATTGCAAATCTTATATACTAGATTGATAACTTCTGGAGTGACTGGATTGAAGACCGAATAAGTGTTGGACTTCAGGTAGGAGTACCTATCCGAATTTTATGAGTAATTATTAAGCAAGATAGTCTAGAGAAAATGGTCTACATATGTCTGTTTGTTTCTAGATATCCTTAAGATACTAGGGAGATCGCTCTTGTTTGCAAGAGGGATTTCGTATGTATAAAAAAATGGAGACTCCACTGGGGAAATATCTGAAATTACTTTTCTTTTATTTTCAGTTTTATTTTTGAGATTTCTTTGAGATTTATTTGATTGGGATTAGCTCAAAACTTGATTGGGTAGAAAACTCAATAGGATCCCTGACTGTAAATCTGTATTTTTATTTTTTCTCTACTTTTCCTGACTACCACACTTTTTTCTTTAAAATAGAGTGGTAGACTCCACAATATTTAGTAGAATATAGTACGGTACCACACCTTATTCCATTAAAAACTGCAGATCTCTAGAAAATTTTAGAAAAAATAGAAATTATGTTTTCTGGCATCCTATTACTTGATTTTTGTTCTTTATCCAATTTGTCTTGGCTGTCAAAGACTTCTGTCAAGGTTTCTTTCAGAAATTTCTGTGATTAAGTGATCTATTCAATTAGTTTTCATATTATGAGTAAACAATTTGTCTAGTCCTCCCATTGCTCTGAATCAGAAACCTTTGTATACCTCAACTACTTGGTATTTCATTGCTTTTCTGTTGAGCCATTGAACTTGATGCAATTGTTATTCTTATAAAAAATTGATTTTATTTTCATTTGCAAACTTATAAAACCTTTAGATTGATAAGGTCTGAATTTTATTTTAAAACTATTTTTGGATGCTTTCATTTCTTGCTCGAATAAGCAGAAAATTCTTGGTTAGATTACAAACCAGGCTTAAACATCCTCCAAATTTTAGATAGAATTCAAGATTAGAGTTTTCTTTTAGTTTTGAATTTTGTAGTTTTAAAGCTTTTTGATTTTCTTTTGGAAGAAGTTTGTTTTTTTTTTTCCAATCTTAATGATATATGGAATTTCATTTTGAGCAAAAGATCTTTTTCGAATTGAAATCTCTGAATTGTCTTTTTTTCAAATTTTCTCATATACGAAAGAAAGAATTGATATTTTGAATTTTTTTGAAAATCTCTCAACTCGTTCCTCTAGTTAGATTTCATTGAAAAGAAATGATTTGTTTATCATATAGATGCATTATAGCGAATTTTGAGTCGGGTCATTAAAACATCATCAAAGTTTCATTTCCATACCTATTGTCCTAAGAAACTGCCAATTAAAAGTAATGCTTAATTAAAATCAATATAGAAATTTTATATTTTCTAGGGCTCTTTTCCACCAACATAGCTTAGGCTAGTGTCTTGGAATAGGTTTTAGTTAACTCTCCAAGATAGTAAAAAGAAACAAGTATTCGGTCTTGCGGTACGAAAATCCACTTGTAGCATGTATGCTCTGGGAAGCTCCTCCTAAAGGAGTCAAGCATGAGATCATATCTGAACCAGTGAGGTAATCATACCTATCTCATTGGGAACAATAGAAGATGTGTATGTATTAAAAATGGTAAAACTTGGATAGACCATTTTCGAGGAGCCTGGGGTCACTTATCAGTAAACCTTGGATTATGTCAAGGAACCTTTAAGGGGATTGAGCTTGTTACTCTACCCTTGTGTGTATATCGGATCTTATACTGTTACCCTAGGTATATGTGTTCCTGTTGGTGACCTTAGTGGCCACAAAATTTAGGATTATTTCCCAAGGTGACGGTGGAGGGGAGGTCCCACTGTACCTGGAGTAGGTGTTGGCTAGACTCACTTGGACTCTCCGAAGGGTTATCTTCACTCGAGATGGGTTAAGTGGAGAAACTTGCATCAGTCTATTTCATTAAGCAAGTTGTCGGGGTAACTGTTGTTGAAGATTGCAACAAGAAACAATGAAGGAGGCATCTTGAAACATCATTCCTGATCCTAGTTGGAACGTGATCACCAAAACTAGGTGGGGGCCACACAGGTGATTTTTGTCGTAAAATCTATTTTTAGACTATGTCTATTTTTAAACATATGGAGCATATTCTATAAGTTGCGGGATGCTATTTATGGATGGTTGGTCAAGTCGGGAAAAAATAGATGGACTTCTATTTTTAGACATATTTGGCGGAATCTATTTTTAGATTTCCAGTCTAAAAATAGATATGTCGAATATTATTAGCTCTTAATAATATTTGGACTCTAAACATTATCTTATTCTCTTGGAGCACTTCAGTTAAGTGCACAGATGTGGCACAGGAGCTTACAAAAGGAATTACGCTATTCCTAAGGGTTATGTGGAGCTATTGCATGGAGACTTCAGTTAGAACTCATGTGACAGAGTTTGGTGGAGTTGATTGAGGAAGTTAATGGAGTTGTGTTAAGTTTAACTAATATAAACATAGTTGAGCTATTTGTATCTAGTTTAACTGATTGATACAATTAGTGAGAGTGGTGTGAATTAATTATTAATTAATTCACTAATTATAAACTCATTAATCAACTAAAGAATACATCAGTTAACTTCAGTGCATGGACAGTTTCAGTGGAGATCAGTGCAGAGATAGGTGAAAGGGAAAGTGTGACTATCAGTTGTGACTATAAATGATGCATGATTTTCATCCAACACTCAGTAGAGATGCCTATAAAGACTGCATGAGCAAGGCTGGGGTAATTAATTCTCATCAAGAGGCATTCTTCAGCAGCGATTGCGTAGTAGAGGCAGGCTAAAGGCTGGCAAAGACCAGTGCATGGGATTTGCAAGATCGGGCCTGATTAGTGTGTAGCAAGTGGAGATTATACTGACAGCTTATGAGGAGCTTTGTATGATGATTGTTACATGATATCTATGACATATATAATATACAGATAGTTGGGGGTTTTCAGCTTTAAGCTTTCCCATTACATACTGTGTTCATATGTGTGAATTTTTATGGTTTCAATGTGTGTATGCAATTGATTTTATTTCCACATGTGATGATCAATGGTAGAAGAGATTCTGTATTGTGCATGAAGATAAAATAGTGTGTTATCAGGATAATCTCGGTGGATAACATATCAGTTATTCAAATTTCTACAACTGTTCCAACCACCATTTCTGCATTAAAATTCTACGATGCTGGATTTCATCACCAACTAGTGTTTTTAGTGTGGGGATCTATTGTTTGTGTGTGGATTGATCTCTTAGATTTTTATAGGCATGTGATTCATTTGATTGTTTCCTTAGCGACTTTAGGGTTTGTTTGAATTTTTTTCTTTGATTGTGTGTGTTAAAAGTTTTAATTGTGGCTGAATTACCGAGATGATCACGTAGAACTTAGGGGAAACCCGCTGAGTATACACCAAGCCAACTAGAAAGACTTAAATATCTGATACCAAATGTTATCAGTAGAACTAGATTAACGGAACAAGGAGAATCATCCATAATTATTCATCCTGATTCTGAAGTAGATCAATTGCAAATAGCAGAACATACTCCACAGACAGTTTCAATTTCCGAATTAACTGAAGTTGCTTCTATAAGTGAATTATCACTTGAAGAACCTGAAATTTCTGAACCAGAAACTGAACCTGCTACATCAGAACCTACTTTATAATTCACTACTCCAACTTCCAATTATCTTGATTCACACAGAGTAAGGAATCAGATTACAGAAGATCTTCCTCCTGGTCTCATTAGTATTGAAGAAATCATTGATATAGAGGAAGAGATTATTCTTCCTTCAACTCAAGAAAATTTAGAACTTAGAGAACGTGAATCAATTTTTTATATTCCTTTTAGATAAGACGCTTGGTATTCTTCATTGACAGATTTTCTACAAAATGTAGGTCTTCATTACTCGCCATCCTGAATTCCTTTTTTCCTTACACCAATAGGTTACAGACCTCTGCTAAACATGTCTAGTGAGTCATCTATGTTTACTGAATCTCCAGAAACATTTCTCTATGGTGGTCCATCTGTTCCTGCAGGTTATTAGTTGCTCTCTGGTACTTTCTCAGGAGCATTTCCTATTCCTAACAAACCAATGTTATCATTTGGCATGAATGAATCAAATACTGGAACTTTGAACAATGAGAAAATTTATATGATGTCTGGAAATATCCTAAAGCTCAGTTCTCAAGGTAGTAATTTATCGCCTGCGGGGCAACCTCAAAATAGTAAAATATAGCCTGGTGTTACACAACATTTTTTCACCATCCCTACAATCCCTCGTCTCATACTTTGGAGGAATATTACCGTGATTTTTGGACAGTAAAATGTCCTAAAAACACCTTGATGGAATCCTTCTGCATAAGGGCAAGAATTCTCCTTGAGAACATTTCCTCAGAAAATCCCTAAAAACCCATGTTTTGGCATTAGCGCGAGTAGCTAGTTCATCCCTCGCGCCAATGGGGAAAATATACACTAGTGGGCACACCAGCTGGCGCTCTGTCCCTGTGTTGCACCCGCGCCAACCTGTTTTGGAGTTTTTTTTAACAAAATGGAGGCGGAAGTTCGATTCTAACAACTTCATAATGAATCATCAAAAAGAGGTTGGGTTGTTTGGCTCCGGATCTCCTTGTTTAGGAACTGGTTTTCCACCTCTCATGGAACCTTCCTAAGAGATAGGACTCTCCCCCATGATTATAGGGATCCTAACCTCTCTTTCTCCTTCTATAAAAGCCTTCCCTCTCCATTTGCTAGCTAGCTGAACTTTTGGGAAGGAAATTATAGCTGAGTGACAATCAAGAGCAGAGCTAAGGAGAACCCTATGAGAGAGAGAGTTTTTTCAAATCCCCGACGAGCTTTGTGAGACACGTCTTGCTGGAATCTTGTTGAAGGAAGATCACAGCGTCAGAGCACCGGTTGTAATCATCCTCTCATATCTTAATATACATGACTCTGCTATTGGTTTCATGATTGTGTTTGTCCATATATAATGCAATTTCATTCATTCCTCTTTCACTGATCGATAGTTATAAAGTGTGAAATATTACGTTGCATGTTGTCTCTCTTATTTGCATGTGTACAGGTATCTGAATGCAACGAGATCACAGATCGTGACCTGTTTAGCTAGGAACAGAAGCGCCACTTCTTCTTCAACAACAACAGCGAAGGAATCATGGTAAGTGATCTATCATGATTCTATCTTTTGTAACTAGGAATCAATATCTTTGTGTGTTTTGATTGTTGCTAGACCCACTCTAGGGCGAGTGGGATTGCCTTTGTCCGCAGAGGGGATTTACCTCCATAACAATTTGGCAACTCCACAGGGGAATGAGTGGTATAAAGGGTAGCAACTGGTTCCGGTGATGTCGGAACTGCTGAGAACATGATAAAAGTCAAGAGGCTGGCTAACAAGACCACTCATTGCAGTGGTTCCTCAAGAATGGGTGAAACAACCAAGTGAAGGCATATGATCGGCCAAGTAGATAGTGACGATGGAGTGATAAAAACAAGGCTCATTTGGCAAAAAACAAGCTGATAAAATGGCAATCACAAGAGGTAAAATGGGAATGGTTTCATTTTTACACAAGCTTGAAATCAGGAAAATTTGCTTGAAGCTGGTTTCATTTTTACATAAGCTTGAAACCAAGATAAACTATGCTTGAAAACGGTTTCATTTTTACACAAGCTTGAAACGGAGACAAGCCATGCTTGAAAAAAGTAAGCATGCCACCAACATGGTGACTCAATTCGAGGTACATGTCCCCCAAGCTTCAATCCATATGAAAGGAAAATGGAGTGAAGGTTCAAGTTACGAGATCAAGAGAAAGTCTCGATTGGGATTTTACAAGATCTTATCAAAGAATTGAATTGAATAGGAAAGTGTTTCATTGTTTTAACGAGGTTGACACATTAAAATAACTATCCTTAGATGACCTTGTTTCATTTTTTAACGAGCTTGACACAAGAAAATGAACTCTGCTTTGAAAACCTTTCATTACAAAAAATAAGAAGTCATAGACTCCAAGAGGTTTGCATCTGATGGGAGAACAACATCTTGGAAATCAGGACCCAATGCCCCCAGCACACGATGCATAATGGCACTATCACTGAACGCGGGCACAGGACAGGTAGCCACATAATTAACCTGTGGCGGGGAGTATACAACTGGCGGATAAAGATCGGGAAGGGGAGATGGTGGCCCATCTGCCATATCAGGACCAAAGAATGAAAGTTGATTAATGGTCACGATCTGACCTTTGTGTGGAAAACAAATCACACGAAGGAGGGAAGAGACAAGAGCACCCATGACATAAGTATAGTCACGCCCCAGGAGTAAATTGAAATCCAAGGGGCTTGGAACAACCATCACGTCCATATGGACGATTTTCCCTCCCAAAGTAACAGGCAACTTCGGAAGGATCCCTAACGGTTGACTGGTTCCTCTGTTAAAATCCAACATATTCTAGGTAACAGGCATAAGCGGTGGTGATCCAAAATCTTTCCAAGTAGTGGAAGACAAAATACTAACAGACGCGCCTTCATCTATAATAGTGCTAGGTATGACCAGATCAAAGGTTTGTTCCAAGGAACCAAATTGTTGTGGAGGTAAATCCCCTCTCTGGACAGAGGCGATCCCAATAGCCCTAGAGTGGGTCTAGTAAGAATCGAAACACACAAATCTATTGATTCATAATTATAAAAGATAGAATCGCGATAGATCGCTTACTGTGATCCCTTCGCTACCATTTTCAAAGAAGAAGTGGCACTTCTGTTCCTAGCTGGACAGGTCACGATCCATGATCTCACTACATCCAGATACCTGTACACATGCAAAGAAGAGAGACAACATGCAACGTAATATTTCACACTTTATAACTATCGATCAGTCAGAGAGGAATGAATGAAATTGAATTATATAATGGAAAAACAAAATCATGGAAAGAATAGCAGAGTCATGTATATTAAGATACAAGAGGACGATTACAACCGATGCTATGACGTCGTGATCTTCCTTCGACAGGATTCCAGCGGGACGTGTCTCACAAAGCTCGTCAGGGATATGACAAAACTCTCTCTCTCACAGGGTTCTCCTTAGCTCTGCTCTTGATTGTCACTCAGCTATAATTTCCTTCCCAAAATTTCAGCTAGCTAGCAAATGGAGAGGGTAGGATTTTATAGAAGGAGAAAGAGAGGTTAGGATCCCTATAATCATGGGGGAGAGTCCTATCTCTTAGGAAGGTTCCATGAGAGGTGGAAAACCACTTCCTAAAAAAGGAGATCTGGAGCCAAACAACCCAACCTCTTTTTGATGATTCATTCTGAAGTTGTTAGAATTAAACTTCCGCCTCCAATTTGTTAAAAAACACTCCAAAACAGGTTGGCGCGGGTGTAACACAGGGACAGAGTGCCAGCTGGCGCGCCCACTAGTGTATATTTTCCCCATTGGCGCGAGGGATGAATTGGCTACTTGCGCCAATGCCAAAACATGGGTTTTTGGGGCTTTTCTGAGGAAATGTTCTCAAGGATAATTCTTGCCCTTATGCAGAAGGATGCCATCAAGGTGTTTTCAGGACATTTTACTGTCCAAAGGTCATGGGAATAGTCCTCCAATGTACGGGACGAGGGATTTTAGGGACGGTGACAAAATGCTGTGTAGCAGATGCCCCCTAAAGCATGAGGTCCAAGAGAGGGATGGGTGAAATGATTTATGAGAACGCGTTCATATGAAAACACTGTCATCAGAAGACCTGCGAGTAAAAATACAACTGATATCTCTGATACAAGATATGTGGTATGGGCACAGACATCCATAATAAAGTGTACAAAATGAGATCCAAGGTATGGATGTAGTCATCCAGCAAAATAAGGATCAACAAGTAGACTCAGGTATGGTTGCAGCCATCCAATCAAAAGAGTCATGTAATAAATCATAATAATCCACAAATAATCCGTAGCCTGGATGTTATCAGACAAAATCTAGGGTCTTGTGCTCCATCTCGACCTGAACAGAGTATAAGTTAAAGCATGCGAATATGTGAGTTGAAGTCGAACATGCAAGAACATCGTCTGATTACCAGCCAATAATGAAAGTTGTTAACATATGCGAGAGAAACCACCAATAATGACGATGGCTCTCAAGGTACAAGAGATACATTCCATGGAATTTGAACGGTTATCTGGCATTGAACACCCGTAGAATCATCTGATCAAAGGCCAATAATGAAAACCTTACGTCGAATGTGAAGAACCTGCCATTGAGGCATATAGGCTCCAAGGTACCTGAAGGGAGTCTCTAGATCAATTTCCTGGATAATGAGCTGAAGTCGACAGGAAGTGACCTTGATCGAAGGTGGGCCATAATGTTTCCCACATCATCGACACAAGACAGAGGAGCATGATTTTTGTGAATCAAGACCAACAGAGAATCAGAGGGAGGTTGAAAACTGCAGAAGCCAACTTCTCTTGAACATATCGACAGCAGGACAATGGATTTGGCAGTATTTTACATCAAAGGATTTGAGGTCATGGTGATGTGGCAAAGAGAATATGAGCAGTCAAAAGAGATTACCCAAACCCATGAAGGCAAGCAGATAACGAGATGAGATGTCCCCAACCCGACATGAATGCAGACAAGTGCCATGTTCAAGAGCGACTTACTGCCGATACGACTATGATTTGGTTCCATTTTCCCCCACCATTTTTGGAGAGTACCTCTTTATTTTTACACAAGCTTGAAGAGGATACCATATGCTTGTCATATAACTTTGTCCTTCAGACAAATCCAACCTAGTACATTTTACGAGCCCTAGGAAGGAGGAACTCAGTAACGTCATCACGATGGAGTGCGATGTCATCAGTTTTAAAGAGTCCGACAAAGGGAGAACTCAGCGTATTTTCATGTTTAGAGAGTTTGAAAAGACAACGGAAAAGAAAACTCCAACAAGTCCCTTTTCGTGAATAGTCTCTCAGATCCAAAAAGGTAGAAAACTGTGTTTGAGAGAACCTCCTAGTCGCGATAGGCTAGGGTATTCCTTTTTCGTAAATAATCTATCCAAGCCCGAAAAAGGGGTAAACGTGCACTGGGTAGATGTCGTTTGGCAGCCAATGTAACGAGCTCAAAATGACAAGCGACTCAATAATCTTTTCAGTTTTAGAGAGTCAAAAAAGAGCTGAAAGGTGACTCCTCCTGGAGGAACGAGTGGTATAAAGGGTAGCAACTGGTTCCAGTGATGGCAGAATTGCTCAGAACATGATAAAAGTCAAGAGGTTGGCTAACAAGACCACTCATTGCAGCAGTTCCTTAGGAACAGGTGAAACAACCAAGTGAAGGCATATGATCGGCCAAGCAGATAGTGACAATGGAGTGAGAAAAACAAGGCTCATCTGGCAAAAAATAGGCTGATAAAATGGAAATCACAAGAGGTAAAATGGGAATGGTTTCATTTTTAGACAAGCTTGAAATCAGGAAACTCTGCTTGAAGTTGGTTTCATTTTGACACAAGCTTGAAATGGAAACAAACTATGCTTGAAAAAAGTAAGCATGCCCCCAACATGGTGACTCAATTCGAGGTACATGGAAGGAAAACATATTGGAAGTCTATGAATTCTTATTCATTGTAATGAAAGGTTGTCAGAGTAGAGTTCGTTTTCTTGTGTCAAGCTCGTTAAAAAATGAAACAAGGTCATCTGAGGATAGTTCTTTTAATGTGTTAACCTCGTTAAAACAATGAAACACTTTCCTGTTCCATTCAAGTCTTTGATAAGATCTCATAAAATCCCAGTTGAGTCTTTATCTTGATTTCGTAACTTGAACCTTCACTCCATTTGCCTTTCATATGGATTGAAGCTTGGGGGGCATGTACCTCGAATTGAGTCACCATGCTGGGGGCATGCTTACTTTTTTCAAGCATAGTTTGTTTCCGTTTCAAGCTTGTAAAAAATTAAGCCGTTTTAGCTTTTGTAGTTTATCTTTGTTTCAAGCTTGTGTAAAAATGAAACCAACTTCAAGCAGAGTTTCCTGATTTCAAGATTGTGTAAAAATGAAACCATTCCCATTTTACCTCTTGTGATTGTCATTTTATCAGCCTGTTGTTTTTCCAGATGAGCCTTGGTTTTCTCACTCCATCGTCATTATCTGCTTGGCCGATCATATGCCTTCACTTGGTTGTTTCACCCATTCCTGAGGAATCACTGCAATGAGTGGTCTTGTTAGCCAGTCTCTTGACTTTTATCATGTTATGAGCAGTTCCGCCATCACCGAAACCAGTTGCTACCCTTTATACCACTCATTCCTCCAGGAGGAGTCACCTTTCATCTCTTTTCTGACTCTTTAAAACTGAAAATATTGTCGAGTCGCTTGTCATTTTGAGCTTGTTAAATTGGCTACGAAACGACATCTACCCTATATACGTTTATCCCTTTTTCGGGCTGGGATATATTATTTACGAAAAAGGAATACCCTAGCCTATCACAACTAGGAGGTTCTCTCGGACACAGTTTTCTACCTTTTCGGATCTGAGAGACTATTCACGAAAAGGGAATTGTTGGAGTTTTCTTTGCTGCTGTCTTTTCAAACTCTATAAACATGAAAAGACGTCGAGTTCTCCCTTTGTCAGCCTCATTAAAACTGATGACATCGCACTCCATTGTGATGATGTTACCGAGTTCCTCCTTCCTAGGGCTCGTAAAATGTACTAGGTTGGATTTGTCCGAAGGACAAACTTATATGACAAGCATATGGTATCCTCTTCAAGCTTGTGTTAAAAAAAAGAGGTACTCGCCATAAATGGTGGGGGAAAATGGAACCAAAATGATAGTCGTATCGACAGTATGTCGCTCTTGAACATGGCACTTGTCTGCATTCGTGTCGGGTTGGGGACATCTCATCTTATTATCTGCTTTCCTTCATGGGTTTGGGTAATCTATTTTGACCGCTCATCTGCTCTTTGCCATGTCACCATGACCTCAGATCCTTTGATGTCAAATACTGCCAAATCTAGTGTCATGCCGTTGATATGTTCAAGAGAAGTTTGCCTCTGCAGTTTTCAACCTCCCTCTGATTCTCTGTTGGTCTTGATTCACAAACATCATGTTCCTCTGTCTTGTATCGATGATGTGGGAAACATTATGGCCCACCTTCGATCAAGGTCACTTCCTGTCGAATTCAGCTCATTATCCAGGAAATTGATCTAGAGACTCCCTTCAGGTACCTTGGAGCTTGTATGCCTCAATGGCAGGTTCTTCGTATTCAACGTAAGGCTTTCATTATTGGATTTGATCGAATGATTCTACAAGTGTTCGATGCCAGATCACTGTTCACATTCCGTGGATTGTACCTCTTGTAGCTTGAGAGCCATCGTCATTATTGGTGGTTTCTCTTGTGTTTGTTAACGACTTTCATTATTGGCTGGTAATCAGACGATGTTCTTTCATGTTTGACTTCAGCTCACATATTCGCATGCTCGAACTTGTACTCTGTTTGGGTCAAGATGGAGCGCAAGACCCTAGATTTTGTCTGATAACATCCAGGCTGCGGATTCTTTGTGGATTATTATGATTTATTACATGAATCTTTTAATTGGATGGTTGCGACCATAATTGAGTCTACTTGTTGATCCTTATTTTGCTGGATGGCTGCATCCATACCTTGGATCTAGTTTTGTACACTTTATTATGGATGTTTGTGCCCATACCACATATCATGTATGAAAGATATCAGTTGTATTTGTACTGCAGGTCTTCCGACGTCAGTCATTAGGGGAATTTTGAGGTCTAAAATGGGCCTCCTACGAAAAATGTACAAAAAAAATAAACTTTATAACAACCAATAGGATTCAAGATGATGATGTCAACCATGGGGGATGATTTACCATTTTTTAAATAAAATGGTAAAAATATTAAAAAATAATAAAATAATAAAACTACTTTTTCAACTCGTATTTTCAACTTATCTCCTAAAATTTTTACTCAAATTTCGAGTGGGAGTACTCGTTGGATGCAAAATTTAATTCCTCATCCAAGGAGTACCCATGTTGCATACTTTCGATGAACCCTACTACATGAAAAATGAGAAATACATAAAAAACGTGTTTACAATCACATTTTTTTTTATGTATTTCTCATTTTTCGTGTAGTAGGACCCATCGAAAGTATGCAACATGGGTACTCCTTGGATGAGGAATTAAATTTTGCATCCAACGAGTACTCCCACTCGAAATTTGAGTAAAAAATCTGGGAGATAAGTTGAAAATATGAGTTGAAAAAGTAGTTTTTTCATTTTTGCCTCTAAAATTTGATGATGTCATCAAATCTTATTTGATTTTTTCCACTATTATTTTATAATTTCCTTAGGAGGCCCATTTTAGAACTCAAAATTCCCCTAATGGTTTTCAGTTGAATTCGTTCTCATAAAGCATTTCACCCCTCCCTCTCTCTCGGACCTCATGCTTTAGGGGGCATCTGTTACACAACATTTTGTCACCGTCCCTTCAATCCCTCGTCCCGTACATTGGAGGACTTTTCCTGTGACTTGTGGACAATATAAATGTCCTGAAAACACCTTTATGGCATCCTTCTGCATAAGGGCAAGAATTATGCTTGAGAATATTTCCTCAGAAAAGCCCCAAAAACCCATGTTTTGGCATTGGCGCAAGTAGCTAGTCATCCCTTGCACCAATAGGGAAAATATACACTTGTGGGCGTGCCAGCTGGCGCTTTGTCCCTATGTTGCACCCTCGCCAACCTATTTTGGAGTTTTTTTTAACAAATTGGAGGCAGAAGTTCGATTCTAACAACTTCAGAATGAATCATCAAAAAGAGGTTGGGTTGTTTGGCTCCGGATCTCCTTGTTTAGGAAGTGGTTTTCCACCTCTCATGGAACCTTCCTAAGATATAGGACTCTCCCCCATTATTATAGGGATCCTAACCTCTCTTTCTCCTTCTATAAAAGCTTTCCCTCTCCATTTGCTAGCTAGCTGAACTTTTGGGAAGGAAATTATAGCTGAGTGACAATCAAGAGCAGAGCTAAGGAGAACCCTGTGAGAGAGAGAGAGTTTTTTCAAATCCCTGACGAGCTTTGTGAGACACGTCCCGCTGGAATCCTGTCGAAGGAATATTATGACGTCAGAGAACCGGTTGTAATCATCCTCTCGTATCTTAATATACATGACTCTGCTATTGGTTCCATGATTGTGTTTGTCCATTACATAATGCAATTTCATTCATTCCTCTCTGACTGATTGATAGTTATAAGGTGTGAAATAGTACGTTGCATGTTGTCTTTCTTTTTTGCATGTGTACAGGTATCTAGATGCAGCGAGCTCATGGATCGTGACCTGCCTAGCTAGGAATGGAAGCACCACTTCTTCTTCGACAACAACAGCGAAGGAATCACGGTAAGCGATCTATCGTGATTCTATCTTTTGTAACTAGGAATCAATAGCTTTGCGTGTTTCGATTGTTGCTAGACCCACTCTAGGGCTAGTGGGATTGCCTCTGTCCGCAGAGGGGATTCACCTCCACAACACCTAGAGGGCGACCTCAAGGACAGTACATACCTCAAGGTCAGTATCAACCTCAAGTATAGTACATACCCCAAGGTCAGCCTCAGGGACAGTATATGCCTCAAGGTTAGTACGTGCCTCAAGGTTAATATCAACCTCAAGAGAAGTACCCAGCTCAAGGATTGCAACCTCGTTTAGGACAATAGTTCTATACAAAAAAAAAAATGTTACAAGGAGGTGGAAATTATCCAGTCAATTATCAGCCATATGTTCAACCAAGTTACGGTCCGTCTTATGTACAACCTTCATTGCGACCTTCATATCTTGGAATGGTGTGGGATCCATCTCAAGTCCAGCAGAATTTACAACCAAATATGCAAGTACCTTATTATCAAGTTGGACAACAAGTTTTTTATAGTCAACCCCAACAACCCATCCAACCTGTCATTCAAACACCTGAATCTCGTCCAGTTCAACAGCCTGGTCCGAGTACACCTACGATTCCTCCCCAAACTATTGCTCAGACCTTTGTTCAACCTCCCACACCTGTTCCTTGAGTGTCTACAACTCCTATTACTTCTTCCCCTCAAACATCATTACAGATTCTTTAGGTTTCTATTCCACAGTCTGGACATACAATTCAAACTACTATTCAGATGCCCATAGGACAACCTAGTACAAGTACAGTTATAACAAGTCAAGCTCAGTTTACTTATCAACCGTGTGAAGGGTCGTACCAATATGGACCTATTTCACAAACTCTAGTCTACCCGCAACAACTGTACCCTGGGTATACATATCAGACACCTTTTCAACCCCAGCATGGTCTGTGTTGAAGATTGCAACAAGAAATAGTGAAGGAGGCATCCTGAAACATCATCCTTGATCCTAGTTGGAAAATAATCACCTAAACTAGGTGGGGCCCACACAGGCTATTTTTTAGTGTATGGCTATTTTTAGACATGGTGAGCATATTCTATATGTAGCAGGAGGCTATTTGTGGATGGTTGGTCAAATGTAAAAAATATATGAGATTCTATTTTTAGAAGATTGGGCGAAGTCTATTTATAGATCGTTGATCTAAAAATAGATGCATGTCGGCTATTATAAGCTCTTAATAATAATCCAACAATAAACAACAACTTATTCTCTTGGAGCACTTTATTTCATTGAACATATTTGGAAAATCAGTGGACTGAAGGAATTATGCAACTCCTAAGGGTTTATTGGAGTTCATGCATGGAGGAATTAGTTAGAACTGAAGTGGCAAAGTTATGATAGAATTGGAAGAGTAGTTCATGGATTTGTATTCAATTTAACTTAGTTAGACTCAGTTGAGCTAGTTGTATCTAATCTAACTGAATGATACACTAGTGGGAGTGGAGTGAATTAATTAGTTAATTAATTCACAAATAATAACTCATTAATCAACTGAACAATGCAGTAGTTAACTACAGTGCATGTCAGATCCAGTGGAGGCCCAATGGAGAGATAGGTGAAAGGGAAAGATGGACTATCCGTTGTGACTACTGTGATGCATGAATTGCATCTATATATACATTGGAGTTTCCAATTATAATAACGCAGTAAAGGAGAGTGGGATTGCATCAAATTGGTCTTTGTAATCAACTTGGATTACGCAGTGGAGGCAGGCTAGCAGGAGGGTAGAGATCGGTGCATGGATTTGCAGATTTCTTCTATGTTAGTGTGTGACGATTGATTGTACTGAGAGCTTGATGTACTAAGCTTTGTATGAGATTTTTACATGATATCCATGATACATGATATGATATTTGGGGTTTTTAGCTTCAAGCTTTCCCATTAAACAACTGTGTTATGTGTGTTTTTATTGCTTCATGTGTTTTGCAATTGTTGATTAAATTTCTGCAAGAATTATAGTGGAAGGATTTTGTATTTTTCAAGAAGATAAATATTGTGAGATTAGGAGAGTTTGGATATATGCATGCTTATTGTGTATAATTTCTACATGGTATCAGAGTTGTGTTATAGATTTTCTACATGGAATGAGAGCAGGAATTTTTGGGCGCGCGAGTTTGCAGAGAATATATGAATTTTTTTGTGAAATATTTTCAGAAAAAAATAGCATATTTGGATTCCTTGCGAAAAAATACCCAAATTGAAAAAAACAATCGGTCAAATCGGAGCTCGGATGAGGGAGATATCATTGATTTAAAATCAGCTCTTTTGTTAGAAAATTTTCCGACAACAGGACAATTGCAATGTGCGCAAGCCAAGAATCTACATGCACTAAGGTACAAGATGCATGAAAAGCTTTGAGGATAAAAGCAAAAGTTAGTGACTTGGTGGTTGAGAGGGAGCTTCTCAACATTCAGTGTGAGAAGCAGTCTCAGAAGGTTGTGGAGCAGCCACAACTGGAGATGCAGAAGAATATTTATAGATTTGATGTAGATGGGATTTCTATGGAGCTTCCTACTATTGGGAAGTGTGAGAAAGCCATGCAATTGAAGCTTGAGAGGGATACATATTTGAATTCAGGTAAGAGTGAACCTCGGGATGTGGAGCAACCACAAGATGAGGATCATGGAGGGGGAGAAACCACTCATTCAGAGAAATTTTGTGCCAGATGGGCAGAGGGAGTGCATGTAGCTATAGCACCAGGTGAGAGGTGGGGCAACATGCATGAGTAATCCCAAGAGGAGATTTCTAGGCAGGATTCATTGAGATGGTGTGGATCTCATGAATTGAACCTAGCTACGAGGTGCCCACAGAGCAGCAGTAGCATGATCAGTTGGATTGATGTAAGCAGATCAAAGTGACAGTGTCGGATACTGGAGCACAGTTCAGAGTTGACAGCAAGTGCAGAGTGCATGGGTGCAGAGTTCAACAACGCAGTGGTTCCTGAAGACGTGCAGTAGCTAAGAAGAAGTCGAAGACTTTGATGACAGATGCATTAGAATGATTGAGTTGTTTGGAGCCTTTAAGTTTCGCAAGTGTTACAGCAAGAGTTGCAGAGCAGATGCATGGAGTTGCAGGGCGCTTGCAAAGGTTACAGGGAAAATGCATGGAGTTGCAGGGCGCATGCAAAGATATTCCTTTCTTGTTGAGAGGAAGTGTTGAAGATTGTAACAAGAAATAGTGAAGGAGGCATCTTGAAACATCATCCTTGATCATAGTTGGAAAATAATCACCTAAACTAGGTGGGGCCCACACAGGCTATTTTTAGGTGTATGTATATTTTTAGACATGGTGAGCATATTCTATATGTATCAAAAGGCTATTTGTGGATGGTTGGTCAAATGTAAAAAATATATGAGATTATATTTTTAGAAGATTGGGCGAAGTCTATTTATAGATCGTTGATCTAAAAAAAGATGCATGTCGGCTATTATTAGCTCTTAATAATAATCCGACAATAAACAACAACTTATTCTCTTAGAGCACTTTATTTCACTGAAAATATTTGGAAAATCAGTGGACTGAAGGAATTACACAATTCCTAAGGGTTTACTGCAGTTCATGCATGGAGGACTCAGTTAGAACTGAAGTGGCAAAGTTATGATAGAGTTGGAAGAGTAGTTCATGGAGTTGTATTCAATTTAACTCAGTTAGACTCAGTTGAGCTAGTTGTATCTAATCTAACTGGATGATACACTAGTGGGAGTGGAGTGAGTTAATTAGTTAATTAATTCACAAATAATAACTCATTAATCAACTGAACAATGCAACAGTTAACTACAGTGCATGTCAGATCCAGTGGAGACCCAGTGGAGAGATAGGTGAAAGGGAAAGATGGACTATCCGTTGTGACTACTAGTGATGCATGAATTGCATCTATATATACATTGGAGTTGCCAATGATAATAACACAGTAAAGGAGAGTGGGATTGCATCGAATTGGTATTTGTAATCAACTTGGATTGCGCTATGGAGGCAGGCTAGCAGGAGGGCAGAGATCAGTGCATGGATTTGCAGATTTCTTCTATGTTAGTGTGTGACGATTGATTGTACTGAAAGCTTGATGTAATAAGATTTGTATGATATTTTTACATGATCTCCATGATACATAATATGATAGTTGGGGTTTTTAGTTTCAGGCTTTCCCATTAAATAACTGTGTTATGTGTGTTTTTATTCTTCATGTGTTTTGAAATTGTTGATTAAATTTCTGCAAGAATTATAGTGGAAGGATTTTGTATTTTGCAAGAAGATAAATATTGTGAGAACAGGAGAGTCCAGATATATGCATGCTTATTGTATATAATTTCTATAGTTCAGTTATTCCTGGTTACCCAGGAGGCATTCCGATTCCCAATGCACAGGCCATTCGTAGATATCCTGGTTATCCTCCTCCTGGGACTGGTATAGTCTCACAAGGTTATCAACAAGACCCTACCCGTCGATTACCATTCATAGGAGCTTTAGATTTACCTGATTTATCTAGCCTTATGAATGATCCTATCTATTATCATCCGTATTGGCCACCTATGCCGCGTAAGTTTCCCAGTGATATCCCTAAGTTTGAAGGAAAATTAGGTGAGGATCCTTCTAACCATGTCATGACTTACCACCTTTGGTGTGCATCCAACTCATTAATTGACAATTCCATTCGACTTAGACTCTTTCAAAGAATGTTAATAGGATTAGTTTCCAAGTGGTACATTGAATTACCACGAGGCTCATTTACCAATTTCAACGCTCTAGAAAATTCTTTCTTAACTCATTTTCAGCTTCTAGTCAGATACGAAAATGGCACGGAATTATTAACTTCACTAAAACAATCTACGTCTACATACATATCAGATCATATACATGAATGGAGATGTAGAAGAAATTTCATAAAAGTTTTTATCCCAGATCAAATATTGGCAGAATGGTTTGTCAAATCATTGCTACCAAAAATCACTGAAGATGTAGCCAAAGCAGGAGTTGTCATCGAAGAACAATTTATTTCTCAAGCTCAATATCTAGACTTGGTTTATACCTAGTTTGGAAATTTTTACGAGAAAATTCCTGATTTACCACGTCTTGGTCAGATAAAAGCAGCTCCTTCAGGGTCTCATGCCGCTGATGGTGTAATCAGTTCAGTTAGTACAACTAAGAGTAAGAAGAAATCTTCAAAGGTTGCTTCTCCCATAATAGCTTTACCCGATTCACCAAAAGGAGAATCTTCCCTGGAAACTTTTGCCGATATTCACATTGTAGATTCCTCAACTACAAAGTTGAATTCTGGAAACAAGAAGAAAGGGAAGAATAAAATTAAACAGACTTCATCTCCCAAGGAAAAAACTGATAAAAATGAATCAACTAATGATAAATGGAAACCTTGTTATCCTTGTCTTATTTGTGACGAGGATCATTTCACCAAGGAATGTCTGCATAGGGCCGAGGTATCTAAATTCGTCAAAGTTTCATCCACCCCTACTGTTTTGAAGGATCCTTTTCCTGTTCAAGATATCAAAATGATTGGATCATCCTCTAATGCATCAGCAGATATTTTTATGGTTGCAACTCGATCGCAGGATTATGGTAGTAAAAACCCTGTTGCTGGCAAAGAAGTAGAAAATTCTAGTTCTGCACCAGCTACATCTCCTTTGGTTTCTGATCCACTGCATATCGAGAAAAATAATCCTAATTTAGTAATCAGACTGCCTGCTAAAGGTGTACTTCGTAAATCAGCTTTCAATCCACATGCGAGAGCTGCTCAGAATTACAACATTGTGGAGGATTTAGCAATATCTCCTTCAGAAATGTCGGCCTTGGAAGTGCTGCAACCATGTCTAGTAGAAAGGAAATTAATCTTATCAGCAATTGGAGTTGTAGATCTTCAGGATTCAAACCTCATGGTCTTCGATTTAGAAAATTTTACACCTCATCTCCCTCATCAAATGGCTTTTCAGATCCTAGTACTAGTAAAAACAGACATTGCTTTCGTACTTTTATTGATGAAGGAGCATCTACATGTATCATGTCGTTAAACTGTTGGAAATCACTTGGTTCTCCAACCCTTAACCAGTTTCCAACAATCCTCAAAGATTTTGACGGAAGAGGATTCCATCCATTCGGAATTTTACAAAATATACCTCTAGAAGTCGAAGGAAAAACCGTTAATTTAGATGTGAAAGTAGTTGATGCCCCTCTAGATTACAACCTTCTTCTGGGTCGAAGTTGGTCTTATGCTATGACTGATGTCGTGTCATCCATCTTTCGAATAATTATGTTTCCTCATCAAGGAAATATTGTGAAAGTCGATCAGCTCTCATATTATTCATCTGACCCAGCTTCTACTGATATTATTCAGCACGTTGGAAAAACGACTATCCCTTATGAGGATGTAGGAGTAGGTTTAATCAAATATTCCACTTTCATGAGAAATTTTTCTATGTCTCCACCTAACGTACCGCATAATATTTATAATATCAATATGATTACATCAAGCACTATTCCATTTGCTGATCCTTGGATAGTGCCTTTAGAATCAAAACTAGATTCATTCAATAACGTCATGCCATTGAGTCCTTTTGAGATAGCATATCAAGCAGTACAGTATTTTTCCGACCCTTTATCAACTGATGATGATCCAATGAATGTGATCAGCGAAGAATCATTTTCAACATCAAGCTTAGCTACAACATCAATTCCTGATCCTTTTCAACAAGTGTTTCATACTGATGAAATCATTCATGAATTCTTGTCTATAGATAAATTACCATGGGATGATCTCCATCATAGGTCATCATTTTTATCTGAGCTTGATAAATTCGAAAATAATTTTTCCTCTATTTTTACAGCTGACTATGTCAAGGAAACTCAAAGTCCAATCTCGATCACAAATTTGGATTCTGAAGTAAATTTGGGGAATATTTCTTCTCCCATTCCTGTTGACATATCAGTGAAACTCAGAATTATTTAAAACATTCATATAGGTGCTCCGTGTACGTCAAATGAAAGTTTTACATATAAATCCCTATTTCAATAATTCCGCGACATATTTGCCTGGTCTTATGAAGAAATGCCAGGAATCGATCCCAACATTGTCATTCATGAAATAAAGAGTTACCCAGATGCTAAACCTGTCAGACAACGATTATGTCCAATGCATCCATGAAAATCTGTTGCCATTAAAGCCCAAGTTGAGAAATTATCGAGAGCAGCTTTTATTTATCCGATCCCATTAACGGATTGAGTATCTAATATCATTCCTGTTACGAAAAAACAAGGAACAATACGAGTATGTGTTGACCATAGGGATATTAACAAAGCTTTTCCTAAAGACAATTATCCAACTCCTTATATCAACCAAATTATTGACGATTGTGCTGGAAATGAAATGTATTCATTTATGCACGGATTTTCTGGATACAATCAAATCAACATACTCCCTTCCGATCAACCAAAAACAACATTCATTTGTCCTTGGGGAATGTTTTCTTACTATAAATTACCTTTCGAATTAAAGAATGCTGCAGCAAATTTTCAAAGGGCAATGTCCTATGCTTTTCATGAAATTAAACACATTGTGCAACCTTATCTCAATGATTTACCTGCTCATTCATTACACAGGGAAGATCATCCTACTCACTTACGAGCGATTTTTATGCGATGTAGGTATTATAAGATTCGCTTGAATCCGCACAAGTCTATTTTATATGTACAATCTGGTAGGTTACTGGGATTTTTCATTTCTAAATAAGGCATTCGTGTCGACCCTTCGAAGGTTGAGGCCATTATCAATTTACCTCCTCCTTCCTCATGCCGCCCACTCCAAAGTTTGCAAGAGAAAGAAAAATTTCTGCATAGATTTATCCAAAACTATGTTGAGTTAACCAAAGGATTTACCAGGCTTTTGAAACAGAATCTTCCTTTCATTTGGAATGAGATCACTGATCGATATTTTTATGCTTTAAAACACGTGTTGACCCATGCACCGTTACTGCATCCACCAAATTAAAGCCATGATTACTTTTTATACTTAGCAGCCTCTGATTCCACTATTGGAATGGTATTAGTTCAGGAATATGAATTCCACAACGAACATGTGATTTAATATCTCAGTCAGAATCTCAATCCCACAGAGTTTAAATACTCACATGTGGAGAAATTGGCCTTGGCACCAGTTCAAGCTGTCCAACGTTTTCGTCATTACATTTTGTTATGAAAAACAACTGTGATTTCTAACTGTAAGCCAATGATGTACATTTTGACTAAACAATTTCTCGGGGGAAAATACTCTAAATGGATAGTTATCCTTCAAGAGTTTGATTTATAATTTGAAAAATCCAAATAAAATAAATCACTGGTGTTCGCCGAACTTATGTGTGATTTCCAGAATACTGAGACAACAAATGTGGTAGAGTATACGATCGCTGATGAATCTCTGTTTCTTATCATTACGTTAGATCCTTGGTATGGATATATCATCATTTATCTCGAAACCCAAACTTTTCGGCTTGAACTTTCACGTTCACATCGACGAAATATCCGTTACCAATCCCAACAATACAATATTGTTGGAGACACACTTTATTTTCGTGGTGTGGACTCTGTATTTCGATGCTGTTTGACTCATGGAGAGGCTGAACGAGTTTTGAATGACTGCCATTCTGGAGCATGTGGCAGTCATATGTCTGGGTATGCCACATCCCAAAAGATATTGCGTGCTGGTTATTTTTGGCCTTCATTATTCAAATATTGTATTCTTGCAGTCCAAAAATGCCACAATTGTCAAATTTTTGATCGGAAAATGCATGCACCACCAGCTCCTCTTCACTGTTGAGAGTCCTTTTTTCGAAATGGGGCATAGATTTCATTACATGTAACCCTCACTTGGCCGAGGGGCATGGGTATATTATTCTCGCAGTAGGTTATTTTACCAAATGGGTCGAGGCAATGCCTACATTTGCGGTAGATGGAAAAACTGCAGCTACATTTGTGTTCAATCACGTGATTTCTCGATTCGCTGTACCCCAAGCTATCGTTACTGATCATGGGAGTCATTTTCGAAACATTATGATGACCAAAATTTCTGACCAACTTGGCCTGTGCCAAGATAGCTCTACTCCATATTACTCGCAGGCTAATGGTCAGGTTGAAGCCGTCAATAAATTTTTAACCACTATGATTAAACGGATAATCGGAATTCATAAATCGAATTGGCATACTATGATTTTCTCAGCACTTTGGGCATACCAAACCTTAGCAAAAACTACAACAGGGTTCACTCCTTTTCAACTGGTCTATGGTTTATAAGTTGTGTTACCAATTGGATGCGAAATACCGTCACTCCAATTAACCATAGAGTTACTACCAGCTACCTCTGAGGAGGAAAAACGTTTTTTGTACTTAGCACAATTAGATGAGACTCGGTGCACCGCTGCATTGGAAACTGAAGCTCATAAAAAATGTGTTAAAGCTCAGTACAATCGAAGTGTTACACCTCGTTTTTTTTCAGAGGGTGACCTAGTATTGGTGTATGACCAAGCTAATGATAAACTAGGAGTTGGGAAATTTTAACCTATGTGGCATGGTCCTTATATTGTTAAGCGAGTGCTTGCAAAAGGGGCTTAAGAATTGATTGATTATGACGGGGTCTCTTTAGGTAAACCCATAAATAGACTTTATCTGAAGAGATATTATGCTTGATTTTTGTGAAGATCCTATCTGTAGAGTAGTTATTTTTTCTAGATTAACTGCTTTAGATTAGATGAGTGTGTCTAGTTTAAATTTGCGTTGACCACTATTCCTGCTTATCTTGATTACTCTTGATATTGCAGATGTCGACGTCCCTTCAAGCCTACATTGGTTTTGTTGATGGTGCCTGTTGTAAGACACAAAATATCTCTTCTGCAACCTAGGTTATTTATTCACCCACCGATGAGCTAGTTTATATGCATGGGGTAAGCCTTGGTCAAACAACGAATAATTTTTCAGAATATAGTGTAGTGATTGAGTTATTATCTGATGTCATTTCATTTGGCATTCAGCGTTTGATAGTTAGGTTGGATTCAAAACTCATTGTATTACATTTAAACAGAGTATACGCAATCAAAAATCTAGTGTTACTAAGATTATTCTTGAAGGTTCATCTCTTGGAAAGGCAGTTTGATTACATTGAATATAAACACATTCTGAGAAATTTAAATACATTGGCTGATGCATTAGCTAATAATGTTATAAATAGACATTTGTGACATTAAAATGGTAAGTTAAAACAACATTCAATAAGTGTTGAACAAGATAGCTGTCGAAAGTAGCCATATCATAGATAGAGTTTGTGTTCAAAAAAATGTTACATCATCTAGGACCATAGGTTTAAAACACCTTATGATCCGAAAGGTAGCGATACAAAAAGAAAAAATACAATGGTCTGTGATAATCATCCACTATCCATGGTGATGATCATGATAATACACTATTGCTGGTGCCACTCTACACAGATATCTCCGAAACTGGCCAGGAACGCCAGCAACATGCCTCTGGAGGCATAGAGTAATATCGTCCATACTAGTCTCTGGTATGTCTCTAGTCAACCTCTCCAGGTTCTGCTCTAAATCAGTGAGAATATCTGCTGCTTGGTTCTCTGGCGGTGCAATAACATCTGTTTGCTTCCTCTCGAAGCGAAGAAGATTGGTTGGTCTTTGTGGACCAACATCTGCATTTAAATTTTTGTCATTAGTACTAGAAGATTGAAAAAAAAATAAAAAAATTAGAGTTAAAAACTCATCAAAATGATTCATTTACCTGACTCGTCCCATTGTGTTCTTAGAGGAAGAGGCATACAAGGTCACCGCGGAAATATATCCCAGTATACGAAAAATATTCAATGGTGAAGATCTGGTTTCATAGCCAATGAAAGTATGCGGGTGTAAATAAAACTATCTCAAAACCTTCTCCATAACGGGCCATCATTTGTACCCAGCGGACCATCTGAGGCTCTCTGATTCTACCAGCATCAAGTGAGATTAGCTGGGGGGAAAGAGATGGAATCCTATCCAGATCAAAAGAAACTACGATAACTCCATATCCAAAGTTTTTAAACTTTTCGTTCTTAGCTCTGGTCAATTGGCCTTTTACATTGGCCAATACTCCTTCACACCAATTGAAGATGGTGCCTCTGTAGCATTCAACCGTTGTTTGCATCCGGGCTTTAGTAGCCACGTGTGGATTTGCACTTCCACACAATCTAGCCATTATGAACGCAACCACTTTGAGTTCAAGACGGATAATGGTTTTTATATCAATGCGGTTGTCTTTTGGATTAGCCTCTTCGTTACAAAATTCTTGTTGATAGCTAGCTATAGACTGGCCACCTTGCCTAGCCCCAAACAAGGAAATAGGTTCTCCTCTTTTGGAAAAACCTGTAAGGAAGTATATATCCTCTAGCTCAATTTCGAGCCAGTGATCACCGATAATGAAACACTATTCTTGAACGTCCCACCTATTCACCAACCATGTCAAGAGCTTTAATTGGGCCCTCATGCCTTGCATTGCCCAATATTTGTATAATCCACATTTTTTCAATACACATAATGTGGGTAAACTTCCCATAGCTGCCGCATCTGTTGCCTCATGTTCACGTTATCTCTATTAAAGCATTGTGGATACTTTCCAATAGACACATTGAAAGATTAGATCAAATTAGAATGGAAAAATATGGCTTAATTTGAGAGAAATCATATTTTTATTTTGTTCATGGTGCCTCCGCACTTTTTTCACTAAGACAGTGCAAGCTACCGCATGCGTTATACACGAAAAGTGCGGGACCTCGATAATTTTCCTTTGGAAAATTATTTGGGTCTGCAGGTACTGTGTGTATTACCTGCAGTACCTCGAGAGAGATTTTTTGAACCTATTTTTTCTCTTAAAAAATGATTTTAAAGCCTAAAAAGAGAATGTAAACAGACAAAAATGAAGAGAAATGTGTTGTGGATTACCTAGATTCGATGGTTTTGGATTCGAACGGTCGGTTTTTCTGATATCTCCTTCGGAAATTTTTCTACCAAAAGCTCTCAACTTTCACTCTGGATGCAAATAGTAAAAATGAATTGATTGAACTACTTTTTATAAGATTTTTTGAATAAATAAATAATATTTTATTTATTTTCCACTTTGAAAGGTTGTTTTTCAAATAATTTTTACTTATCTAAAACAGGTATGTTTAATTTTTTGGGTTTTGTGCAGAATATAGGATTTTCGAGTGAAATAATCATTTTGGCAATCAATATGCTTTTTGTCATTTTTTTGAACTCGTTAAAATTTACAGGAAAAGTGACACCATATGAGTACATTTTTATCACTTTTTTGAACTCATTAAAACTTATAGAAAAAGTGAAACCATGGAGTTCTCTTTTAAGCCCTTTTTAGACTCTCTAAACATGAAAATATTGCCGAGTACTTGACTATTCGAACTCGTTAAAGGAAATGAACAGTCGTCCCTTCAGTATAAGTTTACCCCTTTTCTGGACTGAAATGGAATATTTATGAAAAAGGTATACTTTGACTAATCATGGTCAATAGAGTTCTCTCCTGCATTATTTTATCCTTTTTCGGGCTTGAGAGACTAAATTTATGAAAAAGTACACCCACGAAGTTTTCTTAAGTTTTTCTTCTAACTCCCTAAAATTGAAAAACACCGAGTTTCACCTATACTGGACTCATTAAAACTTAATAGTAAATGACCTATAAATTATAAACAGGAATGAACCACTACTTCTTAGGGTTCGATTTTAATACTAAGTTTGACTCATCCGAAGGATGAGCTTATTGTTGGGTGCAGGAATTACACTTAAGCAAACTCCTCAACACTTAATTGTCAACCCAGGGGATTTGTAAACTTAGAGACGATGGTATGAATCTCTCTGATATAAATCCCTACTTTCTTTGAAGGAAATATTGCAGAATTAAATTAAGACGAGAAAAAGATTACTTGAATCACCAAAATAATCTAAGACTAAAACAAGAAAGAATGTACTTGTGACAAGGAGATCAAAGATAAAAATGCAATAACTCTAGCCGATTATGCTTAACTATTAAGAGTGTGTTTCTCTTCAGCAAAGGAACTTTAGCAGTCTCATTAGATGGGCCCTTAAATCTGCTTCCTTAGAGATTTCCTTCTTGCATTAATCTGTCTTGCACTAGTGCAGGATCAGAGTTTTATGTAGAAGGTATAAAATGTGTCTTTACTGAAGGTTTTTCTACTTCATGCAAGGGCTTGAACTGTTCAAGGTTCAGAGAACTCAAATCCTGTAACAAGAAACTAGTTCTTGCACCAAATTGGAGCTTCCTGCACTTAGATTTTTAATTCTTGAAATGATTGTTTAATTGTCAAAAGTGTTACTTTGCTGTAAAACCATGAAAAGTAAATGTTTCCTAATTTAACGAAGTGCAGAAATAAAGAAACATAAACATCTATCCTGTCATAACCATTCGATGAAAGAAATTTTCGCAAAGTAAATAAAGACTTGCTGTAACACACCAACGTGTGCTGGTGCAGGTGTACGTTTCCTGCTTGGACCAAGCGAGAAAGCCAATCAACCAAAATTGCAGAAAAGAAATGTCACACCAACGTCCACTGGTGCAGGATGATTTCTCCTACTTGGACTAGGTGGAGAAAGCCACTACGAAATCATTGCAGGAAAGTAAATCGCAGGAAGATAAATTGCAGGAAAATAACTTGCAAGAAAATGAATTGTAGGAAAATAAATTCTATTTACTCTACGCAACGGATCCATTTCACACAGACAAGAATTTATGCGCTAAAGCTAAATCACACTTTGACAATAAAACATGAATTACAAAAAGAAGGGAATGGGGAAAAAGTGCTGGGTTGGCTGGGCCCTAGCCAACCAACGCATTTCCCTCTTAAGAAAAAATGCTACTCAGCACTTAATTTAATCAATCATCCAAACCATAAAGCAGATTCATAGAGTCGAGGCGAAATTCCTTTTTATTAGATCATTGAGGCAAATACATGCGTGAATACACGTTCAACCCAGATTTGGGCGACAACAAAATAACCTGTTATCGCCTCTCTATTAGTCTCTATCTTATTAAAACTTTCGCTCCCTAGTCCTATTTACAAATTACATTATATAGATCTTTTGGCCGAAGGCCGAAACAGATCGTTCAACCGCTTTATAACAAAATGCAGAATTTAGATTTTTCGGTCTTTGAAATAAAACGGTTCTGCAAAACTGGCCTTCAGCTTCCACGCTTCACGGATCTAATCTTTGGCTGCCTTCAGATTATGTGCTATCGTGACAAAAACTGCTTGAGTCAAGGCGATGATAGAGGGGATCAGATCCATCGTGAAGATTTTCTATGCAGGTCACGATACAGGATTTGATCCTGCACTTGGTTCAGCAATCACGATAAGAATTCTAACCACCAAAAAACATTGGAGATATCGATAAGTTACAAAGGGTAATTTAAAAGTAAGAAATCATATAATAAATAATAAATAAATGCAAAATCGAATTAAAATATGAAGAATAAAGGTTTGTGCAAAATATGTCGCCATGCTTGGACTGGTGCAGGATGAGGGTGCATAAAGGAGGTGAAACATGGGTAAATGATTATGGTTTAGGAAGGGAAAAGTAGTAAAAAGAGAGCAATTTAGGGGGCTAACATCCTCCCTTCCCTAAGCTGTTGTGTGTCCTCACACAACTCTTTACCTCTGTAAAAAACTTCAAAATTTTGAGTGTTCCAGCTCACTCTTGCTCCGACATACTATCATCAGTCTGCAGTGTTTCAGACTTCATATTTTTGCTGCTCTTCAATTTCTTCATCACCTTTTTAAGCCGTCTGAAACACTGTGAAGCACGGTACTTCCATACCCTGACTTCTCCTTTCTTCTTTTGGATTTCCGTCGTGAACTCTTTCTTATTCTGTTCTTTTTCTTTCTGTGTTTTGGCTACGAGCTGCTCTAAATTCTGTACTTGAAGCTCAAGCTCAAGTGTCTGAGTAGCAGAAGCTACCAAATATTCTTCCTTCTCTATATCAATAGGGGCTATATTTTCTTCAGGGACCTCAGTATCCCTTGGAGTTTTAATAAACACTTCTTCTTTTTCCAGTTCTTTTTCTTCTTCTAACTCTTTCAGCTCTTCTTCTTCTTCCTGCTCTTCCGGCTCTTCTTCTTGTACTTCCACTTCTTCCAGCTCTTCTTCGTCCTCTAGCTCTTCTGGTTCTTCTTCTTCTCCTTCTACTTCTTTCGGTTCTTCTTCGTCCTCTAGCTCTTCTAGTTCTTCTTCTTCTCCTTCTACTTCCTCTGGTTCTTCTTCGTCTTCTAACTCTACCGACTCTTCTTCTTCCTGTGTCGATTCTATTTCTTTGTGTGTTGGTTCTTCCTTTTCCTGTGTCGTATCTTTTGGTTCTGGTCCATCTTGCACTGGTGCAGGAGGGGACTCAATGTTTTGTGGAGACTATAGTTCTACACTCGCATCAGGTTCATCATCCTTTTTTCGGCTCTGTTTAAGGAAATCGACCAGTAGTATATCATCTTCGACTTCTACAAATTTTGTTGCGTCTGCAAGAAATAACAACAAATCGTCTTCCTTAGGGGTCTGTTCATGTACTGGTGGAGATTATTCGACAGGTGTACCTGCCGTTGTCTTCTGTTTCTTTGGAGATGGAACCGTTTTTTCTGCTGATTTCCCGATTCATTTCATTCTTGCACTGGTGCAAGAAGGACTTTTATTTGCACTCTTACTCGGTCCTTTGCTTGTACTGGTGGGGTTCTCTATTTCCTTTAGCTGTTCCAATAGCGTCTCCCAAGTGATGTTTTTAGTCTTCAACTGTTTTCGGACCAAGATCTTGATTAGGCCGTGATTATACAATTTCTTATAAATTTGGTCCGCTCGTGCTCCTTGTACACCCTTGGCCATCTTCTCTAAAATCTTAAGCAAAAATTAAGTGAAATCCATCCTCCATCGGACGTGCTGGCCGGGTTCAAAATGTTGCAGCATCCTAAAATGATACACAAAGGTGAGGGAGTACCTCCCCTCACAAGTCACGAATTTCTGAAGAATAAAAAGGAGGTCCCACCATTGCCCCAGCAGGGCGCTGTGCGGAACTCCTTTCTTCCAATTTACGTTCATGTCTTTATAAACAAAAAAACGTTGCCAGTGCTTCCTCTTGAGCTTCTGATTTTTAAAGTACTACACACCAGTGTTCTGTAATCCCATCGCTGCTGCTATCGATTTCTCCGTGACTTTAAATCTCAGGGGACCAATCTTTACACGACCATTCTTAAAACTCTGTGCGAACTGTAGGGCCACCTCCTTGTTGTGCCCATTAAATTTCTGTAGGAATGGAAGAAAGCCTGAGTCTCGCAATAGTGCAAGACTATTGTGAAACTCGGCGGTCTGATCTACCTTGCTAAGGGATGATGGTTCATTGATGCTAACAGTCATGAATAGTCCAATGAAAGCTGCACGCAACTCCAGAAAATTGCACTTTTTATAAATAGGGATCCAACTGCCTCTCGTCTTTTCTGTCTCATCACTAATTCCTTCCACCGAAATAGCCGTAGCCGCGCGACATCCTATGAATCGTGCCGAATTGGTACTGGTGGAAGCAGTTTTAATGGCTAGGTAAGGGAATGACATGAGTGAAAGGAAATTAAGTTTATGGAGGAATAAGGAGTAATTATGCCTAAGAAATGGTTAAATATTCGCATATTCCTTCATAATTCAAAAAAAAAATCTCTAGCATTCATTAAAAATAATTATGACTTTTAACTCTTAAAAAAAACTTTGTACTTTGAAAATATTTCTCCTAGTTGGTATGATAGCATAGGTACTTATTACTAAATGAAAGAATTCCTTATAAATTCTATGATGACCACTTTTCCCATGGCATACACTTCTGAAAAAGAGGAAATATTATGCTTCGGATGAGGTGCATGCTTGCACTGTCATGCTTACACCGCTTGACTAAGCTGTTCTGTTGATATCTATTTACATTGTTATATAGGATAACATGCTTGCACTGGTGCAAGCATAATAAAAACAGAGAATTTAAATAAAATATAGGCTGAACTTCTAACAGTTTTCTCAACTCTGGAATTTTGCTTCGCCCTTTCTTGATGATTTAGAGCTTATCCTGTTGCTCTGTGTTAAGATTCTGCAATAAATTCACGAGGGAAGAAAGAAGTGGGAAAGGGGAATTTTTAGAATGGGAAGGAATTTCATTACAGGGATTCCAGGAATAGTACCATAGAGGGAATAAATGGAAGTGGGATAGGGGAAAAAATTTAGGGGTAAGTGGGAATTTTTTCAAAGCAGATAGGGTAAATTTAGAAAAATATAGGAAGGCAAATTATACTGGGATTTCAAGAAGAAAACTGAGGGATCATTACGAAATGGGATATGAAGAAAGGCATAAAATTTTCTGGAAGGTCTGCCTACACTGGTGCAAGAAAAAATAACTGCAGCGAGAATTAAGTGTTACTTGAAAATAAAAATATCCATGCTAATTACCCCAATTGTATAAAGGTTGGCTCTGTTGAACCTGCTTTTACTTTGGTGGTTACTAGCATATCTAAAGATCAAGCAACATTCTCTTTTTATTAGAAATTTTTGATCTTCCCGCCAGCAAGCTGGTTTACAGGTTGACCCTTTAGCAATCATGTTGGCGAGCTGATTTTCATAATTACAGGAAATTATTTTTTCTTTACCTTTTTTTAATTTTTAATTTTAATTTTTCTTCTTTGAGAAGAATAAGAGTTCATGTTTTCAAAAAGTTGGTTTTACTGTTTACCACTACAGTCCCAAATTGCTGTTGGACTTGCTATGTAAAATATTTCTTGGTAAGCGACTGAAAATACTTCTTTAATCTATGACCATTTACCAAGAATATTGAATCCTGTCCATCAATAGTTTTGACTTCTACTGCTCCATTCTCGAATACTCAGATCACTTCATAAGGTCCCGTCAAACGTGTATGGAATTTTCCTTTAAAAATTTTAAATCTAGAATCATAGAGGAGTACCCAATCACCTCGTTGGAACTGCTTTTTCTGAATAATCTTGTCATGCCACCTTTTCCGTTGTTGTTGAATTAGGATGTTTTGTTGAACGCCGTCTCTACGAAATTCATCTAACTCATTTAATTGAAGAAGACATTATTGTTGTGCCTTGGAGAGATCTAATCCTAACTGAATTGTAGTTCTGAAGGTTTTGATCTAGAACTCAATCAGTAACAGAACCTGTTTTCCATATACCAGCTCAAATGGTGTATGTCCGGTGTTATTTCTCCAAGTGGTTTTGTATGCCCACAAAGCGTCTGGTAATCTTTCAGCTCAGTCTTTTCGATGCATATTTAATATCTTTGTTAGAATGGACTCGATCACTTTGTTTGTAGATTCCACTTGGCCATTTTCTTGCGGGTGATACGACGTGGATTTCATGTGCCGGATCTTGTATTGTTCCATCACACCCTGTACCAGATTAGAAATAAACTGCAGACCATTGTCAGAAAAAATTTCTCTAGGCACACCAAATCTAGAAAATATTTCAGAAAAAATAAAATGAACAACAACTTTTTCTGTAGCAAAAGAAACAGCTTTAGCTTATACCCATTTTGTAACGAAATCTGTACAAACCAAAATATGATTTTTACTTAAAGATGTTGGATTCATTGGCCCTATAAAATCAATAGCCCATTTTTCAAAAGGCTCAATCATAACTTGGGGGCATAAAGGCATTTCATTGGTTTGATTAGGCTGTCCCATTCGTTGACAGCTATCACATCACTTGACATACTGCTTGGCATCCTTAAACAAGGAAGGCCAAAAGTAACCAACATGTAATACTTTATATGCAGTATACTTATCAGTTAAGTGGCCTCCACATGGTTCATCATGAGTAGATTTCAATATGTCAAACACTTCCTCCTCTCTTACACATCTATAGATAATCAAATCTAGACCAGTGTAAAAGAGGTCTCCTTGAATCCAGGAATATGCAACACTTTTCTGAATATTATTCCGCTTCTTACGAGCGCATAAGTGAGGTGGTGTTTTTCCAGTAACCAAGTAATTAGCAATGTCATCAAACCACAGAGAATCTGTAGACATAGAAAAAAGATGTTCATCTGGAAAATCATCATTAACAAGATTTACTTCACCAGGACTATCTAATCTAGAAAGAAAATATGCTACAACATTAGATTTCACTGGTCTATCAACAATAGTAACATTAAACTCTTGTAACAATAGTAACCACCTAGTCACTCTACCACTTGTCAATGGTTTTTTCATCAAATATTTAATCGCAGAATGATCAGTATGTACAAATACTTCATATCCTGTAATATAGTGTCTAAACTTTTAATTGCAAAAATCACAGCTAAAAAATCCTTCTCCGTAACTGTATAATTCAATTCAGAGGAAGACAAATTTTTACTAATATAATAAATAGCATAGGATTTCTTATCTTCCTCTTGTCCTAAAGCTGTGCCAATAGCCAAATTTGAAGCATCAGAGGAAATGTGAAAAGAATCACCAAATTTTTAAGAGCTTCATGAAAATAATCACCAAACACAAAAAAGTCATCCATATAAATTTCTACAAATTCTAGATCAGCAAATATAGCCAGGACTGCCCTTTGAAAGGTAGCCGGGGCATTACGTAAACCAAAGGGAAGCACTTTGTAGGAAAATGTCCCCCATGGACATGTAAAAGTAATTTTATCCTGATCTTCGGGTGCAATCTGTATTTGGTTATAACCATTGAAGCCATCCAAAAAGGAGAAATATTTCTTTCCTGCAAGGGTATCAAACACCTGATCAATGAAAGGGAGAGGGAAGTAATCTTCAAGAGTGGATTTATTCAATTCTCGATAATCAATACAAATACGCCATCTTCCATCTTTCTTAGGTACTAGTACTAATGGAGAGACCCACTGACTATCGGAAATAGGATAAATAAAACAAGCATCCAAGAGTTTTTGTACTTCTTCCTTCACAATGTCTCTTAGAGCTGGATTCATTCGCCTTTGAGGTTGTCAGACAGGTCGGGTTCCTTCCTGAATATAGATGTGATGTGTACAAGTTTCAAGAGGGACACCCTTCATATCTTTGTAACCCCAAGCAAAGGCACTAAGATGGTTTTGCAACAAATTCACAAGCTGCTCTTGCTGAGATGAGTCCAGATATTGTTGAAAATGCAAAAAGATGATGGATCTTAGTGAAATTAAGTCGCCTTCACTAAGTGGGCCCGCAGGCTATTTTTGGCGCAAAGTCTATTTTTAGACATATGGAGCATGGTCTAGGAGTTGCAGTATGCTATTCTTGGATGATTGGTCGAGTTGGTAAAAATAGATGGACCTCTATTTTTAGACATACACGTGTTCATTTTTTCAATTTTTGGACCTGGTTTGCTCAAAAATAAGTCAACAAACACACAGCTCCTTAATAATATTTTGGACTCTAAACTTCGCTTATTCTCTTACAAGACTTCGCTTGGAGCCATGATGTGGCTCATGCATCCTGGCTGCATAAATTACGCTATTCCTAAGGGTTTCAGGTGATCCTATATGGTTGACTTCATTAGGGACTTCTAAGTAGGCTGGTGGAGTTGATGAGACAAATGGTGGAGTTGTGTTCATCTACTGGGCTGAACTAGTTGTGGTTTGGTTTAACTAACTAATACACTAGTGATGAGTTGAGTGAATTAAATATTATTTAATTCACTAATTATTAACTCACTATTCAACTCAAGAACACATCATTTCACTACAGTGCATGGACATTTCAGTGAAGACCAGTGGAAGAGGTAGATGAAAGGGTGAGTTTGCTATTAGTTGCGACATGAGTTGTGCATGAGATTCGCACAAGCATTGGAGGATATTTCCCATTAGTATTGCGCAGTTGAAGCCAAGGAGATTCAAACTTGGATCTCTCATTGAACCAACTTGGATTGCGCAGTAGAGGCAGGCAATCAGTGGATGAGTTTTGAACCTGTGACTTGTTCAAAACTGAGCTAGTTTGTGTGTAACTTTTGGAGACAAGACGAGTACTTGTGAGGAGTATTGTGCTATGTATTGTTACATGTTCTCTTCTATTATAATATACAAAATATCTGGGGGTTTTCAGCTATAAGCTTTCCCCATTACATACTGTGTTTATGTGCGCATGCGACTGTTTCTATTTACGCATATTGATGATCAATTGTAGAAGAGGTTATGTGTTATGCATGAATTAGAATTAGTGTGTGACCAAGATAATATCGGTGGATAAATCTTCGTTATTCAACAAATTTCTACATGGTATCGGAGCGAATTGATCATCGGGATCTATTATAGTGATTACAATTTTATTTCGGTAGACAAAGTCTGTAACGGGCCAGGTAGCCTCTGGATCCATCCTTTATTTGAAAGGTGATATATTCAAGAAACACTCTACAGCCTGCATCTCATGAATAACTGTCTTCACAGATCCGTAAGCAAATGAGCTTTTGAGTTTGGAATGAGAATTTTGCGTTAGCTTGTTTTCAAGGTGTCGAGGTTGCTGAAATGTCTTTTCATCAAATTTTCATACCTCGAATATGCTCTTTAAGGCGCTCAATTATGTCAGTATAAAAGATTCTGATGGAGGCAATATTAGAAGATAATGGACTGAAGGAGTTCATAGATATGGATGTCCAAAATCCCACTGATCCTGCTGAAGTCGAAGCTTGGCAAAAGAATATGGCGAAATGTCAAAGGATTCTGTTGGAGGGCGTCAAGGATCATATTGTATCCAACCCGCATGGAAAAGCTTCTCCATATTTAATGTGGAAATATTTGATGGATCTATTCCAGAGTAAGAGCAACCAAAGGAAGCTGGCACTCAAAGATAAGCTCAGAAATATCAAGATGGAGAAAGGCGACAGTATCGCCAAATACCTCACGAAGTTCACTCAATGCGGAGATGAGCTGGGAAGTGTGGGGGTGACTTTCGAAGATGAGGACATGGTGGACCTAGCTCTCCTTGGTCTTCCGAAGGCTTGGCATTCATATCGAGGACTACTGTCCAATGGTCGGGGAGAAGTTCTTCCGGGATAGGAGCGAATTTGAGGCGGATCTCATGCAAGAGGAGATAAGGAGGACTGGGGGACGAATCTTCATCGAAAGTTATGCGATGAAGAAAATTGCGCTTTGGGCGCCAAAGCAAGAAGGAGAAGAGCAAGAAAGGCTTCTCGATGCGGTGCGAAAGGCGAAAGCAAGACATGTCCCGAGGTGAAGTGTTTTCAACGCTCACCGGCGACGCTGGACCTTTATGCCACGGGTGTACGCGAGAAGAAGAAAAATAAGAAGGCTGCTGGATCTGCAGCGGGAGAGGCATTGGCCTCCCAGTTCGAACTGGATTTTTCACTGATCGCATGCTTGGTTTCAAGTTTGATGGGATCAGTATGGTTCTTGGACAGTGGTGCGTCATTTCACATGACCATAGATCGAGATCTGTTTTCAGATCTGGAGGAGAAAGATCTTGGAGTGCACATCGAGATGGGCGATGATGGTAGATACAGTGTGACTGGTATCGGTACCATTCCCTTTGAGAGGGAGTCTGGTAAACCCTTCGTATTGAAGGAAGTTTTGCATGTTCCAGGATTGATGAAGAATCTGATCTCTGTGGTGATGTTGGAAGACAAGGGGTATGATGTGGTCTTCAGAGAAGGAAAAGCCTTCCTGCGCAGTAAGACAACTGGAGAGACCCGGAAGATAGGGGTTCGAGTCAAGAACCTTTATCAGTTGCAAGTAGATGGCTGCACAACAATGGAATGCAAGGCGGGAGAAGTGGTGAGCCGGGATGATGATGGCGAGATGTGGCACAGGAGATTGGGCCACCTTCACCATGGAGCTTTGAAGATCCTGCAGCAGATTTCTACTGGGCTTCCTAAGGGCACCCTTGCGCAGTCAGATCAGTGCAAGGGGTGTACTTTAGGGAAGTTTGTGAAAGCCACCTTTCACGAGAAGGATAGTCGCGCCACGACGATCCTTGAGAGAGTTCACACAGACGTGTGTGGTCCTTTCTCAGTTGCTTCGACAGCAAAGCACAAGTATTATGTGATCTTTGTTGATGATTTCTCTCGAAAGTTTTGGATCTTCTTCATGCAGAAGAAGAGCGATACATTCGCGAAGTTCTGTGAGTTTAAAGCACTGGTCGAGAAGGAGTCGGGGAAGAAGGTGATTGCTCTAAGGAGTGATAACGGTGGTGAATTCATCTCGGCTGAATTCAAGGAGTTCTGCAGCGCAGAAGGGATTCGGAGAGGCTCATCGCACCCCATAACCCACAGCAGAACGGGGTGGCTGAGCGGAAGAACAGAACGATCGTGGGTGCTGCACGGGCGATGTTGCATGATCAGGGCCTACCCCTTCACTTGTGGGATGAGGCATGCAATACAGCAGTGTATGTGCAGAACTGTTGTCCTGACAAGGTTCTTGGCATGAGTACACCGGAGGAGGCTTATTCTGGCAAGAGGCCTGATATTTCCCATTTGCGGATTTTTGGTTCTCCTGTCTACATGCATGTGACGAAGGATGCAAGAAGGAAGATGGATCCGACTGCAGAGGTTGGAATATTTTTGGGGTACACTGATACACCTCACAACTATAGGGTGTATTTGTCAGACAGTCGAAAGACTGTTGTGCGACGGGATATAAAATTTCAGGAGGAGAAAGCCATGCGGTGTTCGCTTGAGAGGGAGCTACACTTGCATGCAGATGAGGAGCTGTTAGTTCCTAAGGAGGAGCTTCCGGATGTGGATCAGCCACAAGAGGAGGTTCAGGAGGTGGAAGAAACCACTCAGGCAGCGCCAACCATCAGAGGGCGCATGCGCACTACAGAAGCTGAGCGACTGGCTCGGGATGCAGAGAAGGTTGTAGGACCACCTACAGCACAGCGCAGACAGAGACAGTCACCGGATCGGTACGCTGGATACATGGCTCTTATGAGTCAATGTGTTGTGACAGAGCCATCCTCTTTTGAGGAAGCTGTGGAGGAACCCGCATGGGTTGATGCCATGATCGAAGAACATGATTCGATCATCAGGAACAGTGCATGGGAGATTGTCCCAAGACCGGTTGGGAAATCAGTTGTAGGTTCGCGATGGATCTACAAGGTGAAGCAGGCGGCTGACGGGAGTGTGGAGAAGTACAAGGCGAGATTTGTCGCCCGTGGCTTCTCACGGATCGAGGGGATTGACTATGAGGATACTTTTGCACCTGTCGCAAGGTACTCTTCCATACGGACAATCCTTGCTCTCTCAGCGCAGATGGGGTGGCACATTCATCAGATGGATGTGAAGACTGTGTTCCTCAATGGAGTCATTGAGGAGGAGGTGTACATAGAGCAGCCTGAAGGTTTCGAGATCTTCAGCAGTGAGTCGCATGTGTGCCGACTCAAGAGAGCACTGTACAGGCTGAAGCAAGCACCTCGTGCTTGGTACACACGGATAGACAGTTATTTCACCGGGCTTGGATTCTCCAAGAGTGAGGCGGATCCTAACCTGTACCAAATTGTGGTGGAGGGGAAGTTGCTGATCATTGTATTGTATGTAGATGATCTGATTTTGACGGGTGATGAGCTGTTGATACTTTCATGCAAGGAGGACCTTGCTAGAGAGTTTGAGATGAAGGACTTAGGCCTCCTTCATTATTTCCTGGGATTGGAGATTTGGCAGCGCAGTGGAGGACTGTTTGTTTCTCAGGGCAAGTATGCTCGGGAGATTCTGGAGAGGTTCAACATGCAAGGCTGCAAGCCTGTTGACACTCCTCTTCTTGGTGGTTGGAGGAAGGAGGATGCTACTTCAGCGGAGGTAGTGGATGCCACTGTCTATCGACAGTTGGTGGGGTTGCTTATGTATCTGGTCAATACACGACCCGATATATGCTATGTTGTTAACCAGTTTTCGCAAGCTATGGTTAAGCCTACCAAGCTCTTCTGGAAGGCAGGCAAGCATGTATTGCGTTATCTTAGTGGCACATCGGGATATGGTTATGGTACAGACAGGAGGTTGGAGCGAAGCTTAGCGGCTTCACTGATGCAGATTGGGCAGGGAGCCCAACGGATCGGAAGAGCACATCTGGAGGTATCTTCAGCATTGGATCGACAGCAGTTCCCTGGTACAGCAGGAAGCAGAGATCCGTGGCACTCAGTTCAGCAGAGGCCGAGTACATGGCAGCAAGCTTGGCTGCATGCGAGGCTATTTGGATGAGGAAGATCCTTGTCGGATTGTTCGGGTCACACTTGGAGCCTACTGTGATTTATTGTGATAACCAGAGTTGCATTAAACTCTCGGCTAATCCAGTATTTCATGATAGATCCAAACACATCAACATCAGGTACCATCATATCAGAGATTGTGTGCAACGGAGAATCATGTTACTTTCATATATTCCCACGGAGGATCAGGATGCTGACATCTTGACGAAGGCGCTCACCAGGAGCAAATTTGAATTCCACAGAGGCAGGATAGGGGTTGTAGATAATCCATATCTTGTTGAGAGGGAGTGTTGAAAATGCAACAAGATGATGGAGCTTAGTGAAATTAAGTCGCCTTCACTAAGTGGGCCCGCAGGCTATTTTTGGCGCAAAGTCTATTTTTAGACTATGTCTATTTTTAGACATATGGAGCATGGTCTAGGAGTTGCAGTATACTATTCTTGGATGATTGGTCGAGTTGGTAAAAATAGATGGACCTCTATTTTTAGACATACAGGTCGAAGTCTATTTTTAGACTGCCTGTCTAAAAATAGGTCAGTCAAATATTATTAGCCCTTAATAATATTTGGACTCTAAACTTCGGTTTATTCTCTTACAGCACTTCAGTTGGAGCTACGGATGTGGCTCATGCATCTGACAGAAGGAATTACGATATTCCTTGGGGTTTGGTGAGCTCATGCATGGTTGACTTCAGTTAGGACTTCAGTGGCAGAGTTTGGTGGAGTTGATGAGACAGTTGGTGGAGTTGTGTTCGGTTTAACTTAGTTGAACTAGTTGTGTTTAGTTTAACTAGCTAATACACTAGTAATGAGTGGAGTGAATTAAATATTATTTAATTCAATAATTATTAACTCATTATTCAACTCAAGAACACATCAGTTCACTACAGTGCATGGACAGTTCAGTGGAGACCAGTGGAAGAGGTAGATGAAAGGGTGAGTTTGCTATTAGTTGTGACAGCAGTTGTGCATGAGATTGGCACAAGCATTGGAGGAGATTTCCCATGAGGATTGCGCGGTTGAAGCCAAGGAGATTCTAACTTGGATCTCTCATTGAACCAACTTGGATTGCGCAATAGAGGCAGGCAATTAGTGGATGAGTTTTGAACCTGTGACTTGTTCAAAACTGAGCTAGTTTGTGTGTAACTTTTGGAGACAATACTGAGTACTTGTGAGGAGTATTGTACTAAGATTGTTACATGTTCTCTTCTATTATAATATACAAAATAGCTGGGGGTTTTTAGCTATAAGCTTTCCCCATTACATATTGTGTTTATGTGCGCATGCAACTGTTCTATTTCCGCAAATTGTTGATCAATTGTAGAAGAGGTTATGTGTTATGCATGAATTCGAATTAGTGTGTGACCAGGATAATCTCAGTGGATAAATCTTCATTATTCAGCAAATTTCTACAAATATGAACAAATATGTAAGGATTTACCAGGGCTAATTTTAAAAAGAGAGGTATCAGGCTCAGGAGTACTTAAGGGAGTGGTCAAATGTAGTGGCATAGAAGAAGGAGAATCATGATTTTCTTGAAAATCTAGGCTGAAAATTTGGCTCAAAGGCTCATAATTAGGCATAATGTCTATATTATTAAAGAAATCTTGAATCTCATATTCTTGTGAAGACCCAGTATAATGATGAATAAGGGAAATATAGTGAGTCTCCTCATCACTGCTTTGGTCCAACCATAAGGTATCTTGAAGGTCCTGAATGGATCTGGCAAGGGGGTATAAGGTAACTTCCTTCCTAGAATCTCCATGTGAGATATACATATCATCAGAACAACATCCAATATATGCATTAGCCGTAGCAAGCCATGGTCGACCCAAGATCAAGGGATGTCCTCCTACTGGGTTCTTTCGCTCAAGCACAATGAAATCAACAGGATATTCCCAGGAATCTAATGAGATGATAGCATTGTCCAATACTCTTTCTGGCTTAATTTTAGATCTATCTGCTAATTCAAGCACAGTGGGAGTAGGGCGAAGATGAGATAACCGAATTTAATCCATGGTTTTATTAGTCATGACATTAATGGCTGCCCCCAGGTCTATAAGAAATTTAGAGACAAGGACATTACCAATCTGAACTGTGACAACAGGGTTTCCAAGATCAATATATTTTTCCATAGACGCACATCCCGTCATCAACAATGCTGCCCTACCAACAAATTGAATGGTTTGGGGTTCCAATCTCTTCCTCCCGGTTTCTTGAGACAGAGTTCCTTAATAATCTTAGTACAAATGGGGATCTCTTTGATGGCTTGAAGCAAAGGTATCTTAATAAAAATATTCCGAAGCTCTGATGCCAAACTAGTCTCAGAAATAGGCTCACTCCTTTCCATTACTAGTCTCTCTGGGAAGGGAGGTTGGTTGGAAGATGATGGAAAGGATTCAGAGGGTAAGGGCTACTTAGTGACAACTTTCGAAGAATGGTTAAGAGTTTCCTCTTCTCCTTTCTCTTCAACAATCACCATAGGTTGCTTCTAATTTTCTGATGTTACCGTCCTTCCCAATCTTAATTGAATATCATGAACCCCAACTGGAATAGACTGGTATTCGAATGGTAAAGGTGGGTTTGTTATATGGATCATTTACACTGCTTTATTATTATTAGGATTACGCATAGGTTGAGAAGGCAATTGAGGAGGTCGAAAAGCTGGAGGTAAGGGTAATGGTGGAGTGGACTAGAAGTTGAGGCATCGAATAAGGTGCATGTGTAGATGGGTATGATTGCATAGGTGGCTGGTAGGAATATGGAAAATGAGTCAGCCCTTTCCAACCTTGTTGCTATGGTTGAGAAGGTTTCCCATGCTGATATTGATTCCCATACTGCCACTTCTGATGAGAGTTAGGATAAGAATATGCATGCGAATTATAACCAAAATAGTGTGGAGGAAATTCCAGAGCCATACCTGTACCTACCTAAGGCCAATTCCTTCTTTCTCCCATAGCATTCAAGTATTAAGCTTCAGGCTATCCCCCTGTAAGTACAGCTTTAAGTCCTGGTATAGAAGGACATTTTTCTGTGATATGGTCTTCTGCAAAAATAGCACACTTATTAGTTTCTTTCAAATTAAGAGGACACTCTTTAGGGGGATGCTTGTCTCTACATTTAGGACAGAAAATACATAATGACTCTTGTTCCTTCATGAGTTTCTGCTAGAATTTTAAGGAGTCTAACTGTTTGGTAACAATATTCATTATATCAATTTTCATGTTTTCCATTTTATTTTCTAGTCCAATAATCATAGCATCGGTAGATTTAGTTTTTCTATTTCTGTTTCGAGTTCCTCTACCGGATCTATATTGATTTCTTGAAAATTTCCAGCATAATTCACAAATTTGATCAAAATTTTGCTGAGAAATATCACCTTGTCCTAACAGATTCAAATTGTTTCTAGCATTATCAGTAAGTCCTCTTAAGAACAAGGTTCTAATAGTGTTGAGATCAAGCTTAAGTTTTGGCTTTTGTAAAATATATAGAAATATTTCCAAATAATCTTCAAGCATTTCTTCATCATCTTGTATGATTGTAAAAATTTCATCCTGCATGTCCCGAGTTTTGCAATATTCTTGATATTTAGACAAAAATACTATCTTCATCTGATCCCAAGAATTTAGGGTGTTTCCTCCTAACCCCATAAACCAGCGAAGAGCCGAGTCTTTAAGGGTAACAAGAAATAATCTTAACTTCTGAGCCTTAGTTGCATAATCATAACTTCTACACAAAATATCAAACACAAATAGAAAATATTTTGGATCTTCATGAAATTTACCATGGAAATGAGGGAGAGATGATGGTGGAATATTATTCATCTGTGATATAGTATCAGGATCCACAATTGGAAACACAAAAGTGGATTGTCCTTCACTTACCTAGTTTTCACCAGTCCCTTCCAAATGATCTTCTTGGTCCATTGTTCCCTTCTTACTTGTACTACTCTCCACAGGTTGATCCACACCTGAGCTGTTATTACCAGAATCTAGGTGGATTGTTCCTGCATGATGGGTTTGAATTGGATTGGGCTTCCTTCTTGCAGAAGGAGACCCAATATGAGAAAAATTATTTTTGCCCTTAGTGGGCTTCGAACCCTCACCTTTCCTAGGCATTCATTTCAAAAAGAAAAAAAGAAAGAAAAATAATAGACAACTTCTAAAAAAATGATGTCAGAAATCAGTTAACACCAGTAAAATTCCTTCAAAAGCTTTTCCAAACAATGCTGCAGAAATAAGGGAAAAAATTACCTCTATTGTCTAATCAGAAAATTCTTACCAAATCAACTCGCCTCCCTGGCAACAGTGCCAAAATGTTGGATGCAGGAATTACACTTAAGCAAACTCCTCAACACTTAATTATCAACCCCGGGGATTCGTAAACTTAGAGACGAAGCACAAGAAATGCCAAAGATGGTATGAATCTCTCTGATATAAATCCCTACTTTCTTTGAAGGAAATATTTCAGAATTAAATCAAGACGAGAAAAAGATAACTTGAATCACCAAAATAATCTAAGATTGAAACAAGAAAGAATGTACTTGTGACAAGGAGATCAAAGATAAAAAGGCAATAAATCTAACTGATTATGCTTAACTATTAAGAGTGTGTTTCTCTTTATCAGAGGCACTTTAACAGTCTCGTTAGATAGGCCCTTAAATCTGCTTCCTTAGAGATTTCTTCTTGCATTAATCTGTCCTGCACTAGTGCATAATCAAAGTTTTATGTGGAAGGTATAAACTGTGTCTTTACTGAAGGTTTTTCTACTTCATGCAAGGACTCGAACTGTTCAAGGTTTAGAGCACTCAAATCCTATGACAAGAAACTAGTTCTTGCACCAAATCAGAGCTTCTTGCACTTAGCTTTTTAATTCTTGAAATGATTGTTTAATTGTCACAAGTGTTACTTTGTTGTAAAACCATGAAAAATAAATGTTTCTTAATTTAATGAAGTGTAGAAATAAAGAAACATAAAAATATATCCTGTCATAACCTTTCGATGAAAGAAAGTCGCGGAAAGTAAATAAAGACTTGCTGTAACACACCAACGTGTGCTGGTGCAGGTGTACATTTCTTGCTTGGACCAGGCGAGAAAGCCAATCAACCAAAACTGCAGAAAAGAAATGTCACACCAACGTGCACTGGTGCAGGATGATTTCTCCTGCTTGGACCAGGAAGAGAAAGCCACTCCGAAATCATTGCAGGAAAGTAAATTGCAGGAAAATAACTTGCAAGAAAATGAATTGCAGGAAATAAATTCTATTTACTCTACGCAATGGATCCATTTCACACAGACAAAAATTTATGTGCTAAAGCTAAATCACACTTCGAAAATAAAACATGAATTACAAAAAGAAGGGAGTGGGGAAAACGTGGTGGGTTGGCTAGGCCCTAGCCAACCAGCGCGTTTCCCTCTTAAGAAAAAACGATACTCAACACTTAATTTAATCAATCAGCCAAAGCATAAAACATGATTCATAGAGCCAAGGCGAAATTCATTTTTATTAGATCATTGAGGCAAATACATGCGTGAATACACATTCAGCCCATATTTGAGCGACAACAAAATAACCTATTATCACCTCTTTGTTCTTCTCTATCTTCTTAAAACTTTCGCTCCCTAGTCCTATTTACAAATTACATTATATATATTTGTTGACCGAAGGCTGAAACAGAATGTTCAACCACTTTATAACAAAATGCAGAATTTAGATTGTTCAGTCTTCGAAATAAAACGGTTCTGCAAAACTGACCTTCAGCTTCCACACTTCATGGATCTAATCTCTAGCTGCCTTCAGATTATGTGCTGTCCTGGCAGAAACTGCTTGAGTCAAGGCGGTGATAAAGGGGTTCGGATCCACCGTGAAGACCTGCTGTGCTTGTCACGGTACAGGATCCGATCCTACACTTGGATCAGCAATCACGATAAGCATTCTAACCACCAAACAACATTGGAGATATCGATAAGTTACAAAGGATAATTTAAAAGTAAAAAATCGTATAATAAATATTAAATAAATGCTAAATCGAATTAAAATATGAAGAATAAAGGTTTGTGCAAAATATGTCGCCATGCTTGGACTAGTGTAGGATGAGGGTGCATAAAGGAGGTGGAACAGGGGTAAATGTTTATGGTTTAGGAAGGGAAAAGTAGTAAAAAGAGATAACTTTAGGGGGCTAACACTTATATAACAAGCAAATTTTATCCTCCTCAAGCTTGTCAAAAATAAAGAGGTACTTGCCAGAAATGGTGGGGGGAAATAGAGAAAATGAACCCAGTTGTCACAATTCGTTTCAAAAAGTTGTATACCACTCTTGAACATGACACTTTTGTCACATTCATATTTGGGTTGGGAAAATCCTTTGAAAAAACAGTTAATCGAACCACATTGAAAGTCTTCAACCAATTTCTGGGTATTAGCTTTAGGTCAATCATCACCATATGCAGTGTCGTTATGTGTTCAAGAGATCATTTTAATAAACCATTCATTGCAAACATTTGTCTCCATTCACGTTGACCATCCCTGAGTCAGTCCTTGCTAAAAATTTCTTCAAAATTTGGCCTAATGGTTTCGTGTCGTGGGCTTTCCTATGACAGATCAATTTCAATCGACGACAGCTCATCATCTAGAAATTTGATCTAGAATCCTAACAGTACCTTGGAATTTGCATGCCCTAATGACAGGTTTCTCGCCTTCGACGATAGGTTGCATCATTGACCTTCGATCGAACGATTCTGTGAAATGTTCGACTTCAAATCACAAATTCACATCTCATAGATTGTACTGAGTACTTTGAGAACCATTGTCATTATTGGTGGTTTCTCTCACATTTGTTAACAATTCACATCATTGACTAGTAATCAAGTGGTTTCTATCATGTTCGACTTCGACACAATCAATCGCATGGATAGAATCGTACTAGTTCGAGAAGCAGGAATCAAGACCCTAGATCTAGTTTCCACCATCAGATGGCTACGAGGAATTTTATTATTCATCATACAGTAGACTATTTATAACAGATGGTTGTGTCCATGTTGTGTCTACTACTTCATGTAATTCTAAAAAATAATTTATGTATCAGAACATGTAGTTAGTTTTGATCTGTGTATGGGAATGCCTGCCCCAACGATGATATATATATATATATATATATATATATATATATATATGCTTACATTGAATGTTTTTTTTTCAGGGTTTTAACTGATGTGATTGCAGCCCGATCCTCGAAATGATAAAGCACTTCACACTTCAGAACTCTTTAGACTTCGCACTTTAGGGGGCAATATGTTACATTAAAATTTGTCACCATGAAATTTAGCTATCTAGATGGGTTCATCATTACCTATTTATTGCTCCCTTAGAGGTCTAAAAACCTAAAGGTCCTGAACCAAGTCTTGGAACTGGAGAAAAGATCTTAAAAATCCTAAAAATCCTAACTCCACACTTTTCCTAGTCATTCCCTGCGGTACCGTGGCTTATTGCTATAAAAAATGTGGTACATTCTGCACGTAAAGCTCATTAAAACTGCAGACCCCTATAAAAAGTAAAATAAAGAGAAAAGTAAGTTCTAGAAGCCCAGCTGGTCGAATATTCTCCCGGATGGGGCCTTCTAGAAGTGCTATCTGGTCGAGCTTCGCCCCTTATATTCATGAACCTTTATCCCTTCATAAATGGAGCTATCCCTTGGTTTTTGGAGCCAAAATCCCATGATGAGAGGGCTTTATCCCTTCCTTATTGGAGCTGAAACTATCTCCCTTTTGCTTTAAATTGAGACCATGTTTCAGTCTCAAGGGTACTTAGAACTTGGTAGTTTTGAGGTGAATCGCTAAAGAAATTACACTCTCCACATTTGGCATCATTGGCATGAGAGAGATTACATAATCATGACCATATTCTTATGCTGATTCAGAGAGTTGGAGTCTTGTCAAACTGAGGAAAATGGTTGTTCGGGACGCCGGAAGAACTTGTATAAACATCAAGGTGTCAAGGTTGTAAGGTTTCTTCTTTTATTCAAAGTTAATACAAATGGATTCTATTTTCTCATTGAGTTGTTCATCTATCTTTTGAATAATTTAATTCTTGGATTCCTTGATCACTAAGATAGATTATTTCTTTCGAATTATCATATTTTGCAGATGCTTTTGATCTGGTTTGCTTGTCTTTGATTGTAGATCTTATATGTTGGATCGATAACTTCTGGAGCGACTGGATTGAAGACCGAAAAAGCGTTGGGCTTCAAGTAGGAGTATCTATTCGTAGTTTATGAGTAATTCTTAAGGAATATAGTCTAGAGAAAATGGTCTACATCTATTTGTTTGTTTCTAGATATCCTTAGGATACTAGGGAGTTCACTCTTATCCGCAAGAGGGATTAATCCATATAACAATCCCCCTGAGGAAATGATGCAGGGAATGGATGGAAGCAGGTGGCAAGGTATGGCACCATTGATTAGCACGACCTTCAAGGGTGAGGAAGAAAATCACACAATAAAACTCTTCATCATTGATTTCATACAATTCAAAAAATTTAAGAAAATAAAAAATGTGCCTGGTTGTGGATGTTCCATCCTCACCATCAAACTTTAACTGGGAATTGTGTTGGAGAGGCTCATTGAGGATTGAAAATTGATAAAGGGAAAAATTGGAGAAATTCCCTTAGATTAATATTTGTGCATGAGCCATTTTAGATCAGAGGTTCAAACCAGATTCAACGGGCTCAACTTGTCATATGGCTCTCCTTCTAGTTCCATTGTTGACGGTGTTGGAAACCCGTCAACCAAGCGGTCTCCCCGATGTGAAATCCAAATTAGACCTCACACCATTTGGATTAGGATCCCCATACGCAATATCGACCTGGTTTCCATGTATTCTTAAATATATTCCTTGACTCTAGCTGTTAGAAAAAGGGAGGGATGTAGATGTACTTTCAAAAAGCAAGGGGGTGTGCCTGGTGAATGTCAAATTGCAAGTATGTCAAGGTTCTTATACTACGCGAGGTGGGGGGGGGGGGGCGGGTGGGGGAAGAAGTGAGTCTCTAATAGAGAGGTAATAGTACCACCTAGGAAGATACACACATGAACCAAAGGGTTCCATCTAACATGCAATGGAATAGTCCACAAGGGATGTGACAATCATGGCATGCAACAATTTGGGAAGGATTTTCCTAATATCCCTCAGAATAGTCCACAAGGATGGGACAACAATTACAACCATTAAAACACATTCTCAACAAGATAAACACTAAAATAATAGAAATATTTCAAATATATTAGTACATGTGACAACGAACACAGATTACAAACATCCGTAGAACAGTCTCACAAATATTCATAAGTCGTGCATGAAGAACATGTTGGCCTTGAAGGCTTTAGTTATTAAGTAAAATTTCCAAGACACATGTTTACAATGAACATCACTAGCTCCAATAGTGGAGCATTGGAGCCACTCCTTGCTCCAAAAAAGAACTGGTTTATCTCTCTAATGATTTGCTAGTGGAGCCAAGGTGAGGAAAGCTATTTTTTCATACAATGAGGGAGAATATATAACCAAGGGTGACTCTTTGAATACCCTCATGACTGTTTGACTTCCCATGAATTTTCAACATACATGACACTTTGCACTTATTTGTGTCCTTTAGAATTCCACTTTACAATACATTTGATTACAATGGACATGATTTACAATAGTGTTGTGGCATATGACCACTCATGACATGGCATGACATGACACTGCTGACATGGACTGCTTGATGACATGGAAAATTCAAGACATTTTTGTTGCTAAGAGTTAAGTTTCTTCATGAAAGAGATTTCATTTTCTCCTCCACATGCCTTGGTGATAAGGAGTCTCTAATGATCTCAAGTCTTGGATGGTGGTCATAAACTAGTGTCCTTTCGATTTATTTTGATCAATCATCTTGTGAGTTGTAGATGCAGAAGTGTCCTCAGACACATAACTTTATTGATCATGAAAAAATATTACATAGAAAATTGCAGGAGTTTACAAACGTAAAATATCACTACCTCATTACAATGAAATTAGGAAACTAACCTATTTATAAGCTCTATGTTCTAACTTAATTTAGTTATGGATCACTTGGAAAACTAACAAGTGTCCATTTACAATAAATGACCTTCTAACCATTCTACTAACTTTATTCCTATTTTAGAGCCTAGGAAACGACTCTATTCTAGAGTCCTATTTTTACTAACAAAATTCTAATTCTAAGTATCTCTAATATTTATTAAATATTATAATTTAATAAATATATTTATCCTAACTTTACATTATCTAATTTATGTATTTTTGGATTTATAATTGCCTTTATGAAAGAGGCTAACATTCCCCCCTTCAAGGATAAATCCAAAATAAGAACGAGGAACCATCTTCCAAGTTCTCAAGTTGATGCTAAAAAAATCTTCAATCTCAAGAGATGATGAGTTAGTTGTATGTCTGATTCATCTTTGAATGTTTCTTGACAACTCCATCAAATGCCAAGTTGCAAAAGGATCCATCTGTCCTTTGCATGAAATCAGCATCAGAATTTTGTTCAAAGCCCACTGGCTAATGATGTCAAAAACAACTCATTGTTGCTTTTGCTGTGCTGAAAAATTGTTCATCGCTTCTTTGCTGTCGACTGCCCACTGGAAAATTTGTTGATTCCCACTAGAAAATTTAATGAAGATGCCCACTGGCTGCTTTTGCTGGTTTTGTTGAGACTTTCAGTCTGAAAACCACTGTCAATTTCATTGACATTTTCCCCCCTTTGTCAGCTGAAAGGAGAGACACTTCTATGGAAAGTATTCTTGAACTCCCCCCCTTTAGGTGTAGGAATTTTACACTGGTGTACTCCCCCGTTCAACCGCATGAGAGTACCATCATCTTTTCACTGTTGGCTGCACTATGTGTGATTGTATGTGATTGTAGAACTGAGAAAATATTTTTACTGTGGATGACCATTTCCAAGGGTCGATCCATTCATAATGTATCTTCAATCTGGCTGTTTGTTGTTGGTTGTGACATTTTACTGAGGAATGATTGGGCTTGCCACAATGGCGACAAGGATGGAGATCAAAACACTGATCTTCCATATGACCGGTTCTTTGACAATGAGAACATTTAGGTTGGAATTCAACTTCAGGTTACGTGCAATTTTGTTTGTCTGCAAATTTGGGTTGCATGCATTGTTGGTCGCCTGCAACTTTCTCAGAATATGCTGAGGTGAGTTGTGCAAGAAATCCTGCACTGACAAACTTAATTGGCTTGGAATAATCTGGGATATGCAGGTTGGTGTTATTGTTGACATATCCTAAGCCTCTTCGATTCTTGTTATGTTGAATTTCTTCCCAGGGCTTGATGATGGGCTTGGAAGAAATTTGAACTGAAACAACTTTGACGCTTGAAGCTGTTGAGATGAATGACTTATCATCTGGATGGTTCAAAGACTTGAAAGTATCACTCTTTTCTTACAATTCAATCCTTTGAAGTTACGATTTGAGTTGAAGAAACTCAATATTTTCATGTGTTTCTTATAGATGCCAAGAAAGATCAGCAAGAGTGTATTTGCTGATGTGCACCATGCCTTCATCACTGGAGATGATCAAGCTGTGAAGAATGTTTAAAAAATGAATATGTTGCACCATCTAATCTTGCGCACTTGAAATCAGGCTCTCTTGTTGTAGATGTCATACTTTGAACTATTTCACTTGAATGACATGCTCGCTTGAATGTGGCTTGAATGGCACGCTCGCTTGATTTGTTGCTTATTGCACTTTCTAGGAACACTTGCTAGAATTGTAGAATTTTCTTGCTTAAACTTTGGAATTCACGCTCGCTTGATGATGATCATGTTTGTTTAAGCACTCACTTGACTTACTTGATGACTTCACGCTCACTTGAATGAATAGCCACGCTCGCTTGATGTCGATCTCAACTTGCTTGATTGTTTTAACTTGTTTGGTTGCTTTGATGGTTGCTGCAATAAACTTCAATCTGGCTCGCTTGAAGGTTTGAAATTTGTACTGAATTGATGCAAATTTCTTGAATGGATACTCACGCTCTCTTGGATATGTAAACTTGTTGCTTGTTTGCTTTAAAAACTCATGAATTCACTTGATTTTTCTTAAAGGAAGGGTGTCGAACACTGTCGACAATGCACCCAAGAAAGCTTACAATGATTATAATGATTCACTTGTTCTCTTAAAAATTCATTAACAATGAATTTTTAATGATTCACTTAAAACAATGAATTTGATTACAAGTTCTGAAATGGATTTGCAAGAATGTTGATGTAGACTTTTCTTTGAAATGTGTTAACTTGACTAAGTGAATTTGATTGTTGATGTAGAATGCTGATGTAGACAATCTTTGATTATATGTTGTAGTGGTGTAAATGCATGTGTTGATCTTGCAACTATTTCATTACATGTGTTGTGCTTGCTGATATTAAACTTTATGTATGTGAAATTAAATGAAATCATTGATGTGTCACAACTAGACACAAATCAAAAACAACAACATGAAGCCATAAAAAACATGCGCCATCACAAACACACATGGTGTACCTAAGATCCCCTTATTCAATTTCAGGCGGATCTAGGACACAATCACCAAAAAATGATATCTTTATTAAGTATTGAGTACATAATAAATCTCCACCTTCAAGTAATGAATATGCCAAGCTCACAACCCTTGGAAGCAATTTGTCTTCAAAATCTGGATATTCACCGACTCAATCTCTCTTAAAGAAAAATGGTACTTGGAATCACAACAATGACTTTCCCTTATCACTCCAAATTTACAAAATATGCACCTTATTATTCCAAAAATTACAAAAATAATTTCACTCCATCAAAAAACCTCACTCAAAAAAAAAAACTATGAGCACTTATGTCTCCCCAAAATTACATATTCCTTTGATATTTCTCAAAAAAGGGGAATTTATAATGTCACTTTTCAAAAAGTGAATTTACATTAAAATACTCTTCAAAGCATTTTTAATGTAATCTTCAAATACTTCTTTATGCTCCCCCCCAAAAAAAAAGCCTTTATAATCCACCTTTACATAATCCCCTTTTTCAAATTGATTTAAAAACATGTATGAAGTCACCTTTTTGAGTCACTTTTTGAAGTGAACGAAATAAAAACACACTTTAAACTTTGCATACATTATAACTTTTAAAAAACTCGTTGGAGAAGAATTTGAGTCTGGTGGCCGCCAATTTTTCCTTTTGGGCACATGTTGGCTCTTCAGTCAGTTTACACACATCAAACCTGCAGCAATCCTGCAGCTTGATCCACGATCCTTGAAAGAGATTTATCAGGATACATGGAGCTGCCACAAGAAAAACTCCATATATGAAAATCCAATCTTGCTTAAAAAAAACAACCCTTATGTTTTCGAACTTGACCAATGTTTTGGAGGGTCTGCATGAGCACGAGGGGAAAATGTAAAATACCGTTGAAGAAGATGACAATAAATAGTGAGAATTGAGGTCAAAATTCTTCCCTACGAAGTCGGCGTGGTTCGATCTCGGGTATTTTGCGTCACCTGCTATACAAACAACGAGAAGCAGCGCTGGCTGAAACCAGTAATTTTAAAACCCACCATTGTATGTTATCGATACTGTTATCGCTCTTCTAATTTCTCAGACAAGATAGCGCTATCACACAACCGGTTTTTGCAATTTCAAACAAACCTTATCACTCTCTCAATCCCAAAGAGAAAAATGAAAAATATGGACACTGCATGTGCTTAGCACAGAAACAAGTCAATGTTCTGTATTTGAGAATATAAGAAATTGAGATCTAGGAATGAGGATGAAAGGGATGATGCGTTTCTGATGTTCAAAGAAGTAAATTACAATTGAAATTACACGACACTTACACGACTACCTCGCAATCAAGGAAGAAAGAAAGCTACAGGCCCAAATTCAAATCCTTTAGAGGTTCCACACACGGCTGCTATGATAGCAATTTTGTGCACCAAATACCAGCGCACAACTCCAATGATCGACTTTCTGTCGCATAGATCGAATGAGGCCACTCGCACACTCAGCCACGCGCACAAGATTTACACGGTAGAAAACAACTCTCTCAATGGGTCCTCAACACACTGTAACCTCTGATACCACATGTAGATTCAGAATTGTCCTCAGACACATAACTTTATTGATCATGGAAAAATATTACATAACAAATTGCAGGAGTTTACAAACGTAAACTCTCACTCTCACACTACACTCACATTACACAATGAAATTAGGAAACTAACCTATTTATAAGCTCTATGTTCTAACTTAATCTAGTTATGGATCACTTGGAAAATCAACAAGTGTCCATTTACAATAAATGAACTTCTAACCATTCTACTAACTTTATTCCTATTTTAGAACCTAGGAAACAACTCTATTCTAGAGTCCTATTTTTACTAACAAAATTCTAATTCTAAGTATCTCTAATATTTATTAAATATTCTAATTTAATAAATATATTTATCCTAACTTTACATTATTTAATTTATGTATTTTTGGATTTATAATTTCCTTTATGAAAGAGGCTAACATGAGTTCAACTAAAAGAGTGTCTTTGAGCATGCTTCCCTCCTTCCTTCCTTACTTCGCCATATCGCCATGACATGATAGACTACCAATTCCTGCAATTTACTCATGACGATACCACATTAATCTGAAAACCCCTAGCCTAAGATGATGCATTATGATCCATGAACTGAGCTTGGAACAAGTGATGTAATATTCCAAAATTAGCTTGCAGCTAATTGGAATATTAATTTTGTATTTTGTCATTTAGATAGATGAATAAGTGGGTAGGGAGACCCATAAATCTCTTTAGTAGGAATAAAACCACTTCTCATGTGAAGGTGGATCATTGTATTAGCTGAATAAAGCACCTCGAGGTGTGAACAGGGGCTAAAGCATGTGGACAAGGTCAATGTTGACCAGATCAACAACGTTGTTATGGAGATAGTGGAGGATTAATGGAGGATGGCGCAGTCATTTAGGAGGAGTGTATGCATGAGAGTAACTCCTTTAATGAGTGGGACCCAGGGTGAGGAAGTTCACCAAGCATAAAAGGAAGAGGATGGCAGCCATATAAGACATTTTTTTGGATTATTTATTTTGTGGTCTTGTATGACTATTTTCACACTTCAGCTGTTTAGTTAAGTCTGTTGTGTTGTTTAGCACAAGGGTGTTCCTGAGTAGGAATCCCACCCTCATCCTAAGGGGACTTTGAGTCCCTACTCAAGAGAGGTATCTTGAGCATCATTTCCACTATCCAACATTTGGCCAAGCTTCAACCATCATCCACAACACATATTCTTCCAGGGTTGTGTTGTGTTGCAGGGTTGCAGTAGTGGAGGGTTGAGAAACCCAACTTCTGAGCTTGTTTTTAGTGGAGGGAGCAGCCCTTCATCCGGGAATCTTGTAAGGAAGAATCTTGAGCCTCATTTCATCATTTAGCATTACGCTAAGGTAGTTCTATTAGTTACAATGCATTTTCTTGAAGGAATTGTGTTATTTCAGTGAGTAGTTGCAGTGGAGGGTTTGGAGCCCTAATTGAGGAGTTATATCTTCAGTGAAGGGATCAACCTTTCCCTTAGAGGATCTATTGGAGGATTTATATATATTTCCATATCAGTTTCAGCCACCTCCTTCTATGTGCTTTAGTTGCAGTGATTCTTCAATCTTAGGGCTGTAGATCACCATTTTATATTTTGTGTATTTTCGGAAACTCATTCTGGGTTGTCTTGGAAAGGTGCTTGGGAGCCTAGATCTATATTCCCGACACTATTTGAGCTATATATCAACAGATCCATGTATTTTCATTCTCCAATGGCAGTAAACCCAGCTAAAACTATGATTTCTTAGCCTTTGGCATTATTGTATAGCAGTTGTTCCTTATATTTCATGTACTAGGTCTATTGAGGCTTGTCTTGTTTAACTTGAGTGTCTTTTTCCTCAAGATCATGTACACATTTTGCTGTTATAATATTAATATGATGGTTGTATGATTTTCTTACATTTTATGTGTTGATGTATCACTGCTATTTCCATTATTTTGTTCTATATTTCTTCTTTTCCTATTTTTGGATATTACAGTGGTATCAGAGCACAATCTTGGCTCGGCTTGTGGATTTCAGCCAATATGGTATCAAAAGAATAAGAAGAAAAAGCAGAAAAAGAAGAATATATCTACAATCATGGAAGGAATGAGTTTTACCTCATATCTTTTTAGATCTATGAAGGGCCTCTCCAAGGAGGTCAAGTAAATGAGAATAAGGAGATACAATGATACCTCAAGGGGGTTTCAATATGAGGAAGGTCCGTGCACTTCCTATTAGCAACAAAGGAAACCGGCATTGCATAGAGCTCCAAAGTAATCTACTACGTCCACTTTCTTTGAAGAGGAAGGTGAAAGGCATGGAGATGGAGGAAACTTATATCATGAGATTCTAAGTGAGTATCTTGAAGAGTATAAATCTTAATCAAGGGCTTTCAAGGAGAATCTAACTCTCCAACACTTTATTCAGATCAAAGAAGAGAGGAGACCTTGCAGTAATAATAGAAGAAAAATACACAATAGATTTCTATTGTCTACATTTGATGGGTCATCCACAATCACAACAAAGGCTTGGAGGAGGAAGTTAGATGCATTCTTCCTGCTACATCTAGTAGCAGAAAGAGAAGTTGTTGAGATTGCAGCGTTGCACCTTGAGGGCGAGGAAAATATTTTGTGGTTCAGCCATTTGAAACATGCAAGAGTGACTGCTTATGAAGATTTTACTCAAAGGCTTATCAAGAAATTTGATAGAATAAAACTGGAGGAAATTCCTATTGAGACATTTTCCAACATTGATGATAAAGCACATGAGGAGCCAAGGGAGGATGTCAATATTATCATTATGTAAGAAGAACAACTTCCACCACCATCAACTGCAAGAGTACTTGCATCAGGAGAAGGAACTCTTGCATCCTTGCAAAGTGGTCTTGATCTCTTGACATTTAGAGTCCCATGAATTATTCAAGAGATGCATGATGAGGAGGAGAATTTTACCAACGTTGGTGCAGCAGTAGGGGAGCAACCATCACCACCACCAGTAGTTGGAGGAGTCATCACGCTGGTAGGAGGAACCCTTTTAGTTGTACAAGATGTTCCCAAGGATCAACTTAACCAAGGTATGCAAACATTTCCACTTCCTGTTATTTAAGCACATCATATGCAGGGTTGTGCAGACATGGCATCAGGGAAATTGCATGACCTAGGGTCAAAGCAGACTGCTGATTTGGAGCAGCAGACTATCACTGCTCAAAGGACCCTTGACTGGTTCAAGGAGGAGATATATAGTCATCCTGATTTCTCATTGTTGAGCTGCACACAACACTTTGGGTTGGAGTGTATAGTTTTGGATGATGGGATGAGCATAATTCTAATCAATCCAATGCAGAACTGTATGTTCAAAATTGTGCATAGTCATGAGACAGAAAATGCACCATCATGGAGATCAGCAGCGCTGTCCTTGAGCAAAAGTGATGAGTTGGGGGCCCAACTATTATTGGGACATTCTGATGACCATTATACTTGTGTAGAATTGGATAGGTAGATGGTTGATGAGAGACATCTTATGATGGATAAAATCTCCCATTATTGTGATAGATCCTTCTTGACGAGCACATCACAGCTCGAAGAGAAGATTTTTCCTACAACATATTTGGAACCTTATGGGTTCAACTTGGTCATTGATGAGTGGTCTTCATGTGGAGATCTCCAGGAGGCTACACTTCAACATCTCATGAAGTGCAAAGATAGTAATCTGATTTGGTAGGATGGTATTCTCCATTGGATGGATACCAATTTGGAGCATGATAGGAGACACCCACAGTTGGTTGTATGGGTGATGATGATGGGCAAGAGGTTGGTGAGCCACTTGCAGATCTATGACACAGGGCAGAGGGAGGCATGGTTGCGCTCGATACTCTTGAAAGAGTTTGGCCATCATTTGACATATCCTATGTCAAGGGGTGTGCTATTGGTCAGGACATGGCAGGACACTTACATCATGTGGCAGCAATGAGTTTGGTTTTATTGGGCTGATGTGATATTTTTCATGTCAATCATCATGTTTTTACTCCATGTTCTGTATGATGATGATGTGAGGAGGCAACAAGAGTTATTGTTGCTTTGGGTACTCTTGGGAGAGTATGGGCTAATTTTCTCCCATACCTTGCATGATGTTTCAGGAGTAGAGGGTGGCACAATCATGGTGCAAAGGGGCTACTCCTTAGATTTGGAGGATCACGAGGTACTTCCACATGCGAAGGAGTCTTCTATATGTAGCAACATTATGGTATGTGACTTTGACATTGGGCATGTCAAAGAGGGAAGTTATCAGATGACAAGAGCCTTATGACAACGGCCAAAAATGATGTCACTTGTGAGTATGTATCTATTGATAAAGTGTTCCAAGGGTCACTTCACATATGATGCACTTGAAGGGAAAGTAGGAGATGAGAGTTGTGGAGTGGTGGATGGAGACATATATTACCTTAATTTGATCTTTTTGACTTGGATCTCCAAGCATAAGAATAAGGCCCTACATGCAACACTTGGTTCATTCATTTCCATTCACCAAGGCCTCATGGAGATATATCAGACCACTATGGAGATACCATCCAGGGACCTCATTATTAGCTTACTCACAGTACATAGTAATAGTTTTTCTTTTGCATTTATTAATCCTCTAACAAAGTATTTGCATTCTCTTGCCATTTATATACAGTGCATTGCTCCACAAGAGGGTGAGCCTCTATTTGAGCTTCATGGTCTTTCTAAGACAAACATCAGTGATGGAGATGGCCATTTCTTGTATGGCTTTGGGTAAGTGTTGTGATATTCTTGATATGCTCAGCTGATATACAATGCATTTACTACCTCCAACTAGATGAGCACACATGCACAACTAGCAAGTGGTTGGGAGACAACTTGCCACATTATGATCAGAGACAACAGGCAACAAAACTGCTCTGTAACCACTTGGGAAACTCTTGGTACCATCCAAAATATCACAAAACACTTAGTATCTTTCTCATCTTGATGCCATGTTGTGATGATGTACTATTCAGTATAGGTGGGATGGATTGGGAAATAAAGGTTCATAGAACTAAAGAGTGGGTCTTTGAGGATCCAATTGCCTTCTTGCCTCTTGAGGGAAACATTATTGCAGCCCAAAATCAACAGAAACTCTACACATACCATAATTTGAGAGAGAGATAGCATGGGATGGACAATTTGGTTCATCATGTTCAGCCATACAGCCCATCTACATTGCAGGAGCAGGAGGTGGGGGTGTTTTTCTATGAGTTACCACTTTGGAGGGTGACCCATTTTGTTTGGATGATAGCTTGGGGATTGGAGCTTCACATGGGAATGAAGGTTCCCAAATTTTTTTAGATTCCATGCCTCAAGAAGGCCTCAAGACAACATATAGTTGCCTCCATGGATATCCCACTTCTTCATGATGAGAGACATTTTGGTTTACCGCCAAAGGCTAACTTGTACACTTGGGAGGAGCAACTAGGGGACATATTTATGAGAGAGCATATTCTTCAATAGAGAAGCTTATCATATGAGGATTCTACAGGAGGAGAGGAGGCTTTTCAGTTATATCCTTGTAGTTTCTTGAGGACAAGCAACATTTGGGAGGGGAGGATTGTAATATTCCAAAATTAGCTTGTAGCTAATTGGAATATTAATTTTTTCTTTTGTCATTTAGATAGATGAATAAGTGGGTAGGGAGACCCATAAATCTCTTTAGTAGGAATAAAACCACTTCTCATGTGAAGGTGGATCATTGTATTAGCTGGATAAAGCACCTTGAAATGTGAACATGGGATAAAGCATGTGGACAAGGTCAATGTTGACCATATCAACAACGTTGTTATGGAGATAACAGAGGAGTAATGGAGGACAACGCGGTCATTTAGGAGGAGTGTATGCATGAGAGTAACTCTTTTAATGAGTGGGATCTAGGGTGAGGAAGCTCACAAAGGATAAAAGGAAGAGGATGGTAGCCATAGAAGACATGTTTTTAGATTATTGATTTTGTGGTCTTGTATGACTATTTGCAAACTTCGAATGTTTAGCTAAGCCTGTTGTGCTGTTTATAACAAGGGTGTTCCCGAGTTAGAATCCCACCCTCATCCTCAGGGGACTTCGAGTGCCTACTTAGGAGAGGTATCTTGGGCATCATTTCCACTATTTTGCATTTGGCCAAGCTTCAGCCATCATCCACAACACAGATTCTTCTAGGGTTGTGTTGTGTTGCAGGGTTGCAATAGTGGAGGGTTGAGAAACCCAAATTTTGAGTTTGTTTTCCAGTGGAGGGGGAAACCCTTCATCCAGAAAGCTTGTAAGGAAGACTCTTGATCTTTATTTCATCATTTAGAATCAGGCTAAGGTACTGCTATCAGTTACAAAGTAGTTTCCTGAAGGAATTGCGTTATTTCAGTGAGTAGTTGCAGTGGAGGGTTTGGATCCCTAGTTGTGGAGTTAGATCTTCAGTGAGGGGATCAACCTTTTCTGTGGAGGATCTATTGGAGGAGTTTTATACATTTCCATATCAGTTTCAGCCACCTCCTTCTATGTGCTTCAGTTGTAGTGATTATTCAATCCTAGGGTTGTAGATCACCATTTTATATTTTTTGTATTTTCGAAATGTCTTGGAAAGGTGCTTGGGAGCCTAGATCTCTATTCCCGACACTATTTGAGCTATATAACAATAGATCCATGTATTTACATTCTTTAATAGCGGTAAAACCAACTAAAACTATGTTGTCTTAGCCTCTGACATTATTGTATGACAGTTGTTCCTTATATTTCATGTACTAGGTCTATTGAGGCTTGTCTTTCCTAACTTGAGTGTCTTTTTCCTCAAGATCTTGTACACATTTTTCTGTTATAATATTAATATGATGGCTGTATGATTTGCTTACATTTTATGTGTTGATGTATCACTACTATTTCCATTACTTTGTTCTATATTGTTGCTTTTCCTATTTTTGGATATTACAAGTGAGAGGATTGATAAGGAGGCCCAATGATTATGCAGTTACATAGTTCAGGTAGGCAAGGAGCACCGTTGAGCCTTGAGACTACGAAATGCCCAGTTTAGGCTAGGTTGAGGGACATGACTACACAATTTTGAGGGGCAGTGTGGACAATTTGTAGGGATTGGAGTTGGATAATATGAATACATAGTTATGTAGGTCAAGGAATCCTAGATGATTGTGCAGTGTGCATCTCAGGGAGGCTGGTTGAAGCTAAGTTTCTTGGTCGGGAATTTTTCCAGAAAATGACTAAGTGCGTGATCGATGAGATCGGCAAACATTGATGAACTTTGAAGGTGATCACACACTTAGCAATTTTTTGATGAATCAAACAACATATATCATCCTTGACATACAAACAAATAATTTCCCTCTGTTTTACAAAATTATGACCGATTACAATAAGTGTGACACCACATATACACTTTACAACGACCATGACAACACTTGTGTGACAATGCTCAAAACTTTGGAAATGAGTGAAACAGATACTTACTAGGTTAGAACAGCTCATTTGCACAAAGGTAACCTCTTGTAACAATTAGAACAATATCGTACATGCAATAAGAAAACCAACATGCTGAAAGACGGCACTTTTCCTATCTTGCGAAAGGGACCAAAACACTGTGAGAAAACCAAAAGAGGAGCTTAAAATTTTGTGACAATAATGAACAAGACCAAGAAAGGCTCTGAAATTTGGTATAGGAAATTTTTTTGGGGTTGTAGCAGCTACAACAGTCCCACAAAATTAATATATAAATTTCATTTCGAGGATTTAATATTGTGTGGACTATAGAGGGGTGGTGAACATTTTCATTGTAAAAAGTGTGGAGGTATGGGGGAAGATTTTATTGTGTGAAAATAAAAGTGAAAAGGGTGATTTTATTGTAGTGTGAAGTAAGTATTGTGTATAATGAAATTAAATCAATTAGAAGTAAAATATTAAAACATATAATTCAATAATCGAGTGATAGATCCGAACATAATTTTGAAAATTTCTTTGTGGGTGGCCCCATGTACAAATCTCAAAACTATGTTTTGTGGCACTGAGTGCGAAGGTGCGATTGGGCGCAGGTGTGGAAGGAGCACAATGGAAGCTTATTTCACACCTTTGAATTAATTATTTTAAAAGATAATGTCGTTCGACTGAATTTTATAATTACTTTAACCTACATTTCCTTTTATTGCTAATATATGGTTCTCAAAATTATGTTCAGTGGCACTGAGTGCAAAGGTGAGGTTTTGCATAGGTACAAAAGGAGCACAATGAAAGATTATTCTATAGCTCCACATTAATTATTTTAAAAACCAATGTTGTTCGACTGAATTTGATAGTTACTTGAACTATATTTCCTTATATTGCTATTTTTTTAATTAATTTTTAACATTACCATTGCTTACACTTCCACCAAAAAATGAAAGAGGTAGGTGTATTGTAGGCATATGCAGGAGGGGAAAAATTCATGTTGACAACGTTGGAAGTATTTCTAAATGAATCAAAATATCACTTGTTCTGAACAAGCTTATTAAATACTGAGATAGATTGGTTTCCATCCTCAAACTTTTGTAGTTATTTTTACTATAAAGTTAGAAATATGTTATATGTTTTAATTGTTTAAAGTTATGCAGAGTGCGGAGATGTGAAATCACTTTCATTGTGCTTCTTCTGAACCTTTGTCCTTAGATCCACCGAACATAGTTAATAGTTGTGGGTTAATCTGGAAAGCATCCAGAGACATAGAACATTACGAATTAAATTTTTTGTTTCTTTCCCCGAAAGCATAATCCCCGTCTTATTAAGGCCATGGCTCTTTGTGCGGGGCCCATATTTTTTGGTTATTTGAGAATTCTCGCATTTCCTCAATATGTTGTTATTTTTGCGACCACACCTTTGTATCACACACAATGAAATTTACCTTCACATAACTTCCCTTCACACCTTCGTACGCTGCACAATTAAAGCCATATTCAAATAGATTTGTATACACTTATTTTAATGAATATTCATATATTAATTCAACTCATATATGAAGTATGTATTTCCATGTGTTCTATATATTAGTTAAGAATTTTTACAGTGTGCACAATGAAAGCTCTGTGTGTCATTATTTGAGAACGTTTCATTTACAAATTATTCATTGTGCATCCTATGCACTCTACACAATGAAATTAATTCAATTAAAAATAAAAGAAATTAACTCAAATAAAATTCATATTAAGAGCAAGTTCATAGACATAAATTTAAGTCCCACAAAATTAATGTATCAATTTCATTTTGAGGATTTAACATTGTGCGAAGTGCGGAGTGGCAGCGAACGTTTTCATTGTATGTGGTGTAGAGGTGGGGAGGAGGATTTTATTATGCATAGTGAAAAGTGTGGATGAAGCACATTGAAATTAACTCAATTAAAAGTAAAATATTAAAACATATAATTCGATAATCCATCGGAAAATCAAAGACAACAAACATAGTTCTGAAAAATTCTTTGTAGGTGATTTGATATCCATTTCTCAAAACTATGTTCAGTGGAACTGACTATGGAGGTGTGATTGTGTGCAGTTACAAAAAGAGCACTATGAAAGCTTCCTCCACACCTCCACATTAATTATTTAAAAAAACAATGTTGTTACGCTAAATTTGATAGTTACTTGCATTAGAGGAATTTTGAGGTCTAAAATGGGCATCCTAAGGAAATTGTAAAATAATAGTGGAAATAATAAAATAATATTAGATTACATCATCAAATTTTAGAGGAAAAAAAGAAAAATTACTTTTTCAACTCGTATTTTCAACTTATCTCCCTATGGGTTTACTCAAATTTCGAGTGGAAACACTTGTTGGATGCATAATTTGATTCCTCATCCAAGGAGTACCTATGTTGCATACTTTTGATGGACCCTGCTACACAAAAAATGAGAAATACATGAAAAATGTGATTGCAATAACTTTTTTTCATGTATTTCTCATTTTTCGTGTAGCAGGGTCCATCGAAAGTATGCAACATGGGTAAGCCTTGGATTAGGAATTAAATTTTTCATCCAATGAGTACTCACACTCGAATTTGAGTAAAAACTTAGGGAGATTTTGAGTAGAAACTTAGGGAGATAAGTTGAAAATACGAGTTGAAAAAATAGTTTTATTATTTTATTATTTTTTAATCTTTTCACTTTTTTACTCCAAAAATGGTGAATCATCCCCCATGGTAGACATCATCATATTGAATCCTATTGGTTCTTATAAAGTTTATTTTGGTTGTACATTTTTCTTAGAAGGCTCATTTTAGACCTCAAAATTTCTCTAATGAACCTATGTTGCCTTATATTACTATTTTTTAATTATTTTTTCACTTTACCATTGCATGTCTTTCCACTGAACAATCAAAGAGGTAGGTGTATGGTAGAAGTGTGCAGGAGGGGAAAAGTTATTGTTCCTTGTTCAGGAAAAGGGAAACCTCAAACACTCAATAATGTTGGAAGCATTTGTAAATGAAACTAACTATCAATTGTTCTAAATAATCTTATTAAATACTGAGATATATTGGTTTCCATTTGATGTGAAAAGTAAATTTATTTTTTGTTTAAGGTTATAATTTATTTTAAATGAATGATGCATTACATAGAAGAGAATTTTGTGCTACTCGTCTTCCCAATGGGAAACCATACCAGTAGCACAATTTTAGTATCTTAAGATTACATTATTTTTTCCATATTTGGGCATCAGATAGACAAAAAAACTTTCCAAAAATGTCAACCAACCTAAAAAATATAGAGACATAAGGGCCATGCTTTGGCTGGTCGACATAACAAAAAAAAAAGCATACCATATTCAAAAAGACAAAAATACTAATATATAAACACACTTGGCTTGTGTAGCCAATAAAGGCTATGAATTATCGGGACCAAGAGACGCTTGGAGCTGCACTACGCTTCTTGACTAGAGCCATAAGTTGTAAATCACCTACTTGAAACTAATAAAAGCCACGATTTCCATTTAAATTTGACTAATTGAACATTGTTTTGGAGGTAGTACACCATACCCAAAGACCACGGTTTTGAGATGCGACCACTAGATTCCTGAATTCCAGCAATATGAACCATAGAATGCCTCCTCGATCCCAACTTATCTGAGACTCCCCAACCCATATCATCACATACAAAATCGTTAATAAGAGGCTCCAATTTCCATGTGAGAAACTAAATAGGCCCTACAAACTGGCTTACACACCCAAATCCTCCAGACCCTACCACCACAAAGGTAATCCTAGGACGAATATGCACATATTGGAAAATTAAACCAACCGATGAACAAAGATGAGGAAAATAATTCGATGGGAGAACCAAGCCATCATAAGGAGTTGAGATGGACACTTGTAGCCCTAAAGAGACCATGCAACTATAGCAGGAGATGAGGACCCAACATAATAGAGAGAAGCCAATCCGCCAACATCTTGTGAACCAGTATACACCTAGTGTTGGGACAACCACCTGGCGTATTGCAATTGTGATAACCAACGAAAAACTGATCAGACATTAGTGTGGCTAGTGAGAATTACAAGATGGAAAATATGCTAACCAAGAACCATGGTGGGTCAAAAGAAGAGCACCACCACCAAATTATACTATTCTTGACCTTGCACATTAAGAGCCACATCCATATATGATTACCTAAAATTAATATCAATCTAATTTGCCATAGGGAGGCATAATTCCACCTGAACCATCAAATTTTTCTTCACATTTGAGAATATATTACATAGTTGTTGCATGTGGTCGAGAGAATTAGGGAGGCCATGTGGCTATATGAACCAAGCATCCTCATCATAACTATGATGTGCTAGCAGAATTGACAACCTTTGTGGGGGTGATGTGTGTAGTAATATATATTTTTTTAAATATACATTGTGTTGAGTGTGGAGGAAATTTTTTTGACTCGATATAGTGTGTGTGTGGAGAAAATCTGTGTGGGAAGTGCAGTAGAAAGTGTGTGTGGGGAGTGCAACAAAAAGTGTGTGCGGGAAGTGCATGTCTCCTCCTCCTCTGTTTGGCTTACCAGTTCTCTATAAGATAATAATCAAATGAAGCATGAAGAAAACAATCCTAAAATTTAGAGACAAATACAAATAAAGAAATATAGTGCATGGTGCATTATCTGAGCCTCGTCAAAGATGATATTTTTACATTTTTTTTATCACAACTTTTCATATAGGCTCAACATTTTCATTGTACAGAATCCATGGATTTTGGTGAATTGAAAGGAATTATAAATTGCATGAATGAATCGATAAAAGTTTTGAAAACATATTTATTTTGTTCTCTTAAATCAATTTATATAATGGAAGAGAGGCACATTGTTGGCTCTCGGCTTTGAATCTTTTTGCCACACCCATTCCATCACTTTTTTCCATCCTTATCATCCATTTTATATCATTTTCATCATGTTTTATACCTTCTAATTCATACCAAGGTAACTAAACTATGTCGTTTGATTTTTAATTGTTTTATCAAAATTGGGCATTAAAATTAAATTCAGACATAACTAGAAAAGCTTATAATGGCTCGTTTGAAGTAATGGTTGCATGACACCTAGGCTCAAACCAAATGCATATATGGAAACTATGACAACCAAGGATGGATGAACACCTGTTGGTTCACATCAAAGTAGCTAGAATGAGGTTGGTCAAACCAGACCAGTTGTTCAGAAATATCCCCTTATTTGAGCATGAAATATGGGAAAAATGTGATTTACGAGATTTTTCCCATATTTTAGAGATAGGAGTACTTAATTCAACTAGTAGGCCTTATCTAAGGATATCATAAATGTATTTGAGTACTTTTAGTTAATTAGTTACCAAAAACTTGTATAAATATGTGATATTTAGAGGAGGAAATCTATCTCTTTAACTATGTGAATTTGGAGACTTTTTGAAAATTAGTGAAAGGAGTTGGTTCAGAGTTCTTTTGATTCTATTATGCTTGATGGATGATGTTTGATCAGATTTATAAATTTTTCTGAGCTGATATTTATCTAAGGTGTGAAACAGAAGTGTGGAGGGCCCCCATTTCCAAGTTTGTGCACTAGTTTCTCCTTGTTTGGTATAGTTTTAGTCAGATGTACTTTCATTCCAATTTATTGTAATTTCATTTCAGTTTGATGTACCTTCATTTTAGTATATCCAATTTTTGGCTAAGTTCTTATTTACATGTTTTTATAATGGGATATTATGAATTGACATCGCGTAAGGGAGCTTGGTATTTCTTTCACTATCAATAGGCTAGACTTATCCAAGATTGCTCATCTTATTTATGTTTTGACTAATTTATTATTGACATGTTTGATTGAGAGATATTATTAATTGAATCCTTGTAAGAGGACTTGATATTTCTTTCACAATAAATAACTGGACTTGTCAAAAAATGTTCATTTCATGTATAATTGATTTGCTAATATTTGATTTATTAAGGAAAATTGATAATCTGAACGTGTTAATCTTGCCACTGAAGTCTTTTTGAATCCCTCTCCTATAAGGAAGAATGAAACTTGCTTGGAAGTAATACTCAAGGTTTCAAACTAGCTAGGTGTTGAACTTGTAGAAGCTGCCTCTAAACCATATATGTTGGAGTGCTTCTAAGATTACAAAAGCTGGATTGATAAAATAATTGACGATCTAATTTAAACCCTTAAATTGGACCAACATTTTTGTGTCGTTGTTAGGGATTGAACCTGGGTCACTTGTGTGATAGGAGGGAATACTCACCTGTGTCCATGCCTTCTCTGTATATTTTAATTGAAATTATTTCCTAAAAATTTCTTTATTTCATTCCTCTGTGTACAATTCTCGGATTTTATCTTCACTAGAATATTCAAAAATGATTGTATGTTGAGGAAATGATTTCAAGTTGAGGAAATGTTCCATTATCTTCTTTGAAAGAGGGTAAATAATTTACATACCAGTTTTTTTTTTTTGAATGTTTGAAAACGAATTCTTTATGTTGTTAATGTCATTAACATTGTCATCATGCTACTGTCACCATTCCAGTGAAGACTTGTTATCAATATTCTATAACATGTTATCATGCAAACGAAATATGGAAAATTTCAAGACAATTATTATCCATCCATACTCCCTACATCGTATTGGTTTACAATTTCATAATTTTCGGGAGTTTAATTGCATGATATTAAAAATAGAGTTTGAAAATTCTAAGTTTGACTCCTTTACCTATATGAAGTAGTGGCCTTTTCTTGTATTGCTCGAATAAGTATAACAACTCTCTCCATTTCCTCCTCTATCAATTCAATTGGAGTTGCCCCTTTATTTTCCTACTCAAAGGATCTTGCATTTGAGCATATCCAAGGATTAACTAAATCATGTCCATTACCATAGTTTTGAAGGTGTCTAAAAGCTTCCTTTAATGTTGAAAGAGGGTATATTTATCTTAATCCTATTAATGTCCTTATGCATCCCATACCTTTGTATCAACCAAGCTATAATTTCCATTTCTCAATTACCAGTAACCAAAACCATTTTTCTTGCCCAATTCATGATATTGATCTTCTTTCCCAAAATATTTCCAAATCAATGTTCATTATATTCTAGCAATGCCGACAATAGAACCATATTAGCCTCACTTGATCTTCAAAATTCCTATCTGTGACATTCACAAATTCCCTCAAGGAATTTGCATGATACTCTAGAGTCAAAAATATTAATCTTTTCTTGGAAAAATATTGCAGACTCTTCATTTAAGATAATATTACAGGAACATTATACTATTTAGAGATGAAAAATATAGTTCCATGAAGGTTGAAGAAACCATACAAAGAAAGGCATAGATTTTACACACAATAGATGGTAGCTTTGTTTCATTACAATAGGGTGGAGGTAAGCAACATTCCTCAGTTGCTCTCACATAGTAAGATTTTTCCTGTTCATCGATTTTTATGAGTAGAATAAGATTTTTTTTCTCTGTATTGTTATTAGGCTAAATTCTCTAAATATATCTAGAGTTATAATTTGTACATATATGAATTGTTAAGGAATACATTTCCATCAAAATTGACAAGAAGTACCTAGTCTTGGTAACTAGCCGAGATCCACTTCTTTCCATTCTAAAAAAGCATTAGGCAATAGCTGTTGAAATAAATCCAAGAGAATTCTCCACTCTTCCTCTCTTATTTGAGACAAATCAAAATCAACTAGATTTTTATTACAGTCTCGAGCCTTCCTTGTCAACTCAGGGGAGCTCACTCCTCTCATGTATGTTAGTATTCAAAATTCTTATATCAAGAATACCAATTATATGTACAACTCCAAAAGGAAAGAAAGTAGTTTCATGTTCTTCCCTTTGAACTCAATAAGCAGCTCCCTGGCAATTAAACGCCCCTAAAATTCTTGTGCATTTGTTCATGTTCCAAATTTTTAACAAATTCAATTTTTCCCACGCGATCTACAAAATAAGGGTCTAAAGAAACATGAAAATATCCAAAATAACATTGATTTTGAGAAAACTTTCTCCGATGAGCTCGTTCTGAAGAAAGCCCATGTTTTGCTTTTTCAAATTTCACTTTCGTTTTCTCAAACAAAGCCACGGAAAATAGTGTCTTCTTAAAAATTCTAGATTTTTGGAGAATCGTGACCACTGTCCCTCTGTATTCTTTGAAATTATTCATAATTCCCTTTAAATTCCCTTCATTGGTAAAAAAATTTATTGAAAACCTATGTTTATGCCTTCTTTGTATATTTTAATTGAAATTATTTCCTAAACATTTCTTCATTGCATTCTTTTGTATACAATTCTCGGATCTGATCTTCACTATACTATTCAAGTTCATTATTCAGAAGGGATGTGTATTATTCAAGATCATCATGAAAAGTTTAAAATATATATAAGTGACCTAAACTGAATCAAGTTAGAAGGGACCTGCACAAGGGAAACAAGGTTACAATTTAGGTGACAACATTCCAAGTAAAGTAAATTTACATACAATGACTACTTTCAAAGACTACCTCATCTCAGGAAAAACAAAGACGCTGGCATGAAGGAGCCTACTTCTACAATCAAGCTACAATCAATGAACCAATGAAAAGTTTAGTATGTTAATTTTTTTTAAATTTTTTTTTATTTTGAAATGACACTTGTAATTGAAAGACTAGTCAACCTTGGTGCATCCTTCCATTCCTGCATAAAACTATCCTTCCCTGCATGAACCCTTCCATAAACCCTTTATATTTTACCACATTTCTTTCAATATCTAGTAAAAAAACAAGAGCAGAATCATCACTTTGAGCATTAACTCCGAGTAAGAAAAATTGGAAGAAGATCTTCATGTGAGAGAGAAGTAGAGAAGTTGGATGAAGTATGGATGCGAGACTTTTTTTTCTGCAAAACAAACTAGGGTTAGTATGAAAATAACATTTGAAAGGTAGTACTTCAAGGTTCAATCTTGTAAGAATTCCCTGTTTTAAAACAAATTTGTCATTACAGGAACAAGATACTTTGTTTTAAAATGAGCTTAAAGTGGTCATTTCAAAAAAAAATCTCTTAAAAGCAAAAATAAAAAGTGAGATCCAAAATATTGTAACAAGAAAAATGAGTACTCGAGAGTCAAGAGAAAATTCATGAATTGATTTCATGACTGCATAGTGACAAACAGAGTCTTCATAAAAAGGTTGTGCCTACATAAAAAGAGAACAAACATGAGACAGCCTTGAGCTCATTAGGAAAAGAGTCAAAAGAAATAGTCAAAGGATGAAGACAACCTTGTTTTTTTCATGAAATCCCGTGTCGATGATCAACATACATTTGATAGCTGTCAAAAGAATCAAGAAAAGAAAGGTGTAGAAAATGCATTCGAATTCTGTCCAAAATAAACCATTGTACAAAAACTTGAAATTATGAATACACTTTGGAAATCGAAACTCTTTAGGCATCTGAACCATACACTCTGATAATCAAACCTTACAATGAACATTTTTAAACTTTGGAAAAGAGCTTTCAGGATTTGAAGAACGAACTTATAGGAGGCAGGAGGTAAGAAGATGAAAACTTAGTTTCAAATCGATTTTTATAAGTTATGAGAAAATCGAAAGGATCTGAAGTTCCTTGGGAGAATCGGAAAAAGATTACGGATTTACGACATAACATACAGTGAAGGCCTAAAAGACTAGTCGTATCTCTCTCTCAAGGAAATAAATCCTGAAATTTTAGCACCAAAATATTCATATCAAATTGAATTTGAAGTCTGAAATTATGGAATTTATGGTAAAACTATGTTTTTAATGTGTCAACAGAAGATTTTGTTTTGAAAAATTCGTGGATTTGGGAAATTAATAGGCTGGTAGCACATACAGGTAAGGAGTCAAACTTATAATTTTCAAACTCTAGTTTGAATATCATGCAATTAAACACCCAAAAATTATGAAATCATAAACCACTACGAGGCAGGGAGTATGATGGATAATAATTGTCTTGAAACTTTCCAGGTTTCGTTTGCATGATAACAGGTTCCAGAATATTGATAACAGGTTTTCATTGGCATAGTGACAGTAGCTTGATGACAATGTTAGTGTCAATAACAACATAAATAATTCGTTTTCAAACATTCAAAAAAAAATCTAGTATGTAAATGATTTACCCTCTTTAGAAGAAGATAATTACACATTTCCTCAACGTAAAATCATTTTTGAATATTACAGTGAAGATCAGATCCAAGAATTGTACACAAGAGAATGCAATAAAGAAATTTTTAGGAAATAATTTCAATTAAAATACATAGAGAAGGCATAGACAAGGGTTTTAAATAAATCTGTTTACCAGTGAAGGCCATTTAAAGGGAATTATGAATAATTTCAAAGAATACAGAGGGACATTGGTCACGATTCTCCAAAAATTAGGAATTTTTAAGAAGACACTATTTTCCGTGGCTTTTTCTGAGCAAACGAAAGTGAAATTCGAAAACCAAAACATGGGTTTTCTTCAGAACTAGCCCAATTAGGCTCAATGCAGATAATTTTCTCAAAATCATTGTTATTTAGGATATTTTTCTGGTTCTTTGGATCCTTATTTAGTAGATCGCGTGGGCAAAACAATATTTGTTAAAAATTTGGAACATGAAAAAATACACATGAATTTTAGGGGCATTCAATTTCCAAGGAGCTAGTTATTGAGTTCAAAGGGCAGAACATGAAACTACTTTCTTTCCTGTTGGAGTTGTGCATATAATTGGTATTCTTGATAAAAGAATTTTAAATACTGATAAACATGCGAGGAGTGAGCTCCCCTGAGTTGACAAGGAAGGCTCGAGACTGCAATAAAAATCTAGTTGATTTTTATTTGTCTCAAATAAGGGAGGAAGAGTGGATCATTTTCTTGGATTTCTTTCAACCACTGATGCCTGATCCTTTTGTAGAAGGGAAAGAAGTGGATCTCGACCAGTTACCAAGACTAGGTACTTCTTGTCAATTTTGATGGAAAGGTATTCCTTAATTATTCATATCTGTATAAATTATAACTCTATATATATAGAGAGAATTTGGCCTAATAACAATGCATGGAAAGGAAAATATTATTCTACTCATAACAATTGGTGAACAGGAAAAATCTTACTATGTGAGAGCAACTGACGAATGTTTCTTACCTCCACCCTATTTTAATGCAACAAAGCTACCATATTTTTTGCGTAAACGCTATGCCTTTCTTTGTATGGTTTCTTCAACCTTCATGGAACTATATTTTTCATCTCCAACTAGTATAATGTTCATGTAAGATTATCTTAGAGTCTGCAATATTGTTCCAAGAAAATATTAATATTTTGAACTCTGGAGTATCATGCAAAATTCTTGAGGGGAAGTGGTGAATGTCAAAGATAGGCATTTTGAAGATCAAGTGAGGCTAATATGGTTTTATTTTTGAAATTTCTAGAACAGAATGAACATTGATTTGGAAATATTTTGGGAAAGAAGATCAATATCATGAATTGGGCAAGAAAAATGGTTTTGGTTTTTTTTTTTGTAAATCTGTCTACTTCTATATTAGTACAAAAATATATTACATAGAGGCTGAGGCCTCACAGAGCTAGCCCAGAGAAGAGGCATACTTATCATAAGACCATAACTGATGACTATCTGAGATGAACTTTGAAGACCAGGACCTTGTCCTACTGTCGAAACAGCTGGTTCTGAAAAACAAAATGATGATTGGAGTGCTAGACTCGCTACAACAAGTGAGACCGAGACAGACAAAATCCATGACAAAAATTACAAACATACAGAAGGATGCGCTGAAGCTTTGTCTTGAGCCCGAAAGCATAGATAGCAGTGCGTGGGGAGCTGCTAATCGACTAAGGAGAATTACATTAAAAAGCCGGCAAAAACTGTGAAGAAGAAGGGAGAAGAACCCCTTCTGAGTACCTGAAAGCAAAAACTGAAGAGCGAGAGCCATTTAAGTGTCGTTGGTGGGCGAGGGCGCTTCTTCCACCACAGGGCAAGCATACGGACTGAATTCAGCATCTGCAGGGGGCGAAGGAGCATGACCTGAAGGCGCGCACGGCCTGGCTTGCGGGAGCTCGGGCTGAGAGGCCGAAATACCCTGAAAACTTTGCAGACTGACCCCTGGAGGGCAAAACAGTATTCCATCTTCAGATTCCTGAACAAGGCCGGAGGGAGCAGAAGGCGGAGCTTGGGCTGTCGGGTTGATCCTGAATTTGATGGAGACCGAAGCAATGAAATCATGGCGGTTGAAGGAACAAGGATAATTGAAGCGAGCCGAATGGAAGTGCTCAGAGGAGGTGAGGCGTACACGGGCTGCAGAGGTGGAAGGGCGTCTGCCACGCCCACGACCTCGTCTTCTGCTGGGTGCCGCAGAACGACCAACCTCAGTATTCGAAGAATCCGACGAGGTGGCAGAGGAGGGAAATGCAGGTGGCGTATTAACCTGCCCACGAGAAGACCCTCTTCTGCTCGACATTCTGGGCCTCAGACGAGGCATATTGAGAATGAAAGGGTAATCTGTCCAAGCAGTCGAGAAAGGAAAGGAGCGCGAGCTCTGAGACTGAAAAAAACCAATGGACGGGCCGTGGAAGTTACAAAACTGACCACAAGAGACGTGAAGACCATCCGCTAGCTCGAAACAGCAACTTAAACGACACCTCTTGCCATTGCTGGTGCGCAACCAAGGTTCGAAATCAACCTGAGAACAACTGGAATTCAACGGAGAGACACACAACACTGAATGAATAGGCGCCATTGCAATGTAATGGTCGAGAAAACGAGGCAGGAGGAGCTGCATTAAAGCAGCAATAACTGTATAAGCTGTCATATATGAGGTGAGCTCGGAGCGCGAAGGGGTGGCGGTGGTGGTAGACCACGTGCCCACCCGCCCCCTTGTCAGCGAATCATAACGCATCCCGTACACCCGCATCCGGGAAAAAAATGGTTTTGGTTACTGGGCATTGAGAAATGGAAATTATAGCTTGGTTGATACAAAGGGATGCATAAGGACATTAATAGGATTCATATAAATATACCCTCTTTCAACATCAAAGGAAGCTTTGATATGCCTTCAAAACTATGGTAATGGACATGATTCACATGGCAAAGGGTTTAGTTAATCCTTGGATGTGCTCAAATTCAAGATCCTTTGAGTAGGAAAATAAAGGGGCAAATCCAATTGAATTGAAAGAGGAGGAAATGGAGAGAGTTGTTATACTTCTTTGAGAAATACAAGAAAATTCCACTACTTCATACAGGTAAAGGAGGAAGGAGGTCCAGAAGGACCAGGAAAGCATGAGGACATGCTTCAAGATCACCAAGGGGGAATGTTGGCTCTCGGTTTTGTCTCTTTTTGACACACCCATTCCATCACTTTTTTCCATCCTTATCATCCATTTTTTTTATCATTTTCATCATGTTATATACCTTCTAATTCATACCAAGGTAACTAAACTATGCATTTTTTATTTTTAATTGTTTTTATCAAAATTGAGCATTAAAATTAAATTCGGACAGAACTAGCAAAGCTTGTAATGGCTCGTTTGAAGTAATGGTTGCAAGACACCTAGGCTCAAACCTATTTCATATTTGGAAACTATGGAAACCAATTATGGATGAACATTTTTTGGTTCATATCAAATAAACTAGATTGAGGCTGGTCAATGCTAGTCAAACCAGACCAACTGTTCAGAAATATCCCTTGATTTGAGCATGAAATATGGGCAGAATGTGATTTTAACGGATTTTTCCACATTTTAGAGATAATATTACTGAATTCGACTTGTATGCCTTATCTAAGGATATCATAAATATATTTGAGTACTTTTAGTTAATTTGTTACCGAAAACTTGTATAAATATGTGATATTTCGAGGAGGAAATCTATCTCTTTAACTATGTGAATTTGGAGACTTTTTGCAAATTAGTGAATGTAGTTGGTTCAAATTTATTTTTATTCTATTATTCTTGATGGATTATTTTTGATAAGATTTATAAATTCTTCTGAGTTGATATTTATCTAAGGTGCACAACGGAAGTGTGGAGGGCCCCCATTGCCGAGCTTGTGCACTAGTTTCTCCTTGTTTGGTATAGTTTCAATCTATTGTACTTTTATTCCAGTTTATTGTACTTTCATTTTAGTTTGATTTACCTTCATTTCAATATATCCAATTTTTGGCTAGCTTCTTATTGACATGTTTGATAACGGGATATTATGAATTGGCCTCTCGTAAGAGAGCTTGGTATTTCTTTCACTGTGAATATGCTAGAATTATCCAAGATTTCTCATCTTATTTATGTTTTGATTACGTTATTATTGATATTTTTGATTGAGATATATTATGAATTGACTCATTGTAAGAGGAATTGATATTTCTTTCACAATCAATATATGGAATTTTCAAAAATTGTTCATTTCATGTATCATTGATTTGCTGTTATTTGATTCATTAAGGAAAATTGACAATATGAAAGTGATAATCTTGCCATTGAAGGCTTTTTGAATCCTTCTCCTATAAGGGAGAATGAATCTTTCTTGATAATAATACTCAAGGTTTCAAACTAGCTAGGTGTTAAACTTGTAGAAACTTCCTCTATACCATATATGTTGGAGTGCTTCTAAGATTACGAAAAGCGGATTGATAAAATGATTCAAGATCTAATTTAAACCCTTAAATTGGACCAACAAACACACACTAAGAAAGAAAAAAAATTATCATTATTTGAGAATGCTACATTTCCGCAGTGCACACAATGAAGCCAACCCCTAATACATATACATAATTTCCCTGAATTCATTCCAAGATGTTGAGGAATATTCCATTGTGCAGAGTTCCAAGGTACAAAAAACTTTCATTGTATGAAGTGTGAAGGTGAAGCAAATATCTTTATCGTAGAGAGTGCAGAGGAAGCATTCATTACGCTTCTTCTACACCTGCTTCTTCTTGCACATACTCCTATTTTTTAAATCCTTTATTTCTTACACTATAAATTTAATTTTTTTTTTTTTTTTTAACTGAAATGGTTATGTTTTATTGATGAAAAGATAGGTTGGGCAAAGCCTAATCAACCATTACATTACATTCTTCAGATTTGACTTAAGCATTGTTTTCCACTTAGGGAATAGTTGCCTTGATCGGTGTATCTGCATTGATACTGATCATTCCATTTTGTAAAGTGCATCCTATATTTGCCAATCTGTTCGCTTCCTTGTTTAATCCTCTGAGAATGTGGAAAATTTGAACCGAGGGGAAATCCTTCAGAATTCTGTTCACTCTTGTTAACTGTTTGTTTAGCGCCAGATCCTTGAGCCCTTTCTTGCTTACTATTGTTTTTATCAACAATTCTGAGTCTCCAAAAACTAAGATTTTTCTTGGATTTTCTTTTCTGGCCATTTGGCATGCTTTCAGAAGACTGAGAATTTCTACTTGGTTGTTGGTTTTCAGTCCAAGACCCTAACTGAAATCATCTTTGTTCCCATTCGGAAAGAAGATTGCCCCTCCCACTCCTGACCTCCCTGGGTTACCTTTTGAGGCTCCATAAAAAAAAATAGTGCACTTGCCCTGGGATTTCCACCATTGTTGGAATCTGTCCTCTGGTTCTCGAATCTGCCATCTTTCCTTGTGGATTGGTCGTGTGTTTGTTGGGAGTCCGGCCTTACAGGTGTGGGCCTCCAACCACACCCTTTCTTCAATTCGGAGAGAGTTGTCATCTTTGACTGAAGAGTGATTCAAAGTTTCTAAGAGGAGGTTCTTTGCCTGTTCCGCCACTTTTGCTACTGGCAATTCAGTGTTGTTGAAAATGAATTCATTCCGGGCTAGCCAAAGCTTCCAGCAGACATACTTAGGGGCAGCTATCCACACCCTATGCCATGAAGATTTGTTGAAAATGTTGTGAGGATAGCTAGCTTTCCATGAGGAGAACATGGTGTCAATCGAGCTTTGAGATGGAGGACGCACAGTCAGTCCGGTCAAGAAAATGGACCAGACCTCCTTCGCAAACTCGCAAGCTATAAAGAGATGATCTGAAGTTTCCATAGCACTTTTGCAGAGGACGCATCGGTGTGGGCCTGCTATGTTCCTTTTGCACAAATTTTCCCCTGTCAGAATTTTATTGTGGAACAAAGTCCAGAAGAAGAAATTGATTTTGGGGATGTTGAAGCTATCCCAGATCTCTTTCCACACTGACTCCGGGTGAGGCGAATCCTTTTTGCTTTGCATCTAAAGATACCCTTGACTTGCTGTATACACCCCCGTCTTACCCCAGCCCCAGGAGTCTTCTTCTTCTGTGTGCACCGGAGCAAAGTTAGAAATAGCATCTTTAAGAGCATCTAACTGAGGTTTTAAATGCGTTGGGATTCTAGGAAAAATCCAGCGCTGCCAGTTTCCATTGCTGTCCCAACCTGAAATGTCCTCTATTTTCCTGATTCCTTTTTCATATAACCAGTCTCTTATCTCAGATATTTCGTTAACTTCTGCTAGAGGGGGATGTCCCATGACACTGTCTCTCCAAAGCATTGTGTTTTTTCCATTCCCAGGAATTCGAGACAGGTAGGATCTGAAAAATTCAATGCCTCTGCTACACAACTTCCAGGCCTGCATTCCTTTAGGGGATTTCTCCACTGTAAAGGATTTTATTGACTGATTTTTGAGGTATTTGAGCTTGAAAATCTAGCTGACTGGGTGATTAGGCTCAGCGTAAATCTACCATAGTAATTTGCAGCCCAATGCTAAGTTTGCATGCAAAGGATCGCGAATTTGCAGACCTCCTTCTATGAGTGGTCGTTTCACTGTATCCCAACTTATTAAGTGAAATCTTTTGTTATTTCCATGACCTCCGTTCCACAGAAAGTTGCACATGAGTCTGGAGATTTGGTATGAGATTAGTTTTGGAGCCAACATTAGAGAAGCCTGGTAAGTGGGCAGAGCGTAAGAACTGATTTGATGAGCGTGATTTTTCCTCCGGTAGTGAGCCAAAAGCCTCCCCACGCAGCGATCTTCTTCTTGAATTTCGAAATTACTTCCTCCCACAGTTGATTTCTGTTGGAGCCCAGTGTTATTGGGAGGCCCAAATATTTAATTTTATCCCAATCTGCGTGACCTGTAAAGCCTAGATCGTTTGCAATTTTCTCAATTATGTGATGCTCTAAATTCCATCCATACACAACGCTTTTCCTCTCGCTTATAAGTGCTCCCGAGATGCTGCAGAATTTCTGAAGGATGTTTCTGAAGGAGTTTGCTATTCTTGGTGAGGCTCCCCCAAGCAAAAGTGAATCATCTACAAATAGCGCATGATTCACTGGGTCAAATCCTTTCTTGATTCTAATCCCAGGTATGCTGCCATTTTGTTTTTCCAAAGTCAAATTTCTGCTCAAGGCATCTTCCATCAGAATGTAGAGAAATGGGGATAGAGGACAACCCTGCCTCAATCCCCTGGTGGCTAAAAAGAAATTAGCAGGTCTTCCATTTACCATGGGGGAAATCCATATCTTCTCTAAACAATCTTTGATGAGATTGATGAAGTCCTGGCTAAATCCAAAGGATGAGAGAACCCTGTATAAGAAAGAGTGATTAACTCTATCAAAAGTGTTGCACATATCCAGTTTAATAAGCATACCTTGTTCTTTGCGAGAGTAGCTGGAATGCAGAGCTTCCTGAACTTGGATGACATTTTCCAGAATATGTCTTCCTTTCACAAATCCCCCTTGAGCTGGAGAAATTAATTTTTGCAGAAGAGGTTTGATTCTATTCGCCAGAAGTTTAGCCACAATCTTGTAGGATGAATTGCAAAGTGAGATCGTCTTGTATCTTTCGAAAGAGCCTGGGTTTGCTTCCTTTGGGATTAAGGTGAGAAAGGTGGAATTTATTCCACCTCCGACCTTTGCCTTCCTCATGAATCCATGGATCATTCTAAGAAGATCAGGTTTGATTAGCTCCCAGCAAATTCTGTAGAAATGGATTGAAAATCCATCAGGTCCAGGGGCTTTGTCTGGCTCCATGGACCAAACAATTTTTGAAATTTCTTCTTCCGTGACTGGGCTCAAGAGCAAGCATGTCGTTATCATCTAGGCTGACTAGTTTCGGAATATTTGTGAGGAAATATGATATATCCTCCTCACTCCCGTCCCTTTCAGCACTGAGAAGGTTTTGAAAGTGCTTCACAACGACTTCCTTTATTTGGTCAAATCCTTTGCACACATGTCCACTAGATGTAGTGATTTCTGCAATATGGTTTCGTGAAAGACGAGCCCTGTACTGTCTATGGAAGTATGTAGTATTTCTATCCCCAGCTTTGAGACACAAGCTGCGAGACTTTAAACGCCAATATTCTTATTCACTTCTGAAGGAGTAATATGTTTTCCTTTGAGCATATTTTTCTTTATCTAAATCCATGAGGGAGATTTCTTTCTCTTCCAATTCAAATTGGAGTTCTTCCAGCTGATGGACTGCTTCTTTCCTCTGTCTGGTGGGGGATTTTATAGCCTTCTTTATCCAGTATTTTAGAGCCTTCTTAGAATTTTTCATTTTTTGTTCCCACACAAAGCTTGGGGATCCTAATACATCTATTCTCCAGGCTGTTTGAACTGTTTCGAAAAACCCTTCTCTTCCAGCCCAGAGAGGGCTGAAGCGAAAAGGAAGAGGGCCTAAGTCTTCTTCTTCCTTCAGGCAAAAAAGGATTGGTTTGTGATCCGAGGTAAGTTTTGGAAGAATCTTGGTGAAAGCAATTCTTTTGTCCATCATAATGGAGCTGCTGGTGAGAAATCTGTCCATCCTTGATGAAATGTGATTTTCCCCTGTTCTATTGTTGGTCCAAGTGTATTCTCCTTTCACTGGCTTGAAATCTACTAAATCCCACTGGAGAATGAGATTTTCCACTGTGGAGAGAAGAGGATCCCTTGAGAAGGTCCCACCTCTCTTCTCTTTGGGGTCCAAAATTATGTTTAGGTCTCCTCCTATAACTATATTCATAGGATTGAGGAGCTCTAAATAATCTGAGAGTGTCTTCCAACACTCTTTCTTTTCGTCATAATGCACAGGAACATACATATTGAACAGAGCTAAGTTGAGGTTTCTTGCTGTATGGCGCAGTTCAGTATATATCCAATGTTGAGTCTCATAGGATCTTTCTAGAGAAAAGGTGTTTTTAGACCAGAATGTGCCTATTCCTCCAGCCAAACCTCTAGCACTGACTACCTTTCCTGAATCAAATTTCCATTTTGTGTTGCTAGTGTTTAGAAGGATCTCCCCTTCTATTTTTGTCTCTTGGAGCATGAGTATGTCTGTGGATTCCATTTTCAGTAAATATTTAATAGCCTCTTCCTTAGTGGGATTCCCCAAACCCCTGCAGTTCCAAGAGACTAGCTACATCATTTAAAACTTGTTGGGGTGGGTCCACCTCCTTTGGGAACCCTTGGTCTAGTATTCCTCCTGAGGGTCATCTCAATGGTGGCTTGACTTCCAAGGGTTTTTTTGTCTTTCTGATTCTTCTTCCTTGGTTTCCTTATTTGATTTCCTTCTGGCTCTCTTTGATGGCCTCTCGAAGGTCTCATCATCCGAAGAGCCCACATTTTCTGTGTTCTTCTTCTTTTTTTAATTATATCTACATATGAAGGGGAAGAAGTATTGCCTGGAATCGGGTTTGAAGTGTTACCTGGATCTGGAGAGTCGTTGTTGTTCAACTGGGGAAGGCCGTCCTGTTTTGCCTCTGGAAGATCTGAGGGTGATTTGAGAGATTCAAAGGGGTTTTTGTCCTCCTCGATGCTGATGGTTTCCTTGCTTCCATAGATTTGAATGCTTACACTTTCTTGCCCTGATTTGTTCCCTGTCTCTTTTCCTTTGTTTTTATTGTTCTGCCTATTGTTTGCTATTTTCTTTACTTGTTTCCATTGTTCTCCTTTTTCTTTCTCTGTTGTCTCCTCGTTTTTTTTCTTGCAGTATCTTGCGAAGTGATCGTATTCGTGGCAGTGTCGACATTTAAAGGGGAGCTGCTCGTAGTCAAGCTCTTGGATATGAGTCCAGTCCACAACCGAGAGTTTGATGGCTTCAGGTAATCTGACTTCAAGGTTGACCTCTACACATATTCGGGCACAGGAGAACTGTTCCTCCCTCGACGCTTGATTTATGTATCTGCCTAGAGCATTGCCAATGGATTGCAGCGAACTCTGGTTCTAGCAATGGAGGGGAAGATGTGGGAGACGCACCCATACAGGCACAGCCGTGGGCACGTCCTGTGCTGGATCAAAGTCTGGAGACCATTTATTCAAATAAAGCTCTTGAGGGCCCATGAAATATGGCCCATTTCTGAAGATTAAGCTTCTATCTTCCGCATTATCAAACATGAAAACAAAGAACCCTTTGCCGAAGAAATGGTTTTTTATTCCTTCCTTGACCAGAGGTATCCAGTTCTGTTTAACCCATTCTTCAACTGCTTTCGGGGATGGCCATAGCCCTGTGAACTCACCGATGAGGCCTATTTCAACTAGGTTTAGCACTGTTCTGCAAGTTTCTTCCATAGGCAGAGTCACCGTGGGGATGTTTTCTAGTTTTTTGACAAACTTTTGCTGTGAACCGGAGGTCGGGCGTTTCCCAACAGCTGCAATGAGAGATCTGAATGCTTCAAGCTCAGAAGGCGGGGGAGGAGAAGCCTTAGGGTCACCTCCAAGATCCATAGTGAAGAAGACTACGCAGAGGTGGAAGGCTCCAGCCGGGCGCAGCTAGGGCAACAACAGAGCGACCATGCGCACGCGCAGAGATACACAAATCTACTTCTAAAGCCAAGTTTTAAACCAAAAGAAGGTGAAAGTTGAGATGTGCCGCGTAGGCACAATGCGTCGCGCAAGTTCAAAAGAAACACAGGGGGGTTGACTCAGTGCGTTGCGCCAACCGAGTGCGCCGCGACACCCTGTCAAAGCGCCGCGCAGGGAAAAACAACACCACTTCTTGAAAAATCCCTGCACCAAGATGAAGAACAATGGAGCCCTCCGAAGCAGCCAGAGGGCCAGGGCAGGCCAGTGGCCTCAAGCGCAGAGGAGATCCAGTTGCAGAGGCAACGATTCTATTTACCCAAATCTTTAACATTATATATTCTGCGTATTTTCTTGTTCGCCATAATAAATTTAAAATCTTAACTCTATGAAATTAACTTAATAAAAAATAAAATATTAAAACATATAATTCTCTGCACTCCGCAAAATGTATCAACATTATGGCGGGTATGAATTTTTATTGAACTAAATTTTATCAAGAAGGCCATATAAAAGGAACAAAAATAGGTTTAAAAATGCATAAATTTAATGGCACCATAAAATCTAAAACTTTGGTATTGTTTGGTAGTAAATTTGATATAGGTTCAAGGCTTTAATTATTTTTCATGAATAAAAAAATTCTTAAATTTAACCACAAATATGCCAAAAGAAAGAAAGTGCATAGTGCATTCTTTGAGCCCAGTCAAATATGATTTTTTCACATTTTTTTATTTTCATATAGGCTCAGTGTTTTCATTGTACAAAATCTTTGGATTTCGGCAAATTGAAAAGAATACTAAAATGTGTGAGCTACTGCAGAAGTAGTTTTGAAAAAAAAAATATTTCGCTATCTTAAATGAATTTAAATAATGGAAGTGAGACAAACACCTAGCAATATTATTTTGTGTCATTATTTGAGAAATTTGCATTTGTGCAATGCACACAATGAAAGCTTTCTTCATTCCTTTTCATTTTTCACAATGAAACTAACTACTTCGTCATAAGGGGACAAAGTACACTTCATTTAATATTGGATAATAAGCACAAAGTTCAAAAATATGAAATCATGCTTAGCATTAAATAAGCTCAAATTAAATGACTCCTTATTGACATAGTAGTGGGGATAATTAATCTCCTACCCTTTTCTCGTATCCAATATACACGTAACCTAAAATTTTCATGCCTCAAAATTTTGTAGTTCTTTTAACTATAAAGTTGAAAATATGTTATATTTTTTAATTTTTTAAAGTTACGTGGAGTGCGGAGATGCAAAATAATGTTTCATTTTTCTTCTTCCGCACCTCTGTAGTGAGATCCATAGAACATAGGTAATAGTTGCGGGTTAATCTGGAATGCATTTGGAGATGCAAAACATTATGAGTTAAAGTTTTTGTTGCTAGCTCTACACACCAGTTGTCCCACACAACACTCCTTTCTCACAAACATTAAAAAGAGACTTCATTTAATATTAGATATTAATTCTATGTTTAAAGTTAAAATAATGTTATGTCTGTAAAATATATTTGCTTTTGCAGCCTCGTTCTCTTGCACATGCCCCATCTTTTTCACATTCCTCATTTCACACAAATTGATAGCTCTATGCATCTGTTCTTGTTCACATTTTCATTGAAAAAAGAAAACAAATTGGAGGAATATTGTATTGTGATTAAGATTAAAAAATTTAATTCGATAATAAATTAAAAAAAAATTGTCGTACATTATCCAGTAATAAAGGATTAAGATTAAATGGAAGTGAATCAAACACCAAGCAATGTTATATACCAAGTGTATATCAGTAAATCCAAGCTATACAAAGTCAATATATAAATTTCATTCCGAGGTGTGAAAGAATATTTCATTATGCAGAGTGTGGAGATATGGGAGAAGCACAATAAAAGCCTTTTCAACACCTCCACACTTTGCACAAATTTAATAGATTGAAACATATAACATCTTTCAAACTTCAAAGTAAATAGAAATACTAAAATTAAAAAATTCTTAACTACATTTTTATTATGTATTCTTGGGAGATATGTGCATGATGTAATATAGGAGCTCAAAGCATAATTATTGAACAATAAGCAACACGGTTACAATAATAAGAATTTTATCAAGATTCAAATTCCAATCATCATAGCTATGATTAAAATAAATATTATACATGGAACATATATTTGAAATCCAAAATTGTTCTCAAGCGTTCATTTTGATTGTGACTAGTAATAGAAGATTAGATATGATATAAAAATTAAAAATCATATCCTTAAGCAATTATGTTCTATTAATTCTTTTGGGAAATGCCACATAATTCAGATCCATACAAGATCTTATGCAAAACATTAAGAACCTTGATTCATGATGAAAATTGTTTATATCGGTAATGAAAATTCTTAGTAGCTCAGCTCACAAACTCATTCACTATGTTATTTTGGCATATTTCTATTTAACTATCCACTTTTGCATTCCAAGAAAAATTAACAATAATTTTTCTCTAATAAATTAAGTAAACACAATAATTATAATCTATCTTTAAACAAAGATATCTGGTAAAAGGAAGACTTGTGAAGATGGAAGGGATTATATAATTGAACTTACATTTATGTTTGGCATCTAAAGGACTCATTAAAATCATGTTACTTAATCACACAAGTAAATGCATTCATTCTAATGGGGACTCGGATTTGGCTCCCATGTGTTGGGAAAATGAAATGTGGTAGCTATTGTTGAAAAGTAAACAAGAAATGTGTGTCTAATTTAATTTTCCCTTAATTAAATTGGACAATAAAATGTAATCTTATCTCATAATCACTTGTAATAGTTAACCGAGTGTGATAAACTCAGTTAGCTCATGAATTTCAAGTTGAGGGTGGTTGGTGAGGCATGAAAAGTGATTCTATTAGTTATGGAGTTCAAATTGCAGTTAGTGCATTAGTTTAATGCATGAGAAATCAGTTAACTCAATTTATTGAGTTAAAGTCAGTTGAACTAGTTGTGACTATTTGTTGCACTAGCAAGATATCAAGTGAATTAAATCAGATTTAATTCACATGCAGTGATATGCCATGCAACTGATGATTTACTATTAATAGTTGCATGCATATCAGTTCCAGTGGAGACCCAATTGAGACCAAGGTTAAAGGGATGTTAACTACCAATTGTATCATTATTAGGTTGCCCGAATGTAGTAAGACAACCATTGGATTTCCCATGAGCATTGTGCAGTTTTGGAGGGATGAAATTCCTAAAGAATAGGGACTTCATTCCACATGAATTATGCAAGCAAGGCAGGCTAATTAGAGGCAGGAAATTAGCTAAGTGTTGGTCGATTTTGTCCAAGTCAGTGTGAGACAGTTATGAGAGTGCAGGAGACTCTTGTGAGAAGAGTGCATTGTAATTGTTTCATGATTCCTTGGTGAATATACAATATAAGATAGAGGGGTTTTGAGCAACAAGCTTTCACCGGGAAAATATCTGTGTCCTGGTTTGTTTTGTGTCTTTATTTACTTGTTGTGATTGGTGATCGTGTTTATTTTCTGCAATTGATTTGTAGAAGGATTCAATATATTTGTTTAGTAAATTTCTTGATCAGATTGAATCCACTGATATACATATGTTTGCATAATTTATACATGGTATCAGAGCACAGGAAATCACTATAGTGGAGAATAAATTGATTTTGTGACTGAATAGAATTCGAATTTGAAAAAATATTGTTGGTGCGACAGGTGGATTGGGATCAAGATGGATTTCAATGGCTTGAGATTGGAGTATGCACTCAAGGGAAGTTCCAATTATATTGTGCAGAAAGACGGGATGGAGGCAGTTTTGGAGGACAATGGGTTGAAATAATTCATTGATAATGACATTCCCAAACCCGCTGCAGCAGAAGCCGCAAATTTTTATGTTTGGAAAAAAAGGTTGCAAGGGCGAGGAGGATCTTATTGGAGGGAGTACGATACCACATTGTCTCAAGTCTCCATGGAAAAGTGACTCCATATGCAATGTGGAAGGCTTTGACAGATTTTTTTTAGAGCAGTAGTGATCATAGAAAATTGGCACTGAAGGACAAGCTCAGGAAAATAAAAATGGAGAAAGGTGACAATATTCTGAAATATTTAATCAATTTTTTCCAATTTCAAGATGAGCTTGGGAGCGGCGGAATTACTGTCGCGGATGATGAATTGGTGAGCCTAGATATTCTAGGCCTTCCCAAGAGTTGGCATAGTTATTAAAACTCTATCAATGGAAGGGAGAAGCTCCTAGATTGGGAACGAATTTGGTCGGATTTGGTGCAATAAGAATTCAAGTAGAATATTAGGGATGGATCTTCATCTATGACAAATGATGAAGAAAATTGCACCTTGGATGGTAAGGCGAGGAAGGGGAAAGGAAAAAAATCCTATTCCAAATCTAAGTCTGACAAAGAAGGCAAGAAGCGTGAAATTTCTAGAGTGAAGTGTTTTCACTGTCACGAGCATGGACATTATTCCACTAATTGTCCACAAAAGAAGAATAACAAGAAGGCTTCAGGATTTGCAGCTGGTGAGGCTTTAGCCTCGTAATTTGAGTTGGACTACTCGCTCATTTCATGCATGGTGTCAAGTGTAATGGGATCAATGTGATACTTGGATAGTGGTGCATCTTTCCACATTATGGGAGACAAAGAACTTTTCAGTAGCTTGGAGGATAAGTACCTCCAGATGCATATCGAAATGGGTGATGACAGGAAGTACAGTGCTACCAAGATTGGTACAGTTACCTTCCAGAGGCAATCAGGTAAACCCTTCTTATTAAAATATGTAATGCATGTACCAGGCTTGAAAAAAAAATTGTTTCAGTTGAAATGTTGGAGGATAGAGGCTATGATGTGGTTTTCAGTGAAGGGAAATATTTCCTTCGATACAAAGCCATAGGAAAAGCCAAGAATATTGGGATTCGTGTGAAGAATCTCTATAAAATTGATGTATATGGCTACGCAACAATGATGGGTAAAGTAGAAAAAATGGTGAGATGGGATGAGGGTGAGTTATGGCATAGGAGATTGATCCATCTACACCATGGAGCCTTGAAGGCTATGAAAAATATTTCTACGGGTGTTCCCAAGGGTACTCTTGCGCAGATAGAAACATGCAAGGGATGTACTATGGGGAAGTATGAAAAGGCCACTTTTCAAGAGAAGGAGAACCAAGCCTTGGAAATCCTTGAGAGAGTTCACTCAGACGTGTGTGGAACATTCTCTACAGCTTCAACAGCAAATCACAAGTATTATGTGATTTTTGTTGATGATTTTTCTAGAAAGTATTGGATCTACTTCATGCAGAAGAGAGATCAGACGTTCTAAAAATTTTGTGAGGTCAAAGCACTGGTGGATAAAGACATAAGGAAGCATGTGAAGGCTCTTAGGAGTGATAATGGTGGTGAGTACATCTCCAATGGATTCAAGAACTTCTGTAGCAAAGAAGGAATTCAGAGAGAGTTGATTGTGCCTCATAACCCACAACATAATGGGGTCACAGAAAGAAAGAATAGAACAATTGTGGGTGTAGCATGAGCGATGTTGCATGATCAGGGCCTACCATTGTAACTATGGGCAGAGGCATGCAACACATCAATATTTTGTGCAAAACCATAGTCCTCATTAGATACTTGGCATGAGTACACCAGAGGAGGATTTTTATAGTAAGAAACCTGATGTTTCATATTTTAATTTTTTTGGCTCATCTGTCTATTTCCATGTGACCAAATATTCTAGGAATAAGCTTGAACCAACAACTAAGATTGGGATATTTTTGGGGTACACTAATACTCCCCACAACTATTGGGTGTATTTTCCAAACATCAGGATGATTATTGTGAGACAAGATATAAATTTTGATGAGGAGAAATCCATGCGATTGTCCCTTGAGAGGGAGTTGGATTTGCATGCAGATGAGGAAATCTTGGTTCCAAAGAATGAACCTCAAGATGTGGAGTAGCCACATGTAGAGTATCATGGAGTGGAAGAAAAAACTCATGTAGAGCCATCCACCAGAAATGGTGGAAGGCGCACCACGGAAGCTGATAGATTGAGACTTGATGCGGTAGAGCATGTAGGAGCACCTACTTCACCGCGCAGATAGAGACAGTCTCTAGACAGGTTTACTGGATACATGGATCTTATGAGAAATTTTATTGTGACAGAACCATCCTCCTTTGAGGAAGCAGTACAACAACCAATTTGGGTTGACGCTATGGTTGAGGAGTATGACTCCATCGTCAAGAACAGTGCGTGGGAAGTTGTCCCAAGACCGGTTGGAAAATCAGTGGTTGAATCTAGATGGATCTATAAGGTGAAGAAGGTGGCAGATGGGAGTGTGGAGAAGTACAAGGCTATATTTGTAGCACGGGGATTCTCACAAGTTGAAGGGATTGACTATGAGGAGAATTTCGCACCAGTTTCAAGATACTCATCGATTAGATCTATCCTTGCACTCTCAGTACATATGGGGTGGAAGATACATCATATGGATGTGAAGACTACGTTTCTAAATGGAATTATTGAGGAAGAAGTGTAAATAGAGTATCCAAAAGGTTTTGATATCTTTAACAGTGAGTCTCATGTGTGCCGACTCAAGAGATAACTCTATGGGCTGAAGCAAGCACAAGGTTGGGCTTCACCAAAACTGAAGCGGATGTGAACCTGTACCAGATTATGGTTGATGGTAAGCTCTTGATTATTGTACTTTATTTTGATGATCTAATTTTGATAGGTGATGAGCAGCTAATAAATTCTTGCAAGGAGTATCTTGAAAGGGAGTTCGAAATGAAGGACATGTGACTCCTTCACTATTTCCTTGGTTTGGAAATATAGTAGCGGGATGGTGAGCTATTTGTTTCTCAAGGCAAGTATGCCAAAGAGATTCTGAGTAAGTTTCACATGGAGAGTTGTAAACCCATGGATACTCCTCTTCTAGGAAACTGGAGGAAGGAGGATGCTACTTCAGGTGAAGTAGTGGACGCTATTGTTTACAGGAAACTAGTGGCTTCACTAATGTACTTAGTGAACACTAGACCAGAAATTTGCTACACAGTTAACCAACTGAGTCAAGCTATGTTTAATCTGACCAAGCTATTTTGGAAGGCGAGGAAGCATGTATTGAGATATCTCAGGGGCACTACAAAGTATGGATTATGGTACAGGATGATAGAGGGAGTGAAGCTTCAAGGCATCACAGATGCAGATTGGGCAGGAAGTCCATCAGACAGAAAGAGAACATCAAGAGGGATCTTCAGCAAAGGATCGACAACAGTTTCTTGGTACAACAAGAAGCAGCGATCTGTGGCACTCAGTTCAGCCGAGGCAGAGTACATGGCAGCAAGTCAGGTTGCATGTGAGGCCATCTGGATGAGGAAGATTCTAGTTGGTTTTTTTGGTTCTCATATGGATCTGACAATGATATATTGTGATAACCAGAGTTGCATTAAACTCTCAAATTTTTTTGGTATTCCATGATGAGTCTAAGCACATAGATATACACTACCACCATCTCAGATATTATGTTCAAATGTGCATTATGTTACTTCAGTACATTCCCATGGAAGATCAGGATGCAAATACTCTGACGAAGGTTCTCGCTAGGAGAAAATTCAAATACCATAGAGGCAGGATCGGGGTAGATAATAATCCATTTCTTGCTGAGAGGGAGTGTTGAAAATTCAAAAAGAAATGTGTGCCTAATTTAATTTTCCCTTAATTAAATTGGACAATAAAATGTAATCTTATATCATAATCACTTGTAATAGTTAACTGAGTGTGATAAACTCAGTTAGCTCATGAATTTTGAGTTGATGGTGGTTGGTGAGGCATGCAGAGTGATTCTATTAGTTATGGAATTTGAATTGTATTTAATGCATTAGTTTAATGCATGAGAAATCAGTTAACTCAATTTATTGAGTTAAAGTCAGATGAACGAGTTGTAACTGTTTGTTGCACTAGTGAGAGATCAAGTGAATTAAATAAGATTTAATTCACTTGTAGTGATCTACCATGCAACTGATTATTTACTGTTAATATTTGCATGCATGTCAGTTCCAGTGGAGACCCAGTTGAGACAAACGTTAAAGGGATGTTAACTATCAGTTGTATCTTTAGTAGGATGTCTGCATGTAATAAGACAACCATTGGATTGCCCATGAGCATTGCGTAGTTTTGGAAGGCTGAAATTCCTAAAGAATAGGGATTGCATTCCACATGAATTGTGATAGCAAGGCAGGCTGATTAGAGGCAGTAAATTGGCTAAGTGTTGGTCGATTTTGTTCGGGTTAGTGTGAGACAGTTGTGAGAGTGCAAGAGACTCTTGTGAGAAGAGTGCATTGTAATTGATTCATGATTCCTTGGTGAATATACAATAGAAGATAGAGGGGTTTTAAGTAGCAATATTTCCCCGAGAAAATATCGGTGTTGTGGTTTTATTTTCTTATTTCTTTACTTGTTGTGATTGGCGATTGTGTTTATTTTCTGCAATTTATTTGTAGAAGGATGCAATATCTTGCTTTGATATACATATGTTTGTATAATTTCTACAGCTATTAATTCCAATTTTCCTTAACATTAATACTCGTTTGTGAATTTTTTTATTTTTCTTTGTGTTTCTTTATTAAATCTTCTTCATCAAACAAATATCAGGAGCAACACAATAAAGACAATGTACATAGAAGTTAGGCTCCAAGCCAAGGAAAAACCCCTCCAAGGGGAAAACCCAAAAACTCTTCTCTTATAATAGAATCTGCTTCAAATGAGACAACAAATACCCAAACCCTAGACCAAGTCCTCCTCCAAGTACCAAGTCAACCCTTTCAATATCACAACTCAATTCTACATCAACCATCTTCCAACTGAAACTTCGACCACAACTTTGACCCTGCAACTTCAACTTTCAATTTTGTTTAAAAACTTTGACTTGCAATTTCAGACCTCTAGTTGTTGTAGAAAACCTAATTCAGCTTCTTCAAAAGATCTTTTTTAGAGAAATAAAACTCCTCCAAGGTAAAGGAGGTTGAGATAGAGTATTCCTTCTTCCAACAACTTGATACTACAAATTTTCCTATTGCAACTTGATCCTGCAATTTCGGCTCTCTAGGAGGTTGCAAAAGCCCTATTTTTTCACACATGTGAGAGATATTATCCAAAAACATATATTTTATTCCTTCTCTTCTCCTAGACCTTTCCTCTTATTTTCCAAGGGGTCAAATTCCTTCCTTTAGTCCAACTTGAAGCTTTGAGGGCTGACTTGTACTTTGGAGGTTTCTAGGACTTTATAGACTCAAAATAAATTATTTTACAAAATATATTTTCCCTGGAAGGTTCTTATAAATATGATGGTGACTCTCTTGACTCATGAGAATAAATATTATGACCTAACAAACCCTGAAAGCATGAATAACATGCCTTTACCTATAAAAACATCATTAATGAGCATGAAACCCATGATTTGTAACAACAAAATTTTATTTTCTTATTTTTTTTGTTACATAAGATACATATTGAAATGAGTACGACAACAATTATGAAGATCAAAATGAGTTACATTTGCAACACTCCCTCTTAACTAGGGAGATGTTAGCCTCCACAATGTCCCAAGGTTGAAAGGATATCGATGGATCTAACCTCAAACAAATATTTTAGTTTGGTAGCTATCCCTACCAAACCATAGAGGGCTCTCTCTATGAAAATATTAGCTAGGGATTTGGCTAGTGCAAGAATGTATTTTAGGTTAGATATTTCAGCTCTAGGGTTTTAAATATTTTAAGTTTTTTTGCTGGATCAGGAGTGAAAATCAGGGAACTAGGTCAAAACATCAAAGGTTTCAGTTGCAAGATATATAAAGGATCAAGGTCTCTTTGCTTTCACCTATTCTTATTGATCCTCTAAATCATAAATATCAACCACTGCCTTACCTTTGGCATCATCCTTGCTCAAATATGCCTTGGGCTTGTTTAAGAGAAGCTAATTCACCTTTAGCTACATGTTCTCCTACTTCAAGAATGACACCAAGAAATTTTCCTTTGACAAACTATCCTTGATTTCTCTAATCTCAACATCCTTCTCCATGATGATATTCTTGGTTTTTTTTTCCTTTTCATGCTCCAAATCTGCCATATCAGTGTCAAAATGAATTGATTCATCATCCTGCAATGGTGCCTCATGATGTGATGATATTTCTTGCACACCTAATGTAGGCTTGGCCCTTTCAACAACAAAAAAAAGACTCTTACCTCTAACATAGGTTTGTGTCACGTCTGCCTAGGAATTATTTTGATAGGTTTGCTTGTGGAAGCAACCTTTTATTGTGTTGGTGATGACAAAGGAGTAGAGTGACTGCTAGACTAGGCTGGAGAAGATAAAAGAGAAGATGAATATATAAAACCATCCCATGAAAAATTGATCTATTCTATCTGATGGAAAACTAGGATTTTCACCGAGCCATGGTGAAAAGAACTAGCATGATGATTTTATCCCAATCTTTGTACCTTATCTGCCATTTTTTCCATGATTTTGTAAAGGAAATGAGGAAAGTTTAAATATTTTACACTGGTGAAATGCATCAAGAGTCTCATATGATACCGATATAACCTTGAGTACCTGCCCTCACATGTAAAATATCTCATGATAAATTTCATGAGAGGAGCATATGTGTGTTGACTTCAAATACATTTTGTAGCTTTCAAGATCAAGGTCCCTACTCTTGAACCAATTTTCTCCATTGTTTGGAATCCTTGTGGCTATGAAATAGTCTCTGTTGAAAGAGTGAACACCACCCCTACAATAGTCAACTTATCTCTCCTCAATCTAGTGGAAAAAGTGATGGTAAGTTTGTCAAGAAAACCAAGTTCCTCAATCTTTTGGAAAAAGGCAAGGAAACCAACATTCTGAAAGGACTTCTTAAGGAAGGGTGAATACATGATCTCATGTGCTGAAATGGTATCATACATACTGATCTGACCTCCTTTATGCCTCTTTGGCTCAGTGGTTTCAAAATCCATTGCAAACACTAGCTCAATGGGAAGGGAAATTAGGGTTTGGTGTAAGTAAACAAGGGATTTAGGAAGTTTTGGGGAATGAAGGGAGATGAAGGGGTTAGGGGCCTCCTAAATTCTTGGGAAAATTTAGGGGGGTAGGGAGAGATGTTAGGGAGTAGAGAAAAGTGAAATTTCATGGAATGAGTGAGGGAAAGGGGTCCAAAAGGGGAAAACACAATCCTAGCCGAGGAAAGTGTAGTCTAGGCTAGGTTTTGTGGGAAAATAGTGTAAATGAGGGATATGGGTGAGGAAAAATGATTAGGAAGGTGTATAATAGGTGGGGTAAGGTGAGTGAGATTTAAAATTAGGGTTTTACTTGGCAATTTGTCAATGAGATTGTGAAACCAAGCAAATGAAACCAAAACCCTAAAAGAGGGAATTTCTCTTTCCAAGCATATTGAAACAAAGTCAAAAGAGGTAATTTTAGGGCTCTCTACTTGTATCAAATACAATATAACCTGCTTGTAGATGTATAAACCACCTGAAATGATGATTTTTCTCCATTGAAAAAAGCACAGCTACTTTGGAAAAAGTGCAGCAAAAACGCAGCACAGCAAATGCACAGCACAAGCGTAGCGCAGAGGAGAGATGGGAACTTTGGTAAAAAGGAATGGTTGATCTAAGGGTAAGAGTGATATTTCTTGGTGGAGAGAGGTTTCTTGAAGATGAAATGAACAAATGAAAATCTCCTTTGGTCTTTTGTAGCTTTGGAAATCGATTTTCTCCTTTTGTTGTTAAGTGGCCCCATCATGTCCTTTTACTTTTTTTATTTAGAATTTCAGCTTTAGAAGCTTATGAAACATATTACATCAAAATAAAAATTAAATTACACTTTTGAAACCTTTATTGAAAATATTTTACTATTACTACTCCTTCAATGCTAAATTTGATGGTGAAATGATTGATTTTTATGATTTTGACGCTAAGACCTAATGATGACACTACATGGAATGAGTTGAATGATGACCATGGTGATGTGATTGAGATGGTGAAGAAGACATCTCAGTGATGAATCATCAAAATGAATGATGGAAAGACAAAAACATGGACTGAAAGGAGTAGTAACATACCTAGACACACTACTGAAACCATAAAAATTTGACCTAAGACCCTAACAAAACCTTGCAAGAGCATATTTGATTGCTAATGATTGAAAGGAATGGCAGACACTAAAATTTACTCTAGATGGGGATGAAATTTCCTTAGGATGTGTCAAGAACACCGTAGACCAAGTAGCTTTATCCATTGGGCATGGAGTCTAAAATCAAGAGACCAAACTCAATATTAAAAACTAATTGAAAAAACAGAACTGGCTTATTCTGAAACAAAACTTACTGAAATTATTGATCACAACATATCATTGAGACTTGAGGACTTCAAATACTGATGATAACTGCCCACCTGTCGAAGACATATATACAATCACGTGAAATGATCCTTCCTGTGTAACTAATCCAAAAAATGGCTACATACTTGAATCCCACTCACACGTTCCTTGAGTAAGCAGAAAAAACAAAAACTAGACAACTCCAAATATTCAATAAAAATGTGCGTCAGGTCCATAAGTACAAGAAAATAAATCTTCCCTGCTAGATGTAGAAAATCAGTAAAAGGATCCTCAAAAATTTGAAATGTTACTTGGTCTTGAGATCCAGCAGAAACACAAGCATACCCTTCATTTTGATCTGAAAGAAAACTTGGTTGTTGATCCATAGGAAGGAATAGGGAAGTATGATTTTCAGTTATTTGAGTGTTGGCTGTAAATTCCTCACGTATAGGTAACTCTAACTCAGTCTCTAACATGTTTTCTATCTCGGGCTCATACTCCTTCCATTCATAGTCTAAGTCATCCTTGAACATAAAACATTCTTCAAGATTATTAAACATGACATGTATATCCTATTTATGAAAGAAAACAATCCCTGTTAGCTGATCCCCTTGCAGGAAATCATCATCACAAATTATCTTACTCACAACAACTTCTTGTATAATTTCATCAATTTCATTAATTTCATCATTTAGCCCCAAACTTTCATTTTCAATAACAAAAGAAATTTCACTCACACATTCCTGACTATATGAACATTGTAAAAGCTAAAAATCAACATGAGCATGGGATGTAACATGAATTTTCAGGAGCTGATCTATTTCATCTTCAGATAGAGGAGAAAATTGAATTTGGTAGTGGTTGAGATTGGCTTGATGATTCTAATTTTCAAGATTAGGAATAGGCATTTCTCTTTTTGGGTCCCAGTCTATTTCATCCAAGGAAGAAGCTATTGATTTCTGATGGGAGGAAAAATCATAAAGGGCTTCCAATATCTCTTCTTCCATACATTCTTCATCCCCATACAAATTTTCAAGAAATTTAATGAAATTTTCATAAATCTCACAACAACTATCAATCATTGATAAGGGAAAATTACAGCTTTGATAATGTTGAAAGAAAACTGAATGAAAATCCTTTAGAGAATATAAACTAGCAACTAGTAGACTCTCATACCATTTCCTTACTTTTTCTTCCAAGGTATCCATGAACATCTTCATTAGACAATCTTCATGAAAATTAATCTTTAATCTGTGAATATGAAAATGAAATTTGACCAAATGCAAACTAGCATTTTATCCATCCTGACCTTTAAATTTTGGCAACCTTGTCTGCCAATCTGTACAAGGAATATGATTCGAAAAACCAAGAATATGAGCTCGATTCATAGGAGCATACCTCCTAGTGGTTGAATCCATTTTGAAATCAGTGAATTCACCAAGAAGTTCTTCAAACTACTAGTTTCTGAATAGTGGAGTCACCGCGAAAATTTTGAACCTTTGGATTCTTCAACACTAGATTCGCCAGGTAAAAGATGCACAACCATCTTGTGCCTGACCGATGTTCATCATCAACAATAAGATCTGATCCTTGTCTTTCTTTCCCTAGGGGAGATTTGTCTTTTGTTCCACAACAATACTCAATCCATAAGGTATGCTCCTTTAAAACGAGGTCATATTCCGCTTTTGGGATCCTGCTTCTAGTGGAGTCTTTGGATTAGTTTGGAGTCACCAGATGAATGATTTAGCCTTCATTAACACTATATCTTGTCACCCACAATCCTATATCTTGATGAAGCTCAACAATAATCCCGGGAATATTTTTCACTTTGGTTCCCGACAACGGCGCCAAAAATGTTAGCCTCCACAATGTCCCAAGGCTGAACGGATATCGATGGAGGTAACCTCAAACTAAGCTTTTAGTTTGGTAGCTAGCCCTACCAAACCAAAGAGGGCTCTCTCTATGAAAATATCAGCCAAGGATTTGACTGGTATAAGAATGGATTTTAGGCTAGATAGTTCAACTTTAGGGTTTGAAATATTTTAAGGTTTTTTGTTGGATCAAGAGTGAAAATCAGGGAACCAGGTCAAAACATCAAAGGTTTGAGTTGCAAGAGATATAAAGGAGCAAGGTAGCTAATATTTTGTGATGGATTAAGTATTTTTCAGTGTAGTGTAGGTTTGAATGAGAAAGAATATCATAATGAGCATGTATGCCATGAATTCATTAATCAAGAAGATGAAATACACTAAATGAGATTCCTAACAAAACAAAGCTTATTTAAAATAATTCTGCATAAAACCTTTTCGGAAAATCACTGAAGATAAAAGATATGGTAAGGTGACTAGTTTAACATTCATATCAATCGATAACAGAGAGAAGACATTATAAAAAACTCACAACACGATAATTCCTGAATAATAGTTGTAATTGTCCTTTGATTTCCTATAAAAAGTGATGAAGTACAAGCTACAAGAATTTGACCCTTTGATGTCCAACCATCAAAATGACTGAAAACCACATACATATAGACTAAAAACAACTTCCCCTCTCTCAGGGGTTGAATCCCTCAGTTTAGGAACAACTTATAAGAATCTCTCAACAAAACTCTAATGACTAGGGAGGTTAAAACAAATCTTCCATATAGAGTTTGATTAACCTACTCCTCATCAATGAGGTCCAAAATTATACCAAAATTACTATAACAAGACAATTTACCTCCTATTACATCAAATCAACATTAAATTAGAGAAATTACATCATAAAACTAAGATTTGACTGAGAAAACCATGAAAAATGCAATAACAGGCAAAAGCGCAGCGCCATTAGATAAAAACACAACACCAAACTTGTGAGGGACTTTTGAAGGTCTTCCCCTACTCCAAATATATCTCTGAAATATGAAATGGAAATATGAGATATATAGTTTTCATTATACACATCAAGCAAGAAAAACGGACACACCATGACAGAGAAAAATGCATTTTCCCACAACTACTCCCAAAAGTGCATGCCTAGTACAGAAAGGTGGCAAAAAGTGTCTTTTTGACCTATTTTTTGGCATTTTCTCTCAACAATTTTGCTAAAAAGGAACCCCAGGTGGATAGCTTACATGTATGAGTGATTATTTATCCAACCATATAAAGTTTTTTGCATTTGGATAGATGAGGAAAAAACACAACGCCAAGGCACTGTGCTTTTGGCTGTCTTGAGATTTCCAAATAGGCCAAAAGTCAGAATAAACCAAAATTTTACAAAATTTCTTCAAAACTTGTCCAAAATTGTCCCATGAGGCCAGGTGATGATGTGTCATGCAATGAGGGATGCTTCAACAATAAATTCAAGCTTATATTTCTCCATTTTCCTCATTAGATTTTGCTTGAGCTTCTTCTTCAACTGCTTGATCTTGACTTGGGAGACCTGGTTCCTTTTATAATAATGCATATCCATGTGTATTTGTAGGATTATATTCTTGTTTTCCCTCTTGAGAATATTTTCCAAGTGGAAATTCACCCTATCCAACCAACCTACTTTGTATTTCTCAATTTCTGCCAAAATGAGTTCATTAGCTGTCATTTAAGCTTTTGGTGGAAATGTTTCTTTTTTCTGCTCAAGTGCCCTCTTGAGGCCTCTTGTCCTTGGTATATTTTTTTTCACCTATTATTCTTTATCCTTTGAATCATCAATATCAACCATTTCCTTAACTTTGGCATCATCCTTGCTGAAATTTGCCTTGGGCTTGTTTAAAAGTAGTTGATTCGCCTTTAACTGCATGTTCTCCTACTGCAAGAATGAGACCAAGAAATTTCCTTTGACAAACTACCCTTGAGTTCTCTAATCTCATCTTCCTTCTCCATGATGATCTGATCAAGTTCTTTTTCATTTTCATGATTCAAATCTTCCATATTAGTGTCAAAATGAACGGGTTCATCATCCTACAATGGTGCCTCATGATGTGATGATATTTCTTGCTCGCCTAATGTAGGCTTCACCCTTTCAAAAATATCTGGAGAAAACACAAGCCTCTTACCTCTAACTTAGGTCAAATTCACCTCTTCCATAGGAATTTTGTTGATAGGTTTGCTTGTGGAAGAAACCTCTTGTTGTGTTGGTGTTAACAAAGGATTAGAGTGACTGCTAGACTAAGCTAGAGAGGACAAAATAGAAGCTGAATATATAAAACCATCCCATGACAAATTGATTTGTGTTAAATGATGGAAAACTAGGATACTCACCAAGCCATGGTGAAACAAACTAGCATGATGATTTTCTCCCAATCTCCATACCTTCTCTGCCATTTTTACCATGCTTTTGTAAAGGTAACGAGGCAAGTTTAGAGCTTTTACACCAGTGAAATGCATTAAGAGTCTCATATGATACTGATATAACCTTGAGTACCTGCCCTCACATGTAAAATATCTCATGATCAATTTCACTAGAGGGGCATACTTGTCCAGCAATTGTCTAAATGGAAAGATGTTTGTTGGAGCTGCTTTATATGTTGGCTTCAAATACATTTTGTAGCTTTTAAGATCAATGTCCCTACTCTTGAACAAATTTTCTCCAATATTTGGAATCCATGTGGCTATGTCAACGGTCTCTATTGAAAGAGTGAACACCACCTCTACAATAGTCACCTTGTCTCTCCTAATTCTAGTGGAAAAAGTGATGGTAAGTTTTTCATGAAAACCAAGTTCCTCAACCTTTTGGAAAAAGGCAAGGAAACCAACATCCTAAAAGGATTTATTAAGGAAGGGTGAAGAAATTATCACATGTGCTAAAGTGGGCTCATACCTTCTGATATAACCTCCTTTGTGCCTCTTCTTATCAGTGATTTCAAAATCCATTGCAAACCCTAGCTCAATGGCAAGGGGAATTAGGGTTTGGTGTAGGGAAAAACATGGGATTTGGAAGTTTTTGGGAATGAAGGGAGATGAAGGGGTTAGGGGCCTCATAAATTATTGGGAAAATTTAGGGGGGTAGGGAGATATTTTAGGGAGTAGTGGAAAGTGAAACTTCAGGGAATGAGTGAGGGGAAGGGGTCTAAAAGGGGAAAACACAGTCCCAGCCTAGTAAAGTGTAGTCTAGGCTAGGGTTTGTGGGAAAATAGTGTAAATGAGGGATATGGGTGAGGGAAAATGATTTAGAAGGTGTATAATAGGTGGGGGAAGGTGAGTGAGCTTTAAACTTAGGGTTTTACTTAGCAATTTGTCAATGATATTATGAAACCAAGAAAATGCAACCAAAACCCTAGAAGAGGGAATTTCTCTTTCCAAGCATGAAACAAAGTCAAAAGAGGTAATTTGAGGGCCCACTTACTTGTATTTGATACAATGGAACCTGCTTACGGATGTAGAAACCACCTGTAATGATGATTTGGCTCCCTTGAAGAAAGCACAACTACTCTGGAAAAAGCGCAGTGCAACAAATGTGTAGCGAATGTGCAACACAAATGAAACACAAAGGCGAGATGGGCACTTTGGTAGAAAGGAATAGATACTTCAAGGGTAATAGTGAGATTTCTTGGTGGAGAGAGGTTTCTTGAAGATGAAATGAGAAAATGAAAATCTCCTTTGGTCTTTTGTTGCTTTGGAAATCGATTTTCTCCTTTGGTGGTTAAGTGGTCCCACCATGTCCTTTTACTTTTTTGGTTTAGAATTGCAGCTTTAGAAGCTTATGAAACATATTACATCAAAATAAAAATTAAATTACACTTTTGAAACCTTTATTGAACATTTTTTACTATTACTACTCCTTCAATACTGAATTTGATGGTGAAATGAATAATTTTTATGATTTTGACCCTAAGACCTAATGATGACACTACATGGAATGAGATGAATGATGACCATGGTGATGTGACTAAGATGGCGATGAATAAATTTCAACGATAGCTCATCAAAATGAATGATGACAAGATCAAAACATTGACTAAAAAGAGTAGTAGCACACATAGACACACTAGCCAGTGACCAAATTTTTATTTGAAGACCTACTGAAACCATAAAAATTGACCTAAGACTATAACAAAACCTTTTAAGAGCATATTTGATCATTAGTGACTATCAGGACTGGAAAACAATAATAGAAGGTATTCATAATTGTACAATTAGTACAACATCATTCTCAAACTAAAGAGTTCTCATAAGAAGAGTCAGATTGATAAGCCAAATTGTAAGCACCATCATTATAACCAACATTGTCCTTGAGTCCTAACAAGACAAACCTAACTTCATTCGAGAGAATTATGTCGGGAGGCTTTACATGTGATATCATGCTACCTCTAAAAGGCACATACCCCATCCAGATGTTCACAAGTTATGTCCTTTTAGGATTATTCTTATCTTGGATTTATGTCCCTGAATCATCAAAGAATATTAGTCCTCTTCAACCACTCTTATCTTGGACACCTATCCTATCCTCAAAGAGTTTCAGTCTCTTTCCTTTCTTATATTTTTTATCCTTAAGGAAACCACAAATTCTTATCCAATCCTACACCATTCTCTCTCCAAGGAATTCACTTAGACTTACGACTATTAGACCCGGTTAAGTGCATGACACATGAAGACGAGAATGCACATGTGGTGTCCAACATCACTCCCTCTCAACCATAGAGGATATCCACAATATCATTTTTATTATAGAATATATCCTTCCTCCCTTCTAAGGAGACTAATTTTCTCCCTCTCAAAACCAGAGGAAATTCTAGACTTCTTTTCAATTTTGAAAGTCAACACCACACAAGCCTTATAGCTTTTATTTATAACTACATGGATCCCTATTTTCTTTGCATCAATATTTATTCCTTGCGAGGTATCATGGAGAAATCTACACTATTTCAATATTGTGATAGGATCCAAGTCATCTCTCTTTCTCATCACTTTCATCTTGTCATCATATATTAAGGAATTATATTGAGACTTCCTAAAATTCAAGTTGATAATTGCTTCTTCATTGAAGTGATATTACCTTGATGACCTTCAGTTTATTTTATCGCATTGCTATCTTACAATCTCAAGATGAATATATCTTGACTTCATAATTGCTAGGTATCCTATGTTGATTTTACCTCAACATTCTTCATGTATTCCTGCAATATCCTTCCAGGTAGAAAAATAATATGTTAACCAGATAACTAAAACAAATTAAATTAGAGTTACCTCACTATGATGAATTTCTCATTAAGCATCAACATCCTCATGGTACATATCCATTCGAATCTTCCTTTATGCATCAAAGTTCCCAAGAATCGAACTTGATTACCAAGTTAGAAATTTGCTACTAAAGATTATATTGGAGGTTAGTCATTATTCTACATAATATAGAAAAATTTATTAATTCCTTATTTGTCCTTGAGTAAGTCAAATGATTTCTTTCAAACATCACATAATCATACAAATCATGTTACAATATTCTGCACATATGAATCTTATCCAAGAGTTATTTTCAAAATTAATTCCTATGCTTCTTATTCCATGATTTAGATAGGTGTCTCATAATGAGCCTACAACCTGACCCATTGCATTCCTTCATCCCTTTAATAGTATTTTTTCCATACTATACCCTTGTCATAATGATTCTTCCAAGAACCTTCTAAAGTGATGGTTCTTGCAGGATCATGATGATCTACCTTAACAAGATGACTGCCTCTAACATAATGTTAGATAATGTATAGATGAACAATATGCAAAATTGTTTATCTATATATTCTTAAATACTATATGATCTCTATAAAGAAACTCTATGTATGGTACTATCACATGCTTCTGTCTATAATGCCATACAAAATCAAGATTCTTCTGTAGTAAACAACAATTCATACTATCTAAAGGAAAGACCAATATTCTCAGAGAACTTGAAAGATAGGTTCATTCTTCAATAGTAAATATATTTCACTTCTTATTTACTTGGCTTCTTCTAAGGTTCTCCCATTTCCTCATCCATGTGAGCCTTGATTCTTTCCTTTTTTTTTCTTTTCTGGTTTGGAAAGTCCCTCTTAAAGTGTCCATATTCATTGCATTTAAAGCATTGCACCTTGGACATGTCTTTTTTTTTGGACTTTTCAAACCTTCCATTCTTCAACTTCTTGACTTTAGCTATAAAGGATTGAGACTGTTCATTGGATCCAATGTCATCCTTTGCTTTGATCCTAGTCTCTTCCAAAATGAATTGAGCTCATAACTCATCAAAATGAGTTATAATTATTTTTATTAATTAATTTTTATTCTATTAATAAAATTTAATTAATTAATAATTATTATCAGTAAATGGAAGTAAGCTATGATAAAAATTCAAATCAAATTAATTTATAAATAAAATTTTAAAATTGAAAATTTATTAGGAATTAATTAAATTAATAAAATATATCTAATAAAAATTCATTAGTAGAATTAATAATTATTAATTATTAGCATTTATTTATTAACATATATTTAAATAGTTATATTATTATTTAGAATTAAATAAATATAGGTATTATTCATATTAAGGTTATTTAATAAACTACTCTTAGATTAATAATTTGATTATACTATTTCAGGTAAAAATTTAAGTAATAAATTAAAAATTTTAGACATTAAAATTAAAAAAAAAATTAACCAATTATGAAATTAATATAAAAATTTTAAAAAATTTAAATTTTTTTTTTAAAAATAATTAAACAATAATTATAAATATAAATTATGAAACTTAAAAAAATAAAAAAAATAAAAAAAATTAGGGTTGTTATATTACAATTGAAATTAATTAAGTAGCACTTGAGGGTTTACAATAAATGAAAATTATAAATTAAAAAATAATATAAATATTTATAAAAATTATAAATATTTATCAGTTATAAAATTTTAAATATTTATTAATTAAAATTTTTTAAATATTTATTATTTAAATTAATTTATAAAAAAAATTAAATATTCATTATTTAAATTAAAATTAATTTATAAAAACTTTATGAAATTTAAAAAATAAAATAAAATAAAATTTATTTTAAGTAGATTAAAAAATATGTTGTCGGCTTTTCTCATCATCATAATCCTTCACTATTTATACCTTGACCTTTTGCGACCTTCTTTCATTCTTCATTCATTTCTCGTCCTGAAGATGGATCCCCGTTGGGATTCGAAACATCGATCATTGTTTTATGATACTGTGGATAATCTGGATTCTGCAATCATCAAAATGAGTTGAGTCTTTCTTAGAATAGATGCTTGTTGCTAAGATGCTCCATTATTTTGGCAATGCATTCAGTACATAGATGGTCATTTTTGAATAAAAAATTGTCTCTCCAGGCCCTTGCAAGGTATCTCTTAATTTGGAGATCTTGATTATAAATGATTCCATGTCCTCATCCTTTGATTTCTTCATTCTATATATATTATTTATCAAATAATTTTTTTGTCCTGATGTACTTACAAAGTAAAAGTTCATTGTCTTGTTATACATAGTCTTGGAAGTTTTCAAATTTTCAATAAATGGAACAAGAAGATCCTTATGGATTAAATGATTATCCTTTGTGTCGTTACTTCCCCTTTCTTATACTTTTCTAGTTCTTGAATCTTGTCTTTGCTACGTTCAGTAATTTTGCTAGTAACATATTCCATCACTTCATGTTCTATAAGTGCCAAGTCAATCCTTTTATTTCATGCTAGGAAATTTGATGAGCTAATGAGCTTATTGTTTTCGTTGAATAAAGAACCCATATGACTTATAGATTCAGACATAGAGTAATAATATGATACTTAATTTATGATCAAGAGTCTTCCCTTTCTGACGATGTCTCAAACTATCTCGAGGCTTTCAAGATCTTCAAAGAGACTTCAATAAATGCTTCCAAAGGTGATGATACCAAAATACTTTGATGATTCCTTCAAGTAGGTCTACCAATGAGTCTTCAACTAGATCCCTTTGTTCAAGAGAGAACAACAATCTTCTTTGTAGTCTTCCTCTTCAAGTTTTCTTTCGAAGAGACCCTTTCTTATAGATCACTCACTTGTAATAATTATTTTTATTAATTAATTTTTATTCTATTAATAAAAATTAATTAATTAATAATTATTATCAGTGAATGGAAGTAAGTTATGATAAAAAATTCAAATCAAATTAATTTATAAATAAAACTTTAAAATTGAAAATTTATTAGGATTTAATTAAATTAATAAAATATATTTAATAAAAATTGATTAGTAGAATTAATAATTAATAATTATTAGCATTTATTTATTAACATATATTTAAATAATTATATTATTATTTAGAATTAAATATAAACATAGGTATTCTTCATATTAAGGTTATTTAATAAATTACCATTAAATTAATAATTTGATTATACTATTTCAAGTAAAAATTTAAGCAATAAATTAAAGAATTTAGACATTAAAATAATAATAATAAAAAATTCAAAAATTTATGAAATTAATATAAAAATTATAAAAAATATAATTAAACTTTTTTAAAAAATAATTAAATAATAATTTAAAAAAATGATAAATATAAATTATGAAACTTAATAAAAAAAATTAATTAGGGTTATTATATTATAATTATAATTAATTTATTAAAATTAATTTAGTAGCACTTAAGGATTTATAATAAATGAAAATTAAAAACTAAAAATTAATATAAATAATTATAAATATTATAAATATTTATCAATTAAAAAATTTTAAATATTTATTATTTAAATTAATTTTTCAATTTTTTAAATATTTATTATTTAAATTAAAATTAATTTATAAAAACTTTATGAAATTTTTTAAAAAGAATAAAATAAAATTTATTTTAAATAGATTAAAAAATATGGTGTCAGCCCTTCTCATCATCATAAGCAAATTTATTTTAAATAGATTAAAAAATATGGTGTCAGCCCTTCTCATCATCATAAGCCTTCACTATTTATACCTTTACCTTTTGCAACCTCCTTTCATTCTTCATTCATTTCTCGTCCTAAAGATGGATCCCCGTTGGGATTCGAAACATCGACCATTGCTTTATGATACTGTGGATAATCCAAATTCTGCAATCATCAAAATGAGTTGAGTCTTTCTTAGAATAGATGCTTGCTGCAAAGATGCTCCATTATTTTGGCAATGCATTCAGTACGTAGATGGTCATTTTTTAATAAAAAATTGTCTCTCCAGGCCCTTGCAAGGGATCTCTTAATTTGGAGAGCTTGATTATAAATGATTCCATGTCCTCATCCTTTGATTTCTTCATTCTATATAGATTATTCATCAAATAAATTTTTTGTCCTGATGTACTTACAAAGTAAAAGTTCATTGTCTTGTTATACATAGCCTTGGAAGTTTTCAAACTTTAGATAAATGGAACAAGAGGATCCTTAATGGATTCAATGATTATCCTTTGTGATGTTACTTCCCCTTTCTTATAATTTTCTAGTTCTTGAGTCTTGTATTTTCTAGGTTCAATAATTTCGCTAGTAACATATTCCATCACTTCATGTTCTATAAGTGCCAAGTTAATCCTTTTCTTTCATGCTATGAAATTTTATGAGCCAATGAGCTTATTGTTTTCGTTGAATTAAAAATCCATACGACCTATAGATTCAGACATAGAGTAATAATATGATACTTAATTTATGATCAAGAGTCTTCCATTTCTGATGATGTCTCAAACTATCTCGAGGCTTTCAAGATCTTCAAAGAGACTTCAATAAATGCTTCCAAAGGTGATGATACCAAAATACTTTGTTGCTTCCTTCAAGTAGGTTTACCAATGAGTCTTCAACTAGATCCCTTTGTTCAAGAGAGAACAACAATCTTCTTTGTAATCTTCCTCTTCGAGATTTCTTTCAATGAGACCCTTTATTATAGATCAATAGGTCTTCCTTTTCCCCTTAGAAAACCCTTCTTGTGTCTACAAGATGATCCTTTCATTTTCCTTCTTGTTCACCGTAGCTCTAATTCCATGTTGGAAAATGAAAATTTGTGGAAACTAGTAATTCCAATTTTCCTTAACCTTAATACATGTTTGTGAACTTTATTCTTCTTCTTTGTGTTTCTTTATCAAATCTCCTTCATCAAAAAAATATCAAGAGAAACATAATAAATACAATGGAGAAAAAATTTAGGGTCCAAGCCAGGGAAAAAACCCTCCAAGGGGAAAACCCCAAAACCATTCTCTTCTTATAGAATTTGCTTCAAATGAGACAAAAAAGACCCAAACCCTGTAGCAAATCCTCCTCCAAGTACCAAGTTATCCCTTCCAATATCACAACTCAATTATGCATCAACTGGCTTCCAACTGCAACTTTGACTTGTAATTTCATCTAGCAACTTCGACCTGTAACTTTGGCCCTATAACTACTACAAAAACCCTAATTCAACCTCTTTAAGAGATATTTTTTAGGGAAAGAAAACTCATCCCAAGGTCAATGAGTTCATTCCTTCTTCCAACAACTTTATACTGTAACTTTTCCTACTACAACTTGATTGTGCAATTTCTACCTTCTAAGAAGCTACAAAAACCCTAATTTTTCACACATGTGAGAGATTAACCAAAGAAAAATATTCTCTTCATTCTTATCTTCTCCTAGACCTTCACTCTTCTTTTCTTTTTCTTCCCAACTACATATTGAATTTATTTTCCTAAGATCAAGCTTGTTGATGAGTGAGTTCCAAATGAGGTCAAACTGCTTTTTTATATAGCCTTTCCAAGGGGTCAAATTCCCTCCTTTAGGCCAACTTGAAGCTTCTAGGGCTGACTTGTACTTTGGAGATTTCTAGGACTTTCTAGAATCGAAATAAATTATCTTACAATATATATTTTTCTGAGAAGGGTCTTACAAACATGATGCTGACTCTCTTGACTCAAGACAATAATCCTATGACCTAAAAAACCCTAAAGTTATGAATAACATGATTTTACCTAAAGTACCATTAATAAAGAGCATGAAAACCATGCTTTATATATATATATATATATATATATATTGTTACATAGGATACATATTGAAATGAGTACAACCACAATTATGAAGACCGAAACTAGTTACATTTCCAACACTTTGAACCACAATATGGAAAAAGGTAGCTGCAAGAGAAAAAAAGAAACTACATGCAAAAATCAGCTTAGGTGACAATAACACAACTAAAAAATCTCAATAATTAATACTAGTAAATATAAAAATGAATGTGCCAAGATTTAATTACACACACAAAGTGTGAAAGCATAGTTTGTGATTGTTTGACTATTAACTATCTTTCAGATCCATTCCAACATATATTTAATGAAATTTTTCATTAGAATGATTGTAGTATCTAGCTTAACATGCTCATCAAATATCTGCTTCTTATTTTCCATAGCCTCTTTTTGCAATTGAGCAAGCAAGAGAGACTTCTCTTCATTAATGTAAAACAAAAGTAGTTATCCCTTTGCTAATTTATTATGTAGTAAAATCAATTATATCATTAAACTCTATTTCCTTTGACTCTTTTATCTTGTCCAATTCATTTATTAGCATATCTCTTGAAATTAATTCAGAATTACTTATGATGCATGGACCGTTTATATACTGAACAATGTGTACCGCCTTGAGAAAGTGTTGATGGTGCTGGATATTTCCAGCATACATGGAATCTCCCTGATATGAGGTCCCAATTAGACCTCACGCTATTTTGTGAGCCCTAGATTTTCTTTTCAATGTGATCGTCAATAAGAAAACTAAGAGTACCCTTTTGAAGTAGACAGGGAGAGGAATTGCAATACAATTTTTCTGAATTTTTTGGTGTTTCCATTTTAAAGTTATCGAATTTTCATTCAGTGCAATTTTTTGAACAATGAAATTCCACAGTGACACAGTTTAGTATAAAATTAATAACAAATTGAAATTTTTAATGAAACTCCACAAATATTACATCATCAGAAACTAGATTCAGAGATGAATCTAATGGTACCCGGTTTGAAATATAACATTTTTTTTGTAGGTGTTTCGCCCCTCCAAAGTTGCAGGTTCCTGAAAACTGCAAAATTTTCTGGGTTTTTCGTTGACCAGAAACTCTCAACCGAGATAATTTCTCGGACGAGATATTTATTAAACTCTCAACCAAGAAATTTAAAACTCTCGACCGAGAGTTTAAACCACCACAGGTTACATTTAACTGCACGGCTAATCTCTCGGTCGAGAGTTTGTGCCTGAGATTTTACCCAAGCCAACTCTCGGCCGAGAGTTTAGCCAAGGCCAACTCTCATCCAAGAGTTTATTATACTCTCGGACGATAATGTTTTAGTCTCTAAATGTTAATCCAAAGCTGACACAATCTTTCGGGCAAGAGTTGTATATAAATACTCTCGTTCAAAAGATTAATTCCACACACCATTCTGAGCCAACGAAAATTGCGAAGTTGTGAGGATCCAAAAATTGTGAAGGAGCGAGGGTCCGAATTCTTTTTCTGTCAAGGTACAAATATTTTCTATGTGCAAAAACGTTTTTGGCAAAAAAAAAAATTTTAAGATTTTTTGGGTGCGGATTGGCGAAATTGTTTTTGAAAGTTTTTTTGTGTGCAAATTTTTTTTGGGTGCATGGATGCATGAAGTATTTTTGAAAAATGTCTCTATGAAGACATGGAGTATTTTTTAAAAATGTCTCTATGAAGGCATGAAGTATTTTTGCAAAATGTCTTTATGATTTTAATTATTTATTTTTAATTTTCTCTCTTATTGAAAGCATGAAGTACTTATTTTGAAGTCTTTATGTTTTTTTGGGTATTTGGTCCAAATAGAATTGGATTTTAGGTTTCGAATTTTGTGAACATGGGAAACCAAAGGAATTTCCTATCAAGGCACGATCGAAAAATAACTGATTCAGCGGACAAAAATAAGAGATTGCAAAAAAAAAGGTGAGAGGAAAGGGAAAGATTAAGCCATGAAATAAATGTGGAGGTAGAGCATCGTGAAATAGATGTAGAGGTGCATGACAATGACGAGGAAATGAGAAATGTTGAGGAAATTGTCAATGAGAATATTGAAAACAAAAATTTCCAAGAGAATATTCATATCGATCTCACTGGTGAGTCAATAGTTTCTTCAATTTGAATTTTGTATTTTTTTTAAAATCATTGTAGTTCAAGATAGTTTTAAAATTAAAAATATGTATATGTCAATTTCAAATTATAAGTTAATAATGTTTTTTATGCAGGGACAACATCAAAACCACAAGAATATACTACCACACCTTGAATTTCACTACAATTAATTGGAAGTTCCAAGAACGTTGTATACAACTACAAGTTTCTAGAAAATATGGATCCAGCTAAAATTGAAGAATTGGGACCGCCAATGGCTGAAAGGACAGTTCGAGATAAAGTAGATTTTAGATTGAAACATATTTTTGAAGGTAATTTTATCATAGCAAAAGCTCATATGTTACGTGGATTTTGTGGAATAATTGGGCATTAAAAGTGAGAAATAGGTTTTAGCAAATGAAATGGTATCAAAAAATGTGACGTCGGCGCTTGCCACACTAGCCAAAAAGTGATCTCAAGTTGAAAAGAATGCTCGTAGAGCACTTTTAACAGGTGTAGTTGCGAAACTAACTTCATCAAGTTGGTTGACGTCAGCAACTTCAAAATTGTTTAAAACATCAAGAAAAAATTTATGGAGGCATACAAAATTTAGAATTCAATTAGATGAGAATGATGAACTTGCATGTTGGGCTAATATCTACAGGCGTCCATATCATGACAGACTTCCTGATGGTTTGAGGGATAGGGTAAAAGAGTTTTTGGATTTGAATTCTCATGTGTCGCCAAATGAAACGGATTATGTGTGACGCCGTATATATAAGGGAGTTTATGAATCTCATTCCAAACATATAACACAAGTCATTCAAGTAGAATTATTCCAGAACTTTATGGAGAGTAATACTGATGTGAAGATTTCCCTTAGCACATTTGTGAAGATTAAACCATGGTATGTCAAGCCTATCACTGTTCGAGACACATGTTTTCGTCGATACCATGTAGAATTCCAATTATTTTATGAGACATTTGTAAATTTTGGCATAAAATATTGGTCAAATGACCCCCCTCCTTCAAGTGTTCGTGAATTTTTATCGAAGATATTATGTGCACAAGATAATAATGAATTATTTTATAAAAAAGAATGTGTTAGTGGAAGAAAAATCAGCGCAGAATGTTCTCATTTGGCACTCTACGTTGCAAAGTATCCCATTGATCCTAATGATCCCAAACTGTCAAATCTCAGTCTAAATTGGAAGCGATATGAAAATGTTACCTACACTCCTGTTGTAGATTCAAGCACAACATCAAAAAATATCACTTTACTTGACGACGAGATTCCAATGACATATTTTATGGAGAAGTTCAGAGTGAAAATATACAAATATATTAAGCATTTTCATATAGCACGATGGCAGGATTAATAGTTCAAGCAATCACATGATGTGTTCCCAAAAGAAACAATATTATCAGTGGTTGATTTCGCTGATAATTACACATTTATTCCACAAAAGGAAATACAAATTGAGTATTATCATTCAGACCAAGTATATATATTTGTGCATATTTTGTATAGAAATGTAGAGCTTGCTATCGATGGTTTTGATAGAGATGGAAATAATCGTGAGGTGATTAAGGAGTACCATTTTGTTGAGAATGCAGCAAGATGATGGAGCTTGGTGAAATGAAGTTGCCTTCACTAAGTGGGCCCGCAGGCGAATTCTGGCGCAAAGTCTATTTTTAGACTATGTCTATTTTTAGACATATGGAGCATGGTTCGGGGATTCCAGTTTGAGATTCTTGGAGCATTGGTCATGTTGGTAAAATAGATGAGACACTATTTTTTAGGTCGAAGAGGTCGAAGGCTATTTTTAGACTGCCTCTCCTAAAAATATGAAAGTCAAATATTATTTACCCTTAATAATATTTGGACTATAAACAACAGTTTACTCTCTTGGAGCACTTCAGTTTGAGCTACGGATGTGGCACATGCAACTGCCAGAAGGAAATACGCTTTTCTTATGGGGTATTGAGCTCATGCATGGTTGACTTCAGTTAGGACTTCAGTGGCAGAAGTTTGGTGGAGTTAATGAGACAGATAGTGGAGTTGTGTTCTGTTTATTTTAGTTGAACTACTTGAGATTAGTTTAACTAGCTAATCAATTAGTTATGAGTGGAGTGAATTAAATATTATTTAATTCATTAATTAGTAACTCATTATTCAACTCAAGAACACATCAGTTCACTACAGTGCATGATCAGTTCAGTGGAGACCAATGAAAGAGATAGATGAAAGGGTGGAGTTAGCTATCAGTTGTGACTATACTGTTGCTATTTGCAACACACAGATAGGTGGAGTAAGCCCATGAGGATTGCGCAGTTTAGGCTAGTGGTTTATCTATATAAAGAGGCCATCCCATAGCATTGAAACACGCAATACAGGCAAGGCAATTGGCGGTGAGTTTTGAACCAGTAACCTGTTCAAAACTGAGCTAGATTGTGAGTAACTGTATGAGAAAGTACTGAGTACTTGTGAGGAGTATTGTACTGAGTAGTTACTTGATTTCTCCATTATAATATACACAATAGCTGCGGGGTTTTCAGCTATAAGCTTTCCCCATACATACTGTGTTAATGTGTATGATGATTTGATGTGTTATCGCTTGTTTTTATTTCCGCATGTTTGATGATCTGAGTTGAGTTGAGTGGAAGAGATTATGTGTTGCATATGAATTCGAATTGTATGTGACCAGGATAGTCTTGGTGGATAATTATTTATTATTCAGCAAATTTCTACATGGTATCGGAGCTATTGAAGCAGAGATTGATCATCACAGTGATTACAAACTTATTTCGGTAGACAGAGTCTGCATGCAGGCCAGGTAGCCTCCGGATTCATCTTTCTTCGGAAAGTGAAAGGTCTGGTAAATGCCCCTTGCAGTTGATCTCTGTGCTAGAAATAATTTGTTCCAGATCTAGAGCTATTGAGCTTTGAGGAATTCGAAATTTTGGTACAGCTTTGTTTTATAAGCGTGTTGAAAATGTCTTTCAACTGTTTAAGTAATTCGAATATGCCTTTGGCTGCGTCAATTATGTTGCATGGAAGGATCGCATGGAATGATAGAAGATAATGGTCTGAAGGAGTTCGTAGATACGGATGTCCAAAAGCCCACTGATCCTGTTGAAGTCGATGCATGGCAAAAGAAGATGGTGAAGTGTCGAAGGATCCTGTTGGAGGGCGTTAAGGATCATATTGTATCCAGCCTGCATGGAAAGGCTACTCCATATTTAATGTGGAAAGCTTTGACGGATCTATTCTAGAGTAAGAGCGACCAAAGGAAGATGGCGCTCAAAGATAAGCTCAGGAACATCAAGATGGAGAAGGGCGACAGTATCGCCAAATACCTCACGAAGTTCACTAAGCAAGATGAGCTGAAGTGTGGGGGTGGTCACAAAGTTTACCGATCGCATGCTTGGTTTCAAGTGTGATGGGATCGGTATGGTTCTTGGACAGCGGTGCGCCATTTCATATGACGGGAGATCGGGATTTGTTCTCAGATCTGGAGGACAAAGATTTGGGTGTGCACATCGAGATGGGCGATGATGGTAGATACAGTGCGACTGGTATCGGTACCATATCCTTTTAGAGGGAGTCTGGTAAACCCTTTGTCTTGAAGGATGTCATGCATGTACCTGGATTGAAGAAGAACCTGATTTTTGTGGCGATGTTGGAGGATAAGGGGTATGATGTGGTCTTCAGCGAAGGAAAATCCTTCCTGCGCAGTAAGACTACTGGAGAGCCCCGGAAGATAGGGGTTCGGACCAAGAACCTTTATCAATTGCAGGTAGATGGCTGCGCAGCTATGGCATGCAAGGCGGGAGAAGTGGTGAGCCGGGATGATGAGGGCGAACTGTGGCACAGGAGATTGGGCCACCTTCACCATGGAGCTTTGAAGATTCTGCAGCAGATTTCTACTGGGCTTCCTAAGGGCACTCTTGCGCAGTCAGATCAGTGCAAGGGGTGTGCTTTAGGGAAGTATGTGAAAGCCACCTTTCACGAGAAGGATAGTCGCGCCACGACGATCCTTGAGAGAGTTCACATAGACGTGTGTGGTCCTTTCTCAGTTGCTTCGACAGCAAAGCACAAGTAATATGTGATCTTTGTTGATGATTTCTCTCGAAAGTGCTGGATCTTCTTCATGCAGAAGAAGAGCGATACATTCGCGAAGTTCTGTGAGTTTAAAGCACTGGTCGAGAAGGAGTCGGGGAAGAAAGTGATTGCTCTAAGGAGTGATAACGGTGGTGAATTCATCTCGGCTGAATTCAAGGAGTTCTGCAGTGCAGAAGGGATTCAGAGAGAGCTCATTGCACCCCATAACCCACAGCAGAACGGGGTGGCTGAGCGGAAGAACAGAACGATCGTGGGTGCTGCACGGGCGATGTTGCATGATCAGGGCCTACCCCTTCACTTGTGGGGTGAGGCATGCAATACAGCAGTGTATGTGCAGAACCGTTGTCCTCACAAGGTTCTTGGCATGAGTACACCGGAGGAGGCTTATTCTGGCAAGAGGCCTGATATTTCCCATTTGCGGATTTTTGGTTCTCCTGTCTACATACATGTGACGAAGGATGCGAGAAGGAAGCTGGATCCAACTGCTGAGGTTGGAATATTTGTGGGGTACACTGATACACCTCACAACTATCGGGTGTATTTTTTAGACAGTCGAAAGACTGTTGTGCGACGGGATATAAAATTTCAGGAGGAGAAAGCCATGCGGTGTTCGCTTGAGAGGGAGCTACACTTGCATGCAGATGAGGAGCTGTTAGTTCCTAAGGAGGAGCTTCCGGATGTGGATCAGCCACAAGAGGAGGTTCGGGAGGTGGAAGAAACCACCCAGGCAGCGCCAACCATCAGAGGGCGCATGCGCACTACAGAAGCTGAGCGACTGGCTCGGGATGCAGAGAAGGTTGTAGGACCACCTACGGCACAGCGCAGACAGAGACAGTCACCGGATCGGTACACTGGATACATGGCTCTTGTGAGTCAATGTGTTGTGACAGAGCCATCCTCTTTTGAGGAAGCTGTGGGGGAACCCGCATGGGTTGATGCCATGATCGAAGAATATGATTCGATCATCAGGAACAGTGCATGGGAGATTGTCCCAAGACCGGTTGGGAAATCAGTTATAGGTTCGCGATGGATCTACAAAGTGAAGCAGGCGGCTAACGGGAGTGTGGAGAAGTACAAGGCGAGATTTGTCGCCCGTGGCTTCTCACAGATCGAGGGGATTGACTATGAGGAGACTTTTGCACCTGTCGCAAGGTACTCTTCCATACGGACGATCCTTACTCTCTCAGCGCAGATGGGGTGGCACATTCATCAGATGGATGTGAAGACTGCGTTCCTCAATGGAGTTATTGAGGAGGAGGTGTACATAGAGAAGCCTGAAGGTTTCGAGATCTTCAGCAGTGAGTCGCATGTGTGCCGACTCAAGAGAGCACTGTACGGGCTGAAGCAAGCACCTCGTGCTTGGTACACTCGGATAGACAGCTACTTCACCGGGCTTGGATTCTCCAAGAGTGAGGCGGATCCAAACCTGTACCAGATTGTGGTGGAGGGGAAGCTGTTGATCATCGTAATGTATGTAGATGATCTGATTTTGACTGGCGATGAGCAGTTGATACTTTCATACAAGGAGGATCTTGCACGAGAGTTTGAGATGAAGGACCTGGGCATCCTTCATTATTTCCTGGGATTGGAGATTTGGCAGCGCAGTGGAGGACTGTTTGTTTCTCAGGGCAAGTATGCCCGGGAGATTCTGGAGAGGTTCAACATGCAAGGCTGCAAGCCTGTTGATACCCCTCTTCCTGGAGGATGGAGGAAGGGAGATGCTACTTCGGAGGAGGTAGTGGATGCCACTGTCTATCGACAGTTGGTGGGGTCGTTGATGTATCTGGTCAATACTCGACCCGATATATGCTATGCGGTTAACCAGCTTTCGCAAGCTATGGTTAAGCCTACCAAGCTCTTTTGGAAGGCGGGCAAGCATGTATTGCGCTATATCAGAGGCACATCGGGATATGGTCTATGGTACAGACAGGAGGATGGAGTGAAGCTTTCTGGCTTCACTGATGCAGATTGGGCGGGGAGTCCAACGGACCGGAAGAGCACTTCTGGAGGAGTTTTCAGCATTGGGTCGACAGCAGTTTCCTGGTACAGCAGGAAGAAGAGATCCGTGGCACTCAGTTCAGCAGAGGCCGAGTACATGGCAGCTAGCTTGGCTGTATGCGAGGCTATTTGGATGAGGAAGATCCTCGCAGGATTGTTCAGGTTGCATTTGGAGCCTACAGTGATCTACTGTGATAACCAGAGTTGCATTAAGCTCTCGGCTAATCTAGTATTTCATGATAGGTCCAAACACATCGACATCAGGTACCATCATATCAGAGATTGTGTTAAGCGGAGAATCATGATGCTTTCATATGTTCCCACGGAGGATCAGGATGCCGACATCCTGACGAAGGCGCTCACCAGGAGCAAGTTCGAATTCCACAGAGGCAGGATAGGGGTTGCAGATAATCCATATCTTGCTGAGAGGGAGTGTTGAGAATGCGGCAAGATGATGGAGCTTAGTGAAATGAAGTCGCCTTCACTAAGTGGGCCCGCAGGCAAATTCTGGCGCAAAGTCTATTTTTAGACTATGTCTATTTTTAGACATATGGAGCATGGTTCGGGAATTCCAGTTTGAGATTCTTGGAGCATTGGTCATGTTGGTAAAAATATATGAGACTCTATTTTTTAGGTCGAAGAGGTCGAAGGCTATTTTTAGACTACCTCTCCTAAAAATAGGGAAGTCAAATATTATTTACCCTTAATAATATTTGGACTATAAACAACAGTTTACTCTCTTGGAGCACTTCAGTTTGAGCTACGGATGTGGCACATGCAACTTCCAGAAGGAAATACGCTTTTCTTATGGGGTATTGAGCTCATGCATGGTTGACTTCAGTTATGACTTCAGTGGCAGAAGTTTGGAAGAGTTAATGAGACAGCTAGTGGAGTTGTGTTTTGTTTATTTTAGTTGAACTGGTTGAGATTAGTTTAATTAGCTAATCAATTAGTTATGAGTGGAGTGAATTAAAAATTATTTAATTCATTAATTAGTAACTCATTATTCAACTCAAGAACACATCAGTTCACTACAGTGTATGATCAGTTCAGTGGAGACCAGTGAAAGAGATAGATGAAAGGGTAGAGTTAGCTATCAGTTGTGACTATACTGTTGCTATTTGCAACACAAAGATAGGAGGAGTAAGCCCATGAGGATTGCGCATTTCAGGCTGGTGGTTTATCTATATAAAGAGGCCATCCCATAGCATTGAAACATGCAATAGAGGCAAGGCAATTGGCGGTGAGTTTTGAACCAGTAACCTGTTCAAAGGCGGAGCTGGAGTGTGAAGTAGCTTGTATGAGAAAGTGCGGTACTTGTGTTTTAAGGGTCTTGGTGGTTAACGGTTCTCCATTATAATATACACAATAGCTGCGGGGTTTTCAGCTATAAGCTTTCCCCATACATACTGTGTTAATGTGTATGATGATTTGATGTGTTATCGCTTGTTTTTATTTCCGCATGTTTGATGATCTGAGTTGAGTTGAGTGGAAGAGATTATGTGTTGCATATGAATTTGAATTGTATGTGACCAGGATAGTCTCGGTGGATAATTATTTATTATTCAGCAAATTTCTACACATTTCTACATCAGTGATGATCGAACGCATGATACATGTTTTGTTCAACATTGTTTTAATGTTATTTATAATGAATTGTTGAAATGAAGGGTCACTTTTAAAGAACATTGGGTATGGTCAGATGGTTGTGCTGGTCAATTTAAATTAGCAAGATTGTTCTTTTGGTTGTCTCGTCTTCATAAGAGAACCAACATTCGACATACATGGAAAAGGAGAGCACGATGGTGTTGGGGCATGCGTAAAACGTGCACTTAGGAGGCATGAATTGAATCACTCAACTTCCCGACTTGCAAATTATTTAGATGTTGTTAATTGGTGCAAAGACAATTTAAGTCATGTATCGAACCCAAGGATGGTTGATGTGCACAAGTAGGCATACAAATTTAACTACCAATATATTATACATGTCTAGATATATATATATGTGTGTGTGTGTGAATGTGTATTTTTTTATCAAAAAAATATTAAATATTGTTCAAAATTTGACTCATACATGTGTGTGTGTTTTTCTCAAGAAAGTAATTTTGGAATATTGCAATGGGTAATGTTGATAGATCTTTGCCATTTAATTGCCTTGGAATCCCTCAAACAAGAATTTTTCACTCAATTAGGAGTAAGAACATGACAAATATACATTGCATTGAGAAACGAAAGTGCTCTTGCTTTTGTTTTGCATGTATTGATCAGACAGATTCCATCGATGACTATGAAAACCATATTAAGAAATTTGTTAAACCATGGAAACACGAAGAATTGACACCATTGCCCCCATTTGGAAACATGACTGACAAGGAAATGGACAATGAAGTGGCTGTGATTGAAAATGATTATGATCGTGTTTCTGATATGGTTAGAGAAGGTGATGTATTCACTATCATTGCACCAGCAAATAATCAAGAAAAAGTGCATTATTATTTATTACGATGCACTATGTCTAAATCCATGTTGCTGCAAGGGTATAATGATCCATCAAATTATACATACCCAATAGGTTCAATGGTGTTAATGGGACATTTCTTTGAGGAAGTAAAGAAATCTAAAGATCATATTATTTTTCAAGGTTACCAGCCAGAGGTTATTTATGTCCAATATAGTCACTTGGTCATAGCAACTCGGTTGCAGTTGAAGCAAGTGAAGAGTAGAAAAAAAACAACGACAATGGAGGTTATCGATAGATGACCATGATGCCATTCTGGAACATTTTCCACTAGCACATTTCATATGAGTGGAACACATTGTTCAAGATGAACAATGAACTTTGATTCTAGGGTTAGAACATATAATTGCTACAATGCATTGGAATTTGTATAGTTTAAAACTATATTGTGGATTTATTTCAAATAAATGGACATGTGGATGGTTAGATGTGTGTTGGTATGAACAATATATTATGATCTACTGGATTAGGGTGCTTTGCTAGATAATTAAGTTATGGTGATTTAATGTGTCCATCATGTTTACTCCTAGATGATCTTAACTCGCCCCTTTTTTTGCATGGATATGATGGTGATGAATGAATATTTAGTTAAATGTATATATATATAATAATGGATTTAATGTGTCCATCATGTTTACTCCTAGATGATCTTGAATTTCCCATTTTTTTGCATGGATATAATGGTGATGAATGAATATTTAGTTAAATGTATATATATAATAATGCCCAAGGCACCCATGCAGTCACAACTTAGCAAACCTGATACGGGCGCCCTCAAATGAAACAAACCGACCCGAATTCGTTTCATCGGGTGCCCTCCCAAGGCGCGATGCCCTCCTCCCGACTGAACAAACGCACAAGGGAGCAAACGGAAAATGGCCCAAACGAACGTGCATAAGGCACCTGTGCGGTCACAACCTAGCAAACCTGATACGGGCGCCCTCTAACAAAATGACCCGACCCAAACTTGTTTCATCGGGCATCCTCCCAAGGCACGACGCCCTCCGCCCGACCGAACGAATTCACAAGGGATAAAATGGAAAATGACCCACACGAATGTGCACAAGGCACCCGTGCAGTGACAACTTAGCAAATCTAATACGGGTGCCCTCAAACGAAACGACCCGACCTGAACTCGTTTCATCGGGTGCCCTCCGCCTAACCGAACGAATGCATAAGGGAGAAAACAGCAAACGACCCGCACGAACGTGCACTAGGCACCCGTGTGATCACAACTTAGCAAACCTGATACGGTGCCCTCAAATGAAACGACCCGACTTGAACTTTTTTCATCGGGCGCCCTCGCAAGGCGCGACGCCCTCTACCCAACCGAACGAACGCACAAGGGAGAAAACAGAAAACAGCCTGCACAAACGTGCACAAGACACTTGTGCAGTCACAACTTAGCAAACTTGATACATGCACCCTCAAACGAAACGACCCGACTCGAACTCGTTTCATCGGGCGCCCTCCCAAGGCGCAATGCCCTCCGCCCGATGGAAGGAACGCACAAGGGAGAAAACAACAAACAACCCACACGAATGTGCACAAGGCACCTGTGTGGTCATAACTTAGAAAACCTGATACAGCTGCCCTCTAACAAAACGACCCGACCCGAACTCATTTCATCGGGTGCCCTCCCAAGGCGCAACGTCCTCTGCCCGACTGAATGAACGCACAAGGGAGCAAATGGAAAATGGCCTGCACGAACTTACACAAGGCACCCATGTGGTCACAACTTAGCAAACCTGATATGGGTGCCCTCAAACGAAACGACCTAACCCGAACTTGTTTCATCAGATGCCCTCCCAAGGCGCGACGACCTCTGCCTGACCGAACGAACGCACATGGGAGAAAATGGAAAACAGCCTGCACGAACGTGCACAAGGCACCTGTGCGGTCAAAACTTAGCAAACCTAATACGGGCGCCCTCAAACGAAACGACCCGACCCGAACTCGTTTCATCGGGCGCCCTCCTAAGGCACGACGCCCTCCGCCCAACCGAACGAATGCACAAGGGAGAAAACAAAAAATGGCCCACACAAACATGCACAAGGTACCCGTGCGGTCACAACTTAGCAAACCTAATACGGGCGCCCTCAAACAAAACGACCCATCCTGAACTCGTTTCATCGGGCGCCCTCCGCCCGACCAAACGAATGCACAAGGGATAAAATGACAAACGGTTCGCACAAACATGTACAAGGCACTCGTGTGGTCACAACTTAGTAAATCTGATATGCGCACCCTCAAACGAAATGAACTGACCCGAACTCGTTTCATCGGGTGCCCTCCCAAGGCGCGACGCCCTCCGCCCAACTGAACAAATGCACAAGGGAGAAAACAACAAACGGCCTGCACGAACGTGCACAAGGCACCCGTGCAGTCACAACTTAGCAAACCTAATATGGGCACCCTCAAACGAAACGACCTGACCCAAACTCGTTTCATCAGGTGCCCTCCCAAGGCGCGACGCCCTCCTCCCAACTGAATGAATGCACAAGGGAGAAAACGAAAAATAGCCTGCACGAACATGTACAAGGCACCCGTGCGGTCATAACTTAGCAAATCTAATACGGGTGCCCTCAAACGAAACGACCAGACCCAAACTCGTTTCATTGGGCGCCCTCCCAAGGCGCGACGCCCTTCGCCTGACCGAATGAATGCACAAGGGATCAAATGACAAACATCCCGCATGAACGTGCACAAGGCACCTATGCAGTCACAACTTAGCAAACCTGATATGGGCGCCCTCAAATGAAACAACCCAACCCAAACTCGTTTCATCGGGTGCCCTCCCTAGGCGTGACGCCCTCCGCCCGACCGAACAAATGCACAAGGGAGAAAACGGAAAACAGCCTGCACGAACATGCACAAGGAACCCATGTGGTCACAACTTAGCAAACCTAATACGGGCACCCTCAAACGAAATGACCCGACCCGAACTCGTTTCATGAGGCACCCTCCCAAGGCCTGACGCCCTCCGCCCGACCGAACGAACGCACAAGGGAGAAAATGGCAAATGGCCCACACAAATGTGCACAAGGCACCCATGAAGTCACAACTTAGCAAATCTGATACAGGCACCCTCAAACGAAACAACCCGACCCGAACTTGTTTCATCAAGCAGCCTCCAAGGCACGATGCCCTCTGCCCAACCGAACGAACGCACAAGGGAGAAAACGGAAAACGGCTCGCACGAACATGCACAAGGCACCTGCGTGATCACAACTTAGCAAACCTTATACGGGCGCCCTCAAACGAAACGACCCGACCCGAACTCGTTTCATCGGGCCCCCTCCCAAGGTGCGACGCCCTCCTCCCGACCGAATGAACGCACAAGGAAGAAAATGGAAAATGGCTCGCATGAACATTCGCAAGGCACCCGTGAGGTCACAACTTAGCAAATCTTATGCGGGCGCCCTCAAATGAAACGATCTGACCCAAACTCATTTCATCGAGCACCCTCCCAAGGCATGACGCCCTTTGCCTAACCGAACGAACGCACAAGGGAGCAAACGGCAAACGGCCCGCACGGACGTGCACAAGGCACCCGTGCAGTCACAACTTAGCAAACATGATATGGGCACCCTCAAACGAAATGACCCAACCTGAACTCGTTTCATCGGGTGCCCTCCTAAGGCGCGATGCCCTCCGCCTGACCAAACGAATGCACAAGGGAGAAAATGGAAAATGACCTGCACAAATGTGCACAAGGCACCCGTGTGGTCACAACTTAGAAAATATGATACGAGCACCCTCAAAAGAAATGACCGGCCCAAACTCATTTCATCGGGCGCCCTCCCAAGGTGAAACACCCTTCACCCAATCGAATGAACGTACAAGGGCGAAAACGGTAAATGGCCCACACGAATGTGCACAAGGCACCCGTGGCAGTCACAACTTAGCAAACCTAATACGGGCGCCCTCAAACGAAACGACCCGACCCGAACTCATTTCATTTGGCACCCTCCCAAGGCGAGACGCCCTCTGCCCAACCGAATGAACGCATAAGGGATAAAATGGAAAATGGCCCACACGAACGTATACTAGGCACACATGCGGTCACAACTTAGCAAACCTGATATGGGTGCCCTCAAATGAAACGACCCAACCCAAACTCGTTTCATCGGGTGCCCTCCCAAGGCGCGACGCCCTCCACCCAACCGAATGAATGCACAAGGGATAAAATAGAAAATGGACTGCACGAATGTGCACAAGGCACCCATGTGGTCACAACTTAGAAAATATGATATGGGTGCCCTCAAACGAAATGACCCGACCCGAACTCTTTTCATCGGGCGCCCTCCCAAGGCGCGACGCCCTCTGTCCACCCCTTGTAGCAATAAATCCAAAATTTTTTAGATGAAATTATTATTTCCAAAGGAAAACAACTCAACTCTCATCAATTTTTCAGTATAGATGAAGAGAAATGGTTTGGTAAATTTCAAATTTAAGGAGAAAAATTATTCAAACTAGCTTATAGCTCGCATATTGATAGCTTCAAAAAAGTATCCTACAAATGTCAAATGTCGTATGTTTCTATGTTCATTTTACATGTTTCTATTTTACATGTGCTTGGAAAATATTGTTCACAACATGGAATAGATCCTACAAAGGAATATTCAACATCTTGTAATCGAGATTTAGTTAAATTTCTCCAAAATTTTGTCTTTAATTGTTTACATATTGTACACATCCCCTTGTAATATATATATTTTTTTCCTCAATATTTTTAAAGTTTCAACATGTTGTATGGAAAACATTCTTATACCTTATTTTGTACAGGCCATTTCCCTTTACTTGGAAGGTGCTATTTTAATTTCTTTTGGAAACATTTTTATGACTCTTTTCAAGTATCATGAATTTTCTTATTCATAATTGTATTTCTAAATAGTATAATATATAAATCTAACACATGAATAATGTATGTTATTACTTGTAATAATGGTTTCCTCATCAATCATCATGGAAGTATCAAATATAGTTTAAATATTTTTTCTCTATTATTATTATAATCCAACCTCATGGGCATGGGTGCATTAAACTAGAAAGTGTTCTCTTCCATGTGTTGTACAGCTTGTCATTGTCATCCTTAAAACTCTTTTTTATTGAGATATAACCACACCATATAACCAAATTTGCATTAGTGGCTTGTTTTATGTTGATCATGGTCCTCCATATAACAATTTTAAGTTATGTGTAGGTTCTTGCACTTCCAATGGATTTCTCAAATCTTGATTGTGACCCTAACAATTTTGGCCTTCATAATTACCATCTGTAAATGGGTTTTTAGCAAATATAAACAAAAACCAATTAAAAATAATTTTGTTTATGATCCTTTTCAAGTGTCATGAATTTTTCTATGTAATATTGTATTTTAAAATAGCGTAACCTATGGATCTAACACCAAGCATGCTACTACTCATAATAATGGATTTTCAAGATAATCATCAATCATCATGTAAATCTCAAAAAATTTTACCCTTCTTTCTTTCTATTAATAATGTCAAAACTATTCATAAAGGTGTGTTTAGCTATGAATTATTTCATATGTCAGAAATTTTCGCTAGTAATGGATTTCACAGTTTTATATTAAGAGATAGATATCCCACCCCTTGTGGAAATAAATCCAAAATTTTTTAGATGAAATTATTATTTCCAAAGGAGAACAACTCAACTCTCATCAATGTTTCAATATAGATGAAGAGAAATGGTTTGGTATATTTCAAATTTAAGGAGAAAATTTGCTCAAACTAGTTTATAGATCATATATCGATAGCTTCAAAAAAATACTCCTAGTTTTTAAAATTGGAAGAAGGATTAGCTTTATTATTTTATATTTTATTGATGGAGCATAAAATTAGAATCATAACAAATAGAGGCATATGCACTTTGAAAAGGATTTAAAATCACTAAAGGGATAAGAATGAATTCAATTATTATGATTAGTGACTCTAGGATCATCATCATTCATATGATTAAACAACCATTACGAAAATTGACATTCAGAGTTCATTTGTAGGCATCAATCATAAGATAAACCTTCAAGGATTCTTCAAGGGTGTCTTCAATAACCCTTTCCCAAGTAAGATATATCTCCATAGACTTTTTAATAGGTGCTTCCAAAAATTTTGTTGATTGTTCATTGTCCAATGCCTCACTTGTCCAAAATAAGTCTCCAACAATGGTCTTGATGTTGGACAACTCCAACACTTCAACAATATTTTTTGTGTTCCAAGAGTGATGAGACATAGTCAAGGTAATTACAGCAACCAAGGTCTTCACCATTCTGAGAGGTAGTATTATTGTGTTGTGACTGTCTAGCAAGGAAAACCGACCCAAGAATGATGATGCACAGTCAAGGAAATTACAGCAACCAAGGTCTTCACCATTCTGAGAGGTAGTATTATTGTGTTCTGACTGTCCAACAAGGAAGTTTGAGCAAAGAATGATGATACACATTTAGGTCAATTACAGCAATCAAGGTCTCCATCGTTCTAAGAGGTAGTATCATTGTGTTGAGACTGTCCAAAAAGGAAGTGAGCAGAAAATCTATACACAGTCCAATACAGTTGTAGTTACTACACAGGAATCATTGTAATCTTCCACAATTTGAGCTTAGGAGTCCACCACAGCTTGAGCAAGGAGTTCACCAAAATCTTAAGGATTCCACCACATTCTAAGGTAAGCTTTTTGATGACACTATCTGAAATTAAGAAGTATGAATTTATGTTTTCATTGTCCTAAGCTATAGCAAGGGACACATAAATACATGTTGATAGCAGAAAGGCCCAATACTCTACAACATGTTGTAATTGTTATTAAATACTTGGAAAAATTCAATAATTGTTTCAAAACATAAATTAATGCTCAATAATAATTTAAATTTAAATTTAAATTTAAAGCAAATTATCAACAACCAAGGATATTGATAAGCAACAAAACATTTAAACCAACATATTCCAGAATAGATCACTTGCCTCTTATGAAATATTAGATCATTGATTGGAATCTATATAGATTGGTGGAGAAATATTACAAAATTAAATTTCATTAGTGATATAATATCACTTGAAATTATTCTCTTGATGACAAACATAACACTCATATTTTGAAATTTATTTTAACTCGGGAAACTAGACTCCATCCGAGCTTCCACAAAAATAGTAAATAATTGTAAGTTTTCTTGCAAGGTCAAATAAAGTACTCATGTTGAACTTAAAAGATATTTTATAGCATGTGGACATAGAGTATACACAATGCATGCAAGAATACTTGACTATGTAAACCTCTCTCACTGTCTTGATTATGAAGTGTTCCCTCCATCGACGGCATATCATAGGTCGCTTAAAATGTTAAATATGAGAGGTAAAAATTGACTATTTGGTCATCTTCATCATCTTCCAGCCAATAAGTTTCAATAATCTTTACTACCTTCTCATAAATTTCATTATTGTCATGACTTTGCAGGTTATCAATCTTCTCAAGTCCTTCAGCATCATCGATATATTGTGCATAGAGATTTACACCTCTAGTGTTGCTTAGAACCTTCTCTGCTTCCCCAACTTTCAAATATTCTCTAGCCCTTCAAGACAAACAGTTACAATTCTTGGGTCTGGAAAGACTATAAGATCACATAGATGCTTAATGCATCCTTGATTCACAATATATCTGCAACCAAAAGCACAAATTAGTAGTTTGTCTAGGATGAGATGACCCAATGTTATCCTTGTAACTGTTATGATAAATGAATTTTTATATTGACCATTTATTGACATAATACTATGTTTATACTACTGTCTAAATTAGGAAATATGAAATGTGAATATACAATGACTTATAAGAGAATTGACAAGCCTCTCTCATCTATTCAATTTGTTCTTTGCAACCTCCAACATCATTGTAAGCAACATCTGGATTTTCTTCAACAGTCATCATTGTCACACTGGGATTAGTCTTAGGAGGCAAAGGGCTCTGAATCTGATACTTATTGTGATCAACCCTACATAAATAAATAAGGCCATCAATCATTACATTCCAGACAAAACCCACAAGGTGTGACCTGAAGCAATCTCTAAAAAAAATTATGACATTAATGCAAACAACATAAAACATTAGAGTTGAAAACATAGTAATGCTTCTCTAAGAAGTAATGTGATATCTCACTTTTCAGCGACACTTAGAATTGATGGATAATATCACACTCAACTCTAAAGGAAACAAACTCCCTAGAAGACAAAGTGAACATAAAAGGATGGTTTTGCAAGGGGGATTTTTTATTAACTAACCTGACACACATGCCTTCTTCAATATCAGTAGGGGAGACTTTATCACCTAGTCCAACCACAAACTACATTCCAAAGAGACAACTTTATAAATACTACATGCAAGTCAATGTGGCTTTCAGGAAACATTGGGTTTTTAATTCATAAGTTTTGTTGCGAGAAAAATACTAATCACTGCAGCTGTAGTTTTAGTGTAAGAGTAAAGTAGCAGTTTTGATTCTTGCTGCACCTATAAGAGAATAATGACTTTACTCTATGATCACAACACAACCTGGAGAAATAGGAATACCTTGGCAATTTGTTTAACATTTATGACATACTTGGAATCATCAGTTTTTGGATTAATGATCTTCGTGCACCTTGCTACTTGGATGAAGAAACAAAACATATTTAGATCAATTAGATGTGATAGAGACTAATACATGCTTGACCATTTTTACAAAAAAAACATTTTGATTAATCAAACATAACAAAAACTGATTTCTTTAACATTGTTCTGGGTAAATAAAAATCAATTAACAAAAACATGATATGCATCAAAGATTGCCACATATATTGCTTGGTAAAATTCAATCTTGAGTCTAATGTTCAAAAGTTGACCCCCAGACTAAGCTACTCTGAAGTAGGTCTAATATTTCAATGTTCGACACCTTAACTGAATCTAATGAAAAATGTAAACTATAAGAGAATTGACAAACTTTTGGCAGATTATTATGTACCATTCCAGCTAGCCTTCAAAGGCTTACTCAGATTGTTGGGATTAAGAAGCCAAATAAATTCCACTCCATGGATATTACCATGGTGATTGCAATGGCTAACCCACTGGCAAACCAACAGCTCATTAATTAGAAATTTGCAGTTCACCATAAGTTAATTTCATTTTTGTTCCATTTTCAAGAATCAATACCAAAAGGAAAAGTATTGTAAAACCTACAAACCTATGACCAGCATACAGCTAAATAGTACAAACCTTATGAGCATCAACATCACTATCTGTGTAGTGGTTAGCAGTATCATAGGAAGAAACAAAACCTTGAGACCGCAGGAATTTGTAAACATGCCTTCATTTTCTTCCATTCCAATCCCTGCATGGTACTACTACTTTAGAAACTGTAACCAAAAAAATATTTTTAAAAGGAATAAAGCACGGACCTTACCCATAGAGAATAATAGGGATAGAAGGAAGCTTATAGTATTTCTTGTAGGTTTCAAAATAATCTAGGATTTTGTATACCTGTTACAGGTAAATTAATCATATTAATATAAAAGTGAATTACAAAAGGAAATTAATCATATTAATAAAAAAGTAAATTACAAAAGTAAATTAATCATAATAATATCAAATGGATAGGATCCTAATCTAACATAGTTGTTTCACATTGAACCAAAATTCATTAAATGAATATAAGGAAACCCATACACATTTTATTGAGGTCAAATATATAGGATAGAAGGAAAAATTAGTACTCATTTCCACATTTGCTTCATAAGAGCTTGTAGGCTTTCCAAAGGAGGTGGCATGCTCTACCCCACAATCTGCAAATCACAAAATATCACTCCCTTGAATGGTTGAAGAATGTCCTGGAGTAGAGGACTACAAGAAAGAAGAGATCAAGTACAGAGGAACAAAGGGAGTGGGTAGCCATATAGGAAATTTAAATATTTTATCCATAGGAGGGCACACCATCTGATATTCGTTAGCATGTTAGAGAGGCCACCAAGGCCATGCATGAACTACATATTACTGATTAAATTCCTTAGAGGATGAGCAACACATTTAGTATAGGGGTGATGATGTGTCACATCAATATGTAGATTTGAAGGGCCATTTTTTACCCTCCAGCTTATAAAAATATTCTTTCCTCACATTAATTTACATTTTTTTGGCTATGATGTAGGAATACTAAAGGGTTCTCGTCATAATTTATGGCCTAATGAGGTTAATGTACAAGAAAAGAGCATTTTTTAGTACTTTGATGATGCAAAGGCATGTTGGAGGAAGCTAGATGAAGTGTAGGAGGCTTGTATCCAAAATAAATAGGATAACATAAAAGAATTTGTACAGATAAATAATGTACTAAATATAGAATACGAGCATAGATTGCAACAGAACGTGAAATTATCCATACAATTGACATGTGATCTTTGGTTATTTAATATTGTTTATTTTGATTATTCTGATTATGAAAAAATCTTGCAGTTATTGGCCAATTTGGACCCATACATCCCTTTTTGGATGAGAATAAGGTGATCTTTTATAGTGAGATCAACAATTGTTACCTCTTTTCCTTTTTTCCTCAGGTGACAATCAACAATGTCATTTTTACATTTTATTTTCTAGTGTCACAACTGGAAAAAATACTGGATGTTATCTGGTCACAATAGGACAGTAATGTGTCCTTTTTACATTTTACATTTTTTTACTATTCTTGAAACCATAAAAAAAAGTAATAGTTGATTATCAGTTAGTTGATAAATTTCCTTTGAGAGAAATAAATGACCACCTCTGTAGTCATACACTTAGATTATCAATTGAATGTAGCTCAAGCGGTTGATAAGAAAAGTTGTTTCCTTCCCCGACCAGGTTCAAATCCCACTTTGTGAAATTTTTTCTCTTCATGAGCCAAATTTTCTTGAGATGTTATCTGGCCTTGAGCCCTAAAGAATCCAATTTACATTATGTACCAAGATGAGGCGAAATGCCATGTGAGTTTCCCCAAAAGACGCATTACGGTGAATAAAAGTACCATATTTAGATCTATACTCTACAAATCTAAAACAATTCCAAGACAAATGAGGATATGCCACCTATTATTGTACTTATATACCAGACAAATGTACAAATTCTTCCCAAAGCCCAAGGGGTTAGCTCAAAATTTTGACATTGATGTTGCTGGGCATTTGTCTAGTTCAATGCCAGCAGGTGCCTTCTTTGAATCCTCTAGGGTGAGGCACACTAGTCTACACTGACAGGTTTATTAGGGATGTCATCCATAATTGTGAAGAAGCTTCCCTTGGGTTTCCCACAGGGTTTTCCTTGGAAAAAAGAAGTACAATGCCTAAAATGGCTAGATTCTAAAGACAATGTATTCAGCAAAAGGTGGATAAATGGGTGTATATTTATTATTTGATAATCATTAAATAATCATAACAACTGAGATCCAAAAAACTACAGGTAGAATTACAGATAATCCTTCTATAAGACAACATAAAACATGAAGTTATATATATTATGATAAAAAATTAAATAAAATGTAGTTAGAGACTAGCATTACACTTAGAATATAACATTGATTTTTCATATATAAAATAGAATTCAGAGATTGAAAAGAGTAGAAAAATGCACCTTGTGATCATGTTCCTCAGCAAAATACTCTCTATTAACATCACTCCTTGGAATAGCCGCATTGGAGTTAATGGCCAAGGTTGTATCTTGAACTTGGACTGGAAATCCATATTCAAGATCAAGCAGACACACCTAACAAACGTTTTTGAGTTTACAGCATGTTTGGAAAACCTCTGTTTTCTTGTACCTTGCATCACGGCCTGGTCTCCACCTGAAAACTATAAATGGCCTGGTGCAAATTTTATACTCTTTGTCAAAATTTTCTTTTGTCTGCACCCAAAAAAAAAAAATCATTTAAACTCAATTCAACCACATATATGTCAGTGCTTTTATAATCCATATATAAATATACATTACATATAGTACATAAGCGCTACAATTTGAAATCAGAAAATTCATGCATAAGAAACAAGGATACAATAAAATAACTAAGAAATTTAAAATTTGATCTCTTTTATGTTTTAAGTAACGATACAATAAAATAACTAGAGAAATAAGACAGGATACTACCTCTCAAAATCTATCTCTCTACTATTTCAAACTTGCCTATTGTGTTTTTCCTACAGGCAGTACATCATAGAGTTGTAAACATCAGCACCTTCCAAAATTTTTAAAAAATTAGATCATCCTTCTTGACCACGTTCTCATGTTTTGATTTGAACATTAAAGTGAGCTAGCAGCCTAGAAGAGTAACTAGCATGGTCAATGATCTCAACTCAGCTAAGCTATTGTGCACCACATGTTGGAATAAAATCATACCCTGACATTAATGCATACCACATAAAACATTAGTTATGAAAACATAGTAATGCTTCAATAACAAGTAAAGTGATATCTCACGTGTCAACGACACTTAGAAATGATGGATAATATCACATTCAACTCTAAAGGAAACAAACTCCCTAGAAGACAAAGTGAACATAAAAGGATGGTTTTGCAAGGGGGGTTTTTTAATAACTGACTCGACACGCATGCCTTCTTCAATATCAGTAGGAGAGACTTTATCACCCAGTCCAACCACAAACTGCATTCCCAAGAGAAAGATATTTAATAACACCAATTATAATTAGTTGAAAAATGCCTCTTGGTATAATAACCAAGTATAATTGACATAGGGATGGTAAACATAAAAGTTCAATAACAACTATAGATCACCAAATGATGTTTAAACATTCCTTCAACAATGTTTGACATCACGCAAACATGAGTTGGAAACATTGACTAATAAGCACCACGTGATATCAATAAAAAATGATAAAGACATTGATGTACACTACATAGTGACTATAAGAGTATCCATATGGAGGACTAGAATGACATATGTATCATACAACTCCTACGAAAACTAAAACCCAATTGTAAGGTATTGATGCAAATAGGTGAAACATTAAGGTTGATGTGATCGATATTGCCATTTTTATTGATAGAGTGATCAAAGCAATTACCCTCCCCTCCCTTTCTAGTTTTGGGTATCTCCTTCATGGTTTATAAAACACAAAAGAGAATAAAAGTAAGATTTACAGTTTATTTTTTGTTTACATTAATGAACCCCCACAAAAAAAAGGATACTCGATTTGAGTGTCTTCTTCTTTGTTTAATGATGTGAACGGAGAGATAATGATATGCTTGGTACGAGGTGTTTTCTTCATGAGTTTTTAATGAGCCAAAAAAATATAAAAGTATGGTTATAACCCTTCACATATTAATGAGCATGAAAATAATAGAAAGTGAGATTCCTTGAAGAAATAACTAATATAAAGGGTAACAACTTATTTCAAACTAACAAAACCATTGTAAGTAAATACAAGTAGATATGTTATTAGGATTTTGTATAGCTGTTACAGGCTTTTGCTTACACAAGCAGATACTTGGGTCCACCTTGCACTTTGGGAAGCCTCTATGAGCCATAGTATTATTCCTACCTCTTTCGGTGGTGCCCACAACCCTACACCTTCTCCTCTCCAACATTAAATTCATTTACGCTCATCCTTACCTGGTGTTTACACCATTGAAGCTCCTTCCTTTTGGACATGGCTATATCCATTTGAAGTCTTTACCTTTGTGCATACCCATACTTGATTACTCTCGTGCTTGACAACTCCAATGCCACGACAAAGATCCAAATCCTGTTGAGGGTCCTCTTCTCAAGTAGAAGGGAGTGCTCAAGGCACACTTCAAGCTCATAAGGAAGCACGGAGATATCATTCCCAAACCCCTGCTCCTATACAACAGGAAATCAACTATGTTGATATTGAGTTTCATGTTCAACATGATGAGCAAGTTGTTGAGGAGGTCTTCGCCTATAAGGTTGAGTGGGTGATTGATTCAGGCCATACTTTAGGGTGCCAAAACTAATATCTATGTATAATCGAGTTATATTAGAACATGAAATCACTCCCAAAAAAGTATTTTCTTAGAGCATAATGAAGCTCGCAAAGAGATATTATTACATATTGATGAACTACAAATGGAGCACAAGGATCCCAGTTTGCAACACTGTGACATCTCTACCAAGTTGGCCCTTCAAATTTAATATATGGGACGGAGAACAAAGCCGAGAACTAAATATCAATCTCCCCAGGGGTTGCATGGTAATAGAATGGGCTGCCACTATTCATGCCATGGACAATGAAACTAAGAACTTGTTGTGAAAACTTGTGCCCAGATTGAGCATACAGTGTTTAAGTATTGGCATGAAGGTTTAAGTTCTTAATGAGATCACAGCTTTGTCATTATGAATAAAACTTCAAACCATAACACAAGACATTAAAGCCTATGAATCTAATAATTGAAGACTGCTACTCAAAAGATCTTATTCTATTGTAAACTACTGCTCAGTAGAGCTTATTCATTTCTTATCCTGCTGTAGCATGTGCCAAAATAAGGCTGCCAATTGAAATTAGTGAATTAATGCAGCCACCTCATGGATACAATGGTCCTTTCCTCTATGCTTATTCATCATGCAAAACTATGAAACCTCAAAACCAAAATGTTTACAGGATGGAATATTGTCATTGTTGGGCTACAATAGAACCTGAGTACTTGCAAATGAAAAATGTCATCAATTTTGATGCAACAGTGGACATGATTTGCCACAAGATATGTGTAGTTGTTCTAAAGAGGATTGTTATAAACTCTGTCAAACCACATACTGCCCCCTTTTCTTGAAACTCCCATTTTTCCATCACATGAGAGAATATAATATTGTCCAAATGATTGTTGTTAAAGGTCTGTATTGGATAGATGAAAACTTGTCACAAGGAAAGCATGATCTGCAATTCTGTCTTTTAAGGAATATTGATTCCATAGTCTTCCATAACCATTATTAGGCCACCACAAGTGCTAGTAATGCAACCCATCTAGCAGTTATGAACCTAAGGCTCTAGGTGATAGGCCTATAAATAGTTGGGGAATGCAGTCCACTATCATAGCTATAGATTTTCCCCTGAGAGATCACATCCACATTATTACAGGAAAACAATTATGAAGTAGTAATATGTAGTGTAGAGCACTCCTTGCTGGTTATTATGGAGTAGCAAGGCCACCAGACCAAATTCTTCCAACCCTAGGTCACTAACTCTACTAGTTCTTATGTTTCAGTAGGGGTAGTGTCTTCCTGGTGTTCTAGGATTTCTTCTGCCCTTACTTGTTTTTCTGGAGTAGAAAGGGTTTGGGTGGTGGTAGGAATGTATCATGTCCTCTTCTTTCCTGGAACACAGGGGGGTCTATTTTGATGCCTTCTCATTCTCTCGGTGGTTGGTTTGCTACTAATTATCTCAACGTCAATATCACTATACTTCTATGGTGTAATAGAATTTGTCTCTTCTTCCTTAATATGAATTAGTAGGTACTTTGTAGCCAAGGGATTCATGACAATATATTCTTCCTCCTTCGCAATTTCAATGGGTGGAGTCACACAACATTGGGATCATTTAGTGAAGTTGCAACCATTGGAGTTGCAATGACTTCTTCCCAGGTTTTTCTTGCTTTGTTTAGATCTTGTACCATGAGTAACCTGATAAGGCCATGGCGAGAGATGAAATATCTTGGTATGTTTTCTTTTTGTGCATGGGCTTCCTTATTTTGCAGAGACTTGAGAAGGAAGTACAACATATTGACATTGTGACAGTGTCTGAGATGGTCAAGGAAACAAATTTTCATATTCCTCTAAGCCAAATGAAGCACCTATACTGTCAATAACCTAGTGAATTGACTATGGCTCAAAGTTTTTACTGAAAATTAAATATTAGTTTTAGAATTCACTAGATACATAAAGGAACCTCTCAACTGTCTATAAATTCACTAGATAGCCTGTTTATAATGTGGCAATGATACCAACAAAGAAATGGTAAGAGGTTACCATGGTTTAATGTAGACTCTCTGACCCAGAGCCTACATGATCTCCTTGAGGCTCAGTCTGCATCATGTCAATATGGGGTGTAGCCTGAAAATTAGAAACCAAAATTAATAGAAAATTTTTCAAAAAGAAATATAATAAAAATTATAAATATGCCTAACAAAAAGTATCGATGCCTGTGTCACGACTGGAAACTGAGAAGGAATAATCTCTTCAAGCAGCCCTTGATGTGTAGTGCTAACTTGAAAATTCCATAATGTTAATATTCATACCATATAAAATTATGTGACATAAATTCAATTTCAATTTGAAGTACAAAAATATAGTTAGATATAAATGAATGTGGCACCTGTACATGATCATGTCCATGATCTATAGAATGAGGACCAGGGGTAAGGAAATGTTGTTCTAAGAATGTTGTAAACTGCATAAGTTAAATAAATATATTGGTGTAAGTTTTTGGATCTACTAAATGTATATACACCAAAAAAACATGCATGCACTCTAGCTCATCTTATAAATGTGTATTTTAAAATAGATCAAAACATGCTTGTACATACCTCGCCCATGGTGTGCATTTTTTGTGTAATGGATCACTCATAGAGGTCTCTACATGAGGATGCATACTCCATAATCTCATCTCGCTCCATCTCCCTTAACACGTCATCTGGAATACTCACAAATGAACAAACTCCTGCACTAGATGACGGTTGGCTTGTCCCTAAGCCGACTTCCACCCCTCCTAAAGCAGTTGCAATATGTTCTTGTATCTTCTCCCTCATTTGTGACGCAACACTGGAGATAAGGGCTAAATCCTCTAGAAGTTTAACTACTCTAGGTGGTCAAGGGGCTAAACGAGGTGCTGGAGGCCTAAACCTGACATCTCGCATAGCATCAGATCGTTCATATGTACGACCTTTTTCCATCTCCATATAATTTGGACCCAGTATCTGTATATTTAGGGTCCATGTGCTCCCGGAATTGAGCAAACAACATCCTAACAAAATATTGCGGCACCTCATCATTATTTGGGAACTTCCCGTATGCATACAGGAACTTCTCATAAATGTAAGGTGCAATATTGGGATCATTGAATCTTGCAATCTTCAGACGTTTTTTGTCTTCAGGCCGCAAGTCAAATAGTGAAAAGGCCATTTCTTTAGTGACCCTACTTTTAACTTCATTGTAGGAGTGGATACCAATCATTGACGCTCTCCTCCTACACATCATGTCAAAAAAAACTTGGGTTGATGGTTGAACCCCACGATAAGTCTCTATCAAACTCTCCAAATTGTGCAAAACAATTTGGAGACAATTTCGACTAGTGGAAGAGAGATTGCAACTTTGAAATTCATTACGCAATCTTGTGGAATGCTCCCTCATCCCATCAATAGTAAGTAAGGAGATGGTATCTTCCCAAGGCATCTGCTCAGGAATATCACCGGGATGGGTGTAAAGGGGATCATAGCTCAGATTTCGAGAAAACTCGTGAACCCTACGACCTCTACCCCTAGGAGGGCGACCACCACCACCTATAACATGTTAAATTATTGCACATATTAAAAATTAAATAATTTATAAGCAAAATTTTTATTTAAAAAACTTGTCTGGTCATTTGAAAATACCTGGTGGAAAAACTATCTCTTCCTCTTCGCTCATACTAGGATGGTTCCCTTCCGAGGAATGAACGTCTCTAACACCCACTGTACAAAACATTAAATTGTTTTATAACACAAGTACATGAGACACACAATAAGTTTCACATTAAACATACATCAAACAATAAATTTTCCTTTAGATTTTACCTGGAGGAGAAGTATCAAAGTGTGGGATGGATGCCACAGGCTAGGACATTGTTCTCCTTTTCCCCTCACCAGCAATAGGACCAACCCCAAATCCTACATTTTCACCTATGGAGCATAATTTTTTCACATTAAGCACGTCATTTGAAGAAAAAAAATTCACCTGTTCAACATTGAATATAACGTAAAATTGAACATTTTAACTAGAAATTGATCTAATGTGTACCTATACCATGTATAATATAATCCTCAGAATGGGCTCTATGAAATTGGGGGAAAATGGGAACAGTTCTATGGGGCTCCCCTTGTTCGATTTCCTGTCTAGGTGCACGATTCATATGAGTGCGTCCACCTGTGCAGGACAAAAAAAAATCACATTAATCAATTTTTCACAATGAGAAATAAATATAACCTACTTGAAAACATGATATAACTAAACAACCAATGTACTTGATAATCCTCCTCTCATGGATGGGTCTCTGTAGGGCTCGCCTAATGTCATTGTTGCTATAGTATCAAATCAAATTTCTGCCCCTCATAAACAAATTAGGATACAAATTATCAATCGACAGTCATGTCATCAACCAATGGATAACAAATACTATAGCTCCAACATTTTGAAGCCAACAACAATATTAGTTATATGGTATAAAAAGTATGGTAAGAATTTTTCAATGTTTGGAATTTGGTTAGCAATCTCATATAAAAATTTAATGTTAATAATTTTTTATATCTATTTCCTGTACCCTAAAATTTTAGTTATTAACATCAAAATTTCCAAATTTTATTTACAATCCCAATTAAAACCTCTCCTATTTTCCTTTGCAATAAGTTAAATTGTCTCTATGAGGACATGGTTTGTGTCAAAGTGCAAGGTTACAAGGTTGAGGTTACAGGGACGTAAGGACATATAGGAACATGTGCTTAGGTTACGATGACATGGGTCAAAGGTTACAATTATGCGGCATTGAGGTGGAGCAAGCTATGGACATTAGCATACGAACGCTAGCCAAGTTTACAAAAACATACATGGACACGGGTCAAGGCTATAGTGACTCACCAAGTTATGGGACCGAGGTTACATGCCATATAAGGATGTAACCAATGTTCCTCCGCTCAACATGGCTTCTCTCTAACTATGGATGATTAAATTAGATTTTCACGTATGTTCATTGATAAAAATGCTTGCTCATATGTTTTTATTGATATTATATTGATCTTATCATTTTATTTTTTCTGTGTTATAACATGTATGTGTGAACGCAATGGCATGTTGAAAAGTATAACTAGGTCGGTCTTCATGTTGACTATGTAATTATATTCTTATGTAAAGAAGAAGTCAAAATAATAAGATTTATTTAAGACTCATGATCATGAAGGATCTAGTCAACAAATATACTCCAAGATCTTAGCAAAATACCGTGAAGAGGTGACTCCCAAAATATGCACAAAGATAATCTTATAAACGCTGAAATATCTATTCTTCATGTCGGCCTATAATTAACCATAAATTCCGCTCCCTATTGTGTTGTCTGGTCAGCCTAAAAGACAATTAGATTGTCTATATAAATAACCTCTTTGCGGCTCATTTGAGGAGGAAGTTTTTCGTTCAACCAAGATAGAGTTTTCGGATTTATCTGAGATGGTAAAGAAACTAAAAGGGATGTGGATTCACCTGAAATAGAAGTAACTGAAGATGTAGACTGAAGGTGTAAATTGAAGGTATAGACTACAGATTGATGAAGCTAGTTTGAGAAGAATATAGTGTGGATCCTTATAAGGTTACAATGCAGATATCGTAAGGGTTGTGATGAATTCTGAAGTCTAATGAAAGGAAGGTAAATCTGTGATTTTCCTTCCTAAAATAAAAGTATTACTTCTGCTTAAATCATTTGTGTCATGTACACTTTGGTAATTGACTTGATGAAGGATTAATTAAGAAGAATACATAAGAAAACAAGCTCACAAGTAATTATCAAGAAGAGAATTTATAATCCCTCTAGATTATCAACATGGTTTCAGAGCTATGGTAAAAGATGATCACCTTATAGGCAAGAAGATTTTGAAATTAGAGAAAAGTTATTATTTGGGATCAAATTCAGAGAGAAGAAGTCTTGTGCTTTCACAAAGAAAAAGTTCGATACAAATTCAGTGATACAAATTCTCAACATAAATAGCCCACTGGATTGCACAGAAAAGACATTGACAGAGTTTAGCTTAGTTTGAGATTTTCAAACTAGATTAAAGTGAATCAAATTCAAATCTTCCTCTGAGAGTTTCGGATTAACTTATGGGTTCAGGTCAAAATTTCAGGAGGTCAAGAAAGGATCATATTACAGGTTCGGAGAAAATCTCAGGGACATAGTGATTCGGTGCTAGTTTACAGTGCTACTCAATAATAAGTTTACAGTGATACAGTGGCTCAGTTCAAGTACCAATTATAGTAGATGAAATTTGGATGATGCCACAGTTCAGTATTTCTATGTTTTAGGAGATGATGTCTTGATTTAAATGTATGGTGCCATTCTCCATAATCATCAGTATCAAATGGAAGATCACAGGAAGGTCAAGGGACTACATTTTGGTGTTATATAGAGGTCACAGTACGGTGATGTATCACTGTGGTCTTGATGTTGCTACAACGATAACCTTGTACATGAACATGTTTTGGTTTCAAAGTGCAGCATGTTGCAATCAAGTAATTTTTGGGTTCAATCTTCCACGTCATGTCCTAGTGAAAAGTAGTGCAGAAAAGAGAATATCATCACAAGGTGGATAAAAGAGCAACATCACTATACAAGATCTCAGACTTGGTCAAGGAAGGATATTATCTAAAGACTAGGAACCGAGATTTCCTAGGATTGGTACAGAAGAGTGCAGAAAAGAAGGCTTTATCATCATTACAACAAATATCTAATCCTTACCCTTGAAGAAGATCATTCAAAGAGAAATCACTAACACATCTTTTCTCCACCATCGAAGAAATCAAGATGAAGACTTTATCTTCACTTATCAAGTAAGTATCTTTCATTTTATAATCAAATTTTGCTTAAATGACTTTTTTTTTGCAGGGAGATCTATAATATGTTTGGGTTACCAAGATTCCTTGCATGAGGAGAATAGTCACAATCCTCGAAGAAAGTAAGGTTAAACGTCACTTAAACCAGATTTATACAAAATTGAGGTATCAAAGAATGAAGGGATATCTTCATAAGATCTTAACTGTGAGATATGGAAAAGATGATAAGATGGACAACATAAAAAATAGACAAGAAAAATTACCTCATTCAACTAGTGGTCTCTATACTAGGTGGAAAAAGACAAATCAAGGGAAAAAATGTTGAAGGATAAAAGACTCAAACATTTGCAGAAGGAAAAAGGGAAGTTGAGGAAATTACAAGAAAGATGGTCCTAAAGGGACAATCTCAATAGGAGTAAGAAAAGAAGATTAAAGAAAAAAATCACGCAAACTTATGAATAAGGAATTAATTTATGTTGGAAACAATGTAGCATCCTGATCTAAGCATGGCAGGAACCCCTGGTTTTTTATTTTAGTTTCGTTAGACCCTCACCTGGTTGATTCTGGTTCTAATTTTCAAAACAGGGTATCAACATACCAAATGTCGAAAATACCCTTGAACCTACTAATAATGGATGAAATCCTATATTTATTAATCTTAAACTTGGCATGGGTGGTTGGGGCCTAACCCCAAAGGATGAGGATGACCCACCACCCAATGCTAGGATTTTTATTCTGGAATAACACTTAGTTAGTATTCGAGGGAAAATTAAACCATGATGAGGTTTACTATGGAGGATCTAGAAATTATAAAGAAAATGAAAACCCTTATTGAGAAATATAAATCAGAAAAAGGTCAGCTAGAAAGAGATGCAAGCTAAGATAGAGAAAAGGAGAGAGATTCTATAGAAATGTAGCCATAATTTTCAAGGTTTCTCCTCTAACTCTATAATTGTTAGGGAACACTTTAGACATGTTTCTCCCATTCATGAAAAGCATCCCACATTTTCACTTTAAATTCCACAAACGAGAGAGTATTATTGGTTTTATTCCACCTTCCTCCACCACTACTAGTTGCACTCAGCCCACCATTGAAACCATTGGAATAAGTACAAGGAATATGCTTATGAGTACATGGCCCAATTGTGGTATTATGAAGATATCCCCTTCAATAGTTTCTACTCGGCTTATTATCAATCTACTCTAGAGTTCATAGTTGTTAATAAGAGCTTCAAAGGCCATTTTTACAGATTTAAAAAAAAAGAAATGTTTAATCCATAAATGACTAGTTTATAGAGATTGAAAAATAATGGGGGAAAAAAGGGCGATTTTTTCTCAAATGGATGGAATGATGGAAAGTCTCTTACCATGATTAATTTCCTTTTTTTATTTTCACACAAGGATCCTTGTTTTTGAGATTAATAAATGCATCTAATTGTTATTTCAGCTATGAAATGTGATTGTCCTCAAGCTGGGTGTGGATAATGTTGTTTAGGTTATCACCGATAATGCCTCTAACTATGTTGTTGTTGGTAAGAAGTTGGGTGGAAAAAAACCCAACCACACTACAAACTACATGCATTCCAACTACCTAAACTTTTCATATTTGGTGTCTAATTATTTGGATTTACATTGAAATCCATGAATATGTATTTTTTAATATTTTATGTTGTTTTTAGTAAATTTGTTCAAAAACTAGTCTATATGGACCACTTTCTTGTATTGGTTTGGTAGAACCCTTAACTAGTTGATTTTGGTTGTGGTTTTCAAAAAATTGGTCTCACCATACCAAAAGCCAATAAGCCTATTGGACCTACCAATCATGGATGGGAACCAATTATTTTTATCCCTAAAATTGTTCTGGATGATTGGGGCCTAACCCCCAAGGGCCATGGTGATCCACCACCCAATTTTGCTTTATGTTTATCCCAAACCTTGAGCCATTATACTTTCACAAACTATATGTTTTGAACTTTGGTAAATATTTTTATTGTTTAAGGGGTGTTGGATAACCATTTCTGGGAAATGTTCTTTAAGCCCAATCAATTTTGAGAGGGAGTGTTGAAATTTGGAGTAGCTTTGGGATGAACTCCCCCAAGAGAAGCCGAACTACCCCAATTCAAGGAGAAACCATCTTGACCCAAAGAGAATTTATTTGGATAAAGGAAAATTATTATTATTAATGTGTTCAAATAGACTTGGTATTCCTCCTACCATTTAATGTGGCATAAAATTTATTTGGGTGAGCAATCATCAAGGTGAATATATTTAAATATTCTTGAGGGCAAATTAAAAGAGGCTTTTCGTCAAAGTCAACCTCACAAATGAAGGGTCACATTGACACCAAAAGGCACCCCTTGATTCCTCCATCTATTTATATAAATAGAAGGCCTGGGAGCTCTTTTAAATCATATTAACTGCATCAGAAAAAAGTTAAAAAGGGCTTCTGAGGTAGTCGCAGGATTGAGAGCCCTAGCCGAAGTGGAAAAAGGAGAGTTTTGGTGTCTATGGTGTATGATCTAATTGGTCGAGTAAGGAAGGAGGCTAGCCAATATTGTTTGGAGTATTTCTGTGCATGTTTAGTGACACAGTCTCTATGAATAGTTTGCATACTTTTTTTGTCTTAGAGGTAAGGCTGAGCCCCTATGGTAACCTATTTGGAGGGTTGTAAGGCATGTCTTGGAGCACCAAATCAAAGCAGGCAACAAGCTGAGTTCGTGGATGAATATGTGCATGCACGAGGGCTGATTTTTCTTGGGAATATGGTTGCATATTCTGAGTTGGTTTCCGGAGGTTCGAGCCCTAAATTGGATCAGATTTGAGGTCATTCAATGCTGGAACAAACCTATGTCTAAGGGCCAAATTTTCTAGTGAAACAACGTTGAAGATAAGGTTTGTTTGCAAGTGGTTTGTAAGCTAGAATTGGAGTTGTAGCATTAGCTACAAGAAGCCCTAACCGAGGCTGAATCTTTACAGATTAAAAGTGTGCAAAGGTCCAAGTTTTCATGAGCAAAAGTTAATGTCCTCAAGGGTAAGTAATTGTATTCTATTTCGATTATTTGCTAGAAGATATGGTCTGCCCTTGTATATGTTTAAACAATAATGTTAAGTGACCTAATTATAGTGAATTTGGAGGCTTGTTAGAGGTTTCTTGGTGTGCCATAGCACTGTGAACTATGGAAAACTAAATACAAATAAGTGGAAAAAGTATTGATACAATTAAGTGGACAAAGTATTGGACAAATTATTGCACGAAAATGGCTGGTTGTCAAGCCTCAAAACAAATCCATTCAACCAAAATCATCGAGCCTCAAAACAGAGTCATCAAATTTCATTGTAGAGACATATAAAGATCCATTAAGTAACCTTCCACAGTGAGTGAGAGGCCCTAATCTAAATATAAAAGACTCTTGCATTTACCCCGTGCTAGATAAACAAGATCGCCCTGATCCATGTGAAAGACCCTTGCAAATATTTCAGACCAATAGTGATCGATAATCACGAAAGATTCTCCATTCACTATATCTTCTGGGGTTTAAATTTTTATTACAATCATCAAAAGGGTCACACCGGACAGGGTTTTCCTTTTTTGGCTCAGGAGACCTTTCAAAAGTTTTGAAACTGCTATATTATGATGTTGTGACTATGGGGTTTATAGGCAAGGCAACACATTTTTTATCATGTTTATATCTATATCGAGCTACCGCTGCATGTGGTGTTAACAAATTATGTTTAATGATTACAGAGGCAAGTTGTGAAACCAATTAATCTGCTCATGGGGTGAAGGTGCCATGTACAGTGTATATGAGAGGAAAATAATGATTGTATTAGCTTCTTCGAGAGGATTACAATATTTAAATGAGATTGGAGAACCTGGCACAACTTCAGGAATTCAATTTGATCTCCAATTATAATAATGCTCCCTACAGTGATAAGCCTGAAATCCTCAGTTTCTCTAATTTGTAGATGAAACTCAGCTCCAGGAGTAATACAGAGGTGGATTTGGCCTATTTATAGATTGAGTAACTCACTCCCAAATGGATCTGGAACTCGACCCCTGAATGATGAAATTCCTAGAATTGGTCTCCTACAGTAAAAAACTCAGTCTACCAAGGATAGTTTCGGCCTATGCAATTAAAATCTCCATGAAGAAATGAACCTTAACCTTCAAATGAGAAAGGATGAATTTAACCTTATTACTCCAGCTATGTAATCAAGCTTGGCCCTTTTTATAATTCTTGGTTCATACCTTGAAGATGATGTTTGGCCTGCAAATAAATGATGCTCTCGTCCTAAGATAAGGATAGATTTGATCCCTAAAAATAATTAATCTCGGCCTCCCCAAATTCTCTAATATAAATATAAAAGACTCCATTAGACGGGGTTTATATGCAAGGCAACACATTTTTGTCTCTAAAAAAAGAAATATTCAATGGTCAACTGAAGAATCTTACCTGGCTGGCTAGATGATAACGATGGCTCGGCGGTGACAGCTCCAATCCAAACGACAACTCTAGTCCAACAAAACATGAAAAAGAAAGCTCAAAAATGTAAATGACAGTGTAGAATGTCAGGTGAGTTAAGAAATTTGGGGTTTTATTATAAGAATAAAACTCTCGGATGAGAGTTAAAAAAAACTCTCGGACGAGAGTTAAAAAAACTCTCGTCCGAGAATCTTCCTGAGAGTTTATGTCAACACAACTCTCAGACAAGAAAATACTTAACCCTCGTCCGAGAGAATTTTAACTTCGGTCAAGCCCAATCAAACTCTCGGCTGAAACATTAAAAATGTCCCGGATGAGAGTTTTAAAAACTCTCGGTCGAGAAATAGAGTTGACTATTTTCTCGGATGAGAAATTAAAAATTTCACCCAAATTCTAGCCCTCCGCCAAAAATTGTTTCCCAACTTCGGGATTTCGCCTAGGAGTCCCATCCGGAATATGGCCCGACTTCTATTTACTTAAATATAAGCCTTGGCTTAAGAAGACTGTAGGAGAGAGAAGCATGCATGTGCTTTTGAATGATAAAAAGAGTGTGCCCAGTGAAATGTTCAATTCTCAAGGTATCGAGGTTATTTCACTGCGAGGGAGAGAAATTGAGCCTCTAAATGAGTAATAGTACTAATATAATGGAGACACACACACATAAACAAAAAAATAATCATTGAACATCAAGCGAAATAGTTCACATATATCCCACGATCGTTAAATCATTACAAAAAATTTCCAATAAGTTAAGCACCAAAGTCACCGAAATAGTTCATTTACTTCAATACATATTAAATCCAACATAAAATGAAAAAATTATAAGAATAGGCCGAAAACATCTATGATTCATGCATGAAAATGTGTTGGCTGAAATTATTCAAGTATTACGCAAAATTTCCAAGATACATAAGTAAAATGAACACCACTAACTACAAAAGTGGAGAGTTAGAGCCACTCCTTACTCCCCAAAAGTACTATCTATATCCCTCTAATGCCTATGGGAGAAGCCATGGTTAAAATTCCTTTGCATGAGAAATGAAGATCCTTTTATAACTTGAGGCATTCCCTTTCATATCCTAATTACTCTTTACTTCCAAACTTCTAATGACCTTTGGACTTATATAACCTATGGACTTCCAAATGGATTTAGAAATTACATATGACTCTTGGTATTACATGTCTTTTGGAATTATATACATGGCTCTTTTTTCCATACATGACTCTTGGACTTCCACTTCTTTGTATTTACAATAAACACATGATTACATCATTGCTTGCACATCATCATGTGAAGGGGACATGACAATTCACTAACATTGATGACTTGGACTTGTAGTGACTGATGATATGGAGATTATTTAATGGTGACATGGTTTCCACTTATGTCGTTCTCTTGCATGTGGCTTCTTATCATTAATGTCTTCACCCTCCAGAGGGTCTTTGATCTAATGGAGTCTCCAGGGGTGCTTTGATCATCAAGACTCCAATATGATTGTTTTCGTTAATGCTTCCTTTGTCAGCCTTATTTTCCCAATATAATTCATGACTCCTTTCTATGTTGTTCTTAAAATACTTGTAACTACAATCACTCATGAAAAGAAAACATCAATCTAAAAAATCCCCTATTCTAGCATGTTTCATGCATATTTTCTGTTCATGTCTTAATAATTCACTTGGAATGAGCAAGGAGAGATTTTGAGCACAAGGGAACACTTCAAAAGGTTGAAGGGCTGAAGAGAGGAAGCTTCAAGGCTTCAGGATGAGCTCATGTGCTCAAGAGAGAAGACAAAAACTCAAGGGAGGGCACATGACACATGTACGAAGGACGAAGGATGAGGATTCAGGATTCTCAAGTTCATTGTGTGCTCAAGGGAGATGATGTGGGCATAGGGAACATATATGAAGGCTTAAGGGAAAGGCTTTGGAGCTTCAGGGTGCTCTCATGTGCTTAATAAGGCAAAGGATGGAACATGATGCAGTGTTGAGGGATGAACAATGAGGCTTCACGACTTCAGGGTGCGCTCATGCACTCAAAAGGGAAAAGGGGGGTGTAGGGTGCATTGATGAAGGATGAAGGGTTTAGCTTCGGGTGTTTGGGGTGTGCTCATGCACTCAAGGAGGACATAGTCCTTTAAGTTGGAGTGCGCTCAAAGGAAGAATTGGTTATTTAGGTCACAATTTAGAATAAGGAATGGGAAAGATGCTTTAGGAGTGCACTATGCCCTCTGGGAGGGAATAAGGCGCATTTTCGAAAAACAAAGGATTCTTACTCAAGGATTAAGAGTGTTCTCATGCTCTCCTTTCCTTAATGGGTTTATTTTGCAACGAAAATTTGTCTAAGTCTTAATGATAACATAAGAGGTGAAAACAATGACTTTAGACATAAAAATCATGTGTTACACATACCAAATCACCAAGATAACTTATAAAAGCTTTTAAAATGATAAATAGACATCAAAGAACCACTTTAAATACATTTTGAAAGTACAACAAATAAGGTGTGTGCATTTGCAACCAAAAAGTGTCGTTTTACAACAAGCAAGGTGTCATGACCATGGAATGCACTAGAGATATTCTAATCAATGCAACGACACATCAGAATGTTTAAGAACACTTGAAACATATAGAATGAATTGAAATGACACTTTATGACCAAGGCAAAACTTGAAATGATAATGAGATAGGCTCCAAAATTTGAATATATCAAAATTTTGAAGGGCATTGTAGTAGCAACAACACTTGGCGACACACTAGGTGGGCTTCAACTTCTCTGATTAGGAAAATCCTTTTCAGTTTAAGGGTCAGTACTTCAGAAATTATTGAGTCACCTATTATATTTCCTTGATTTACCATCTTGACTTGGTTATATGCATAGTACCTAACTTCCTTTGACTTGGTTCAAATTCATAAAAGATATGTCGTTTCACAATTTTTTCAATCTAGGAAAGGGTAATATGCACAATGAGTTTAATATTTTCAGAGTATGAGTTTCATGTATGGTGTTGCTCCGCTGCTATTAGGCCTAGAAATCGCCCTGGTGGAGTCACTACAAGATAACAAACATTTATTTTCTTCCAATAGGCCTGGAAAATACCTTGGCGAAGTTGCTTGCTTCATCTCCTAGCTTAGGAAGCTTTTCTCTTATTTCACCCTTAGTTATTTATTTAATAGGATCATGCTTCGACCCTTATTATTTTCAACGTGTGGAATAGGGATCCCAACTTATTGAGAGAAGAGGATTTCCCTCTTCATAAAATTATTTATATAACCTCTGATATTGGTTTGCTCGCTTTATATTTTCCCCTTATCCTTTATCTACTACATTGGATAAGCATGTAATAGACCAAGTAGATATATACCAAGTTTAGGAGTTTCGATACTAGAATAGGTGTAGATATAATAGGTTCCCTCAAGGTTTTCCTTTTGTATGCATTGTATTTTCCATCCAGACTTAGCTCAAACTATGGAATCTTCCCAAACAAAGAAGAAGAACAAATATATAGCCAAGCATTGTGGTTGTCACATTTTCTCTTTTATTTCACCACAAAGTCTTTCTGAGCTATGCACTTTTCACAAGGTCTTATTTATGTACAATTATCAAAACACAAAATAAGAGAGGGCATGACTTCACATGACAGACATGTGGTTGACATAGACAAAAGGCAATAAACAAAAGGAAAGGTTATTTAGGAAGTGAAACTGAGATTTTCTATTGGAAATAATGCTTCAATCTTGGTCATTTACAAGAAGGGGGTTAGACCTCCCTTCTAAGGATTTCAACTTGAAGGTATTATGACTGAGCTTCTCTCCAATGGTGAATGAGCCAATCGACAAAGGTTGGAATTTTGTGTGTTTTCCTTTCTCTTCATGGGCTTTGTCCCGCTTCAATACTAGTTCACCCACATTGAAACTATTTGTCAATGCGTATTTCTTGTCAAACCAATGCTTAATACAATTTTTATTGACAAAAAATATTTCTTTGTCTTTGAGCCTTTCTTACTCAATTTTGAGAAAAGTATCTATCATGCTTTGAACTAGAAGACAAGGTCTACCTCGGGACACTTGGGAAAGTTTCAAGGATGGGAGATACAGGTTCAAAGGCAATATAAATTATTTACCATAAACTAGAAAGTAAAGTGAGGTTTTGAGGGAAGGCTTAGGAGTTACATGGTCAACCCATAATTCAATTTTCAAAGCATTGTACCAGTTCCTTTTCTCAGAGAAAATGGTTTTCTTGATTATGTTGATAATATTTTTGTTTGTTGACTCAACTAAATGATTTCCCTATGGGTAGTAGTTAGATGCATGCTTTAATACAATAACATTTTCTAATGTGAATTCATAAAGCTTAAACAAAGAAAAATAAGTCGCATTATCAGAGACAAGCGACATTGGAACACCAAACCTAGTTATAATGTTTTGCTTCAAGAAGTGGATGACTTCTTGGTGGTTAAGTTGTCTTAAAGGAATTTCTTCTGTCTACCAAGTAAAATAATTTGTCGCTATTAAAATGTATCGATGTTTCTCAATGAATGTGGAAAAATTTCTCCAATAATATCAAGTCCCAACTTTTGGAATGGTTCCTCGACTACTACTGGTAACAATGTGGCGGCTGACTTCTAATATTGACTGGTGCATCTCTGAAAAGATGGGTACTTGTGAGCATAAGCATGAGCATCCTTGAATAAGGTGGGAAAATAATAACCAAACCTCATTAATTTATGTGTAGTTGTATCACCCGCATAGTGACCACTTTTTGGTCCATCGTGTATATCTCTTAGTACCTTCTTTGTATCTTGTGGCTCAAGGCATATTATCAAGACACCATTATGGTGCTTTCTAAAAGGCACTCCATGAATAAGTTGATAAGATCAAGATTTTAGGTGGATTTCCCTCTTTTGTTTATTCGATAAATGTTTGGTAAGGTGTCGTGATCTAAGAATCATCCTATATCAAAGTACCACGATATTTTTTATTTGGTATGGGGAACATTTTTAAAATTATACATTTCCATTTCCTGCTCCCAACCTTAATATCTTGCTCGGGAGCATCTCTTGCTTCAGATGAAATTGACAAAGATCATGACCCTTAATGGTATGAAATGGTTTGAACTCTAGATCATATTCTTGTAAACAAGTCATCCAATTTTCCCTCTTCTCACCCAACTCTTGTTGCACAAGAAGTGTTCTGGTTGTTGGACGAGGCACAAATATGATCATGTGAGCTTTAAGGAGATAGGACCTGAAATATTTTATTGCCTTATACACAACATAAGCTTATTTATTGACAACAGGATAATTCAACTTTGAACCATGTAATCCAATACTCATGAAAGAAATAGGTCGTTCATTTCCTTCAATTTCCTTATGATTTAGTACAACCACAATAGATGAACCTGAAGAAAACGTGTAAAGCAAGAAATATTTTCCATAATCAGGACTGCATAATGTAGGTGCATTAACGATAACTTGTTTAATTTGAGCAAAAGCATCCTCTTCCCTTTTGTCCCATTTATAAGTCACATATTTCTTAATAATCTCCTGTAAAGTTTTGACTATTTGATCATAATCATAAATGAACTTTCACAGGTGTTATATGAAATATACGACTTTGGACAAAAGTGTCTTCCCTAGAATGGGTGGCTTAGTCTAGAACAACAGAAGGAAAATGTAGCTATTGTTTTCCTTAGAGTAAATATATAATTGGATGAAGCCTACCTGTAATCTAACATATGCTTCACTCCTTTCTTGGATTGAATTCTCCATTCCTAGCTCCCGTCACCAAAATTAGAACCTGCACAATCAGACAACAAAAACCAATGATCTATGGAACCTATGTAGCATCATCTAAATACGTCATTCAATGGATCAACATGGCATTGAAATACATGAAATTATAACATAACATATAGGGAAACAAAGAACTCTTTGCATCAATATAAATGGAAGGATTTATAACCATAAATAGATGTCAATATTATAGAAGATCTCCTCCAGTTTGGCTTGATCCTTCTTTGTCACAAAGTACACCTCTAATCACGCTAATGCATGGAAATTTTCCTCTCTACTACAACGACATAAGGGTATAATTCTATCTCCGAAATCCAACCCCTAGCTTTTGGATGGACAAAAATATATATGTGAGGAGAATAAGTTGGGAGTTATTATCCAACTACCAATCTAAGCTATGAGACCCACTCTTGATGGGAGGATGGGATCAAAGTATAAGGGATGGAAACTCCAAGATAGGGTAGGATACGATCCGAATGTTTTATCTGAGGTAAATGGTTGTAACAAATTCTGGAAGCTTCTAGAAAAGGAGGGTTCCAAAATTTCTCTCTTTTCCTTAATTTCTAGAACCAACGCAAGTGCATAGTAGAGAAACCTGTAGGTGATCAACGCATGCAACATTGGAGCGACCTATAGGTGAACACTTTCAAATAGGAGTCCAGGAAGAATTTTTTCTTAAAATTACTAAAACAAGGTGTTTTCAGGAAAAACTACGGGATATAGGAGTGTCATGCACAAGGCTTTGTGCTATGATGATGTCAATTGGTAAAAGGATGTTGATTGATCCAGTTTGCAGGCTAGCTAACCAGATGTGAAAAAATGGCCTATAATTAAAGGAAATTAATCTTACTTAAGAAATATTACATAACCTTGTTGTTTAACAGGAATGGGATCAAAGTTATAGATTTGGCACTTTCAGAGTCAACTTTTATTCCACTTTTTGCAATGATGTGTCCTGAGAGAGTTCCTTATGACACAACAATGATTATTTTCTTGTGATTGAGAGAAATCCAATATTTACGAAACCGCTAAAATATTTTCCTTAGATGGCGTACATGATCTAATATTATTTTAGAAAACACAGTAACATCATATAAATAAACAACTACACTCACTACTACATTTGGCGGAAATTCCGACACCTGTTTCCGACGCTTTTGACCAAATGTCGGAAATTTTTCCAAATTTTTTCCATCCCGCCCGAAATCGTCGCTATACCGACGTCTATAGAAAAGTGTCGCAATACCGACACTTAAACAAGTGTCGCAATTGAGACGTTTAAAAGAAGGCGTCGTAATTGCAACACGATGGCCCAAAGCGTCGTTATTGGGACGACTCTAAACGTCGCAACTGCGACACAATGTCTAGGTGTCGTCATTGTGACGTTTGGAGGCACCCGTCTTAATAGCGACGCCTTTTCCGCCGTCGGTATAGCGACAGTTATTTTCGCGCTACATAAAAATACCAAACTTATATGGGCACTACATAAAAATTCGAAACTTATATGCGCGCTACATAAAAATGATTTTATTGTTTCGTATTTGTCGCAATAGCTACATTAACGTTTGATATCACGCGCGCATTCGCCCTCTGCTCTTGCAGAACACCATTTTCCCTCAGCATTCGCGCTCAGCTCTTGCAGAATAGCATTTTCCCTCAGCATTCGCCCTCAACGTTCGCCCTCAGCTCTTGCAGAACAGCATTCGCCCTCAGCTCTTGCAAAATGGTAAGTTCTTACTGCAGGCCCTTCCTCCTATAGTAGGGTTGACTCTATTTGGGTTTTTTTGGTCAATTCCATTGGATTTTGTTAGGTTGTAGGGTTCTCTGTAGATTTCAAGAGTCAAGATTCGATACTCTCTATTATCTTCATCACCCAATACAAGATTTAAATTTTTCCCAAAGAAACGCTTATTAATTTGGCAGCCATTATTTCTCCCTGTTTTAAAAACCCTACATTTAAATGAAAACAAGCATCGCATTTCAACTACAAAAATATATTAGTGTTCAAATGTACATGTGTGCTACATTAACGTCTGATATCACGCGCGCATTCGCCCTCCGCTCTTGCAGAACACCATTCGCCCTCAGCATTTGCCCTCAGCTCTTGCGAGCAGTCGCCACAGGCTCTTGCGGAGAAACGCATTCGCCCTCGGCATTCTCCCTGAGCTCTTATGAGCTTGGCATTAAATCACAGATTCGAGGAGACTCTTCCAGAAGCAGAAACGTCGCCCTGCATTCGCCCTCGGCTCTTGCGAGAGCAACATTTCCCTACGACATTACGCCCTCGGCGTTCGCCCTCAGCTCTTGCAAAATGGTAAGTTCTTACTGCAGGCCCTTCCTCCTATAGTAGGGTTGACTCTATTTGGGTTTTTTGGTCAATTCCATTGGATTGTGTTAGGCTGTATGGTTCTCTCTAAATGTCAAGAATCAAGATTCAATACCCTCTATTATCTTCATCACCCAATACAAGATTTAAATTTTTCCCAAAGAAATGCTTATTAATTTGGCAGCCATTATTTCTCCATGCTTTAAAAACCCTACATTTAAATGAAAACAAGCATTGCATTTCAACTACAAAAATCTATTAGTGTTCAAATGTACATGTGTGCATCATAGTGTTCAAATGTACATGTGTGCATCACTTGTGTAGGGTATTCCTTTTCCACTTTCACATTATCCAAGAATGTGTGCGGTATAGTTCATATTTTTTGTGATTTAGATTATCTTGAAAAAGGAAAGGTAAATTATTTCCCATGGAAAAAGAAGGTTTTCCCTTTTTATAGGTTGTTTGGACTTACGTGGAAAAATTTATGGTATACCTTTCATATTATGTAGTTTAAATTTGAATTAACAGATTATTCTACATGAAAATATAATTACCTATGTGATGTCCTTCATCACTAATTAAAATTATAGGGTTTCAATTTCCTAGACTCTAACTCATCTGATGCTAAATTCTAGGTTTTCATTGGTGGATCACTCTTTCATTGATTTCCTTTCCCTCTGGATCTTGTCATACTTTAAAAGTCATCAATGATACATATATTATTTCAGGTATCCCAAAAGGCTTTATAGTAGAACATATTGTGAAGTTTTTTTTGACACTTGAGGATTCTTTTTAGAACTGCAACGTGGTCTATGCTATCGAGTTATATATCAAGCAACTTGTCCTTAATAACCACACTATGAGGTAGGTTCAACCAGTTTGAACTTGTTGGGACAAGCATATGAAGTTGTGTGATGAGTCCATATCACGGGTCTATTATGGTGAAAAAATTGAAGACACGTAATGATAGTTATTATGTTAACATTACTAGAAACATTTTCGAAATTATCCATGCTATCAAGATGTCAAAATTCCAGGCATTAGGTGTCAATACTCGTAGCTAATAGATAATAATAATAATATAAAAAAATCACAAATTTATTCTTGAAATATGATTGTTACACATTGGTAACCTAGTTCATGAGTTACTATCACCCAAAGACTGCAAAACAAACTTAAAATATAAATTAAACCAACATGAGAATCCAACTAAGGGTTTCTCGACAAAATCATGCCATAACCTAGCATTTTGAAACCCAAATATGAATCCATCATAAGTAATATAATGCAAACTCAGATGGATTTTCAATGCATTTTTTCATGCTACACTTATTCTCTGTCTAGATATCATTTTTTAAATGGAACCATTAGTCAAGCCCACAGTCCTTTTTATGTGAAAAATTTCAGCTCTATTTGAGCTCTTTTTTGCTCCACCACCTCCATAAACCAGTGTTACACGGGGTCTCGCCCCCCCAGCTAGGGGTCTAGATTCCTCGCCCCCTCGCGCTCCGGGGTCTTGGGGACTTCTAGGGGATGTTTCCCTCACGCCCCCTCACGTCCCCTCACCGCCCCTTTTAGGTTATGGTTTCGTGTTAAAAGTTGATGTGCCACTTAGCATATTTGAGAATCCAAGTGATTCTGATTCAGATGGTGACATGGTTGATCTTGATATATTCGTGCAGAAGTTGGATGCAAAGACTAGTGGGGCATTAACTTGAGCATTTATGCTCATTTATCAGTATGATGATATCATTTGATATTCATATTTTATGTTTTATGTTTTATGTTTTATGTTTCAGACATAACTTATTTGCGTTTAAGTTTTATGTTTCAGACTTGAGTTGTAAACTTCAGTTTAAACTCTATTTTGAATCTTGATATAATATGTCATATGATATCTTAAACTTTATTTTCATTGTGCATTGTTAGTAGTTACATTAATGATTATATAGTTACAAACTTACAAACTTACATGCATGATTGTATGATGTATGTTTTAACTTTTAACTTTTAAATTTGTTTCAATTTTATGATTCATCATTCATCGATTTGTAATTTTTATCATTTATGATTTATCTTTCATGATGCAAGTGTATGATGACTGTATATACATTCCTTGCAAAAATATAGTTACATTTTAAATATTAAATTTTATAATTTTTATGACCCCGACGTCCCCCCACGTTTCCTAAAAATTAGTAGGGAGCTTTTGCATAGGCCGCTCCCTCGCCCCCTCGCTCCCACCTCCAGGGGACTTGGTGGAACATTTCCATAAACATATGCAAACATATATCATGATCTTGGAATTCCATTACATATGTATGTGCCAATGTTCCATAATCATGCCCCATCATCAATTTAAGAAATTTCCATTGAATATAAAATTATGGAGGGGGGGAACTTTTTGCTGCAACATTTGGCTCAAAATCAGGGACCATCTCCGTATGAGGTGAATGAGAATTATAGATATTTGAAGAAGTAGATTAGTGCCTTTTCCTCTGGCCATGGAGTCATATACAGTCATCCATCACAAAAAAATTTCTTTGTTCATTCTCACCTTGAAAGTTGCAAAAATTCATGCCCTAATTGAAACGACACTAAATTTGAAAGATATAATAAAAATGCAAGCTAGAAGTGCCTATTAATACAAAGGGAAAACCTTCCTACCTACCCTAACTGAGATAAATTTTGATTGAATAGGAAACATGATATTGCCAATGGAGTTGATCCAACAACTTGTTAAATGTATAGGACTAAATCATGCATTTTATTTCCAGGAAAACATGCGCATGAAGAGAAAAAGTGCAGAATTAATGGAAAATCTATACATGCCACTTATAAAAACTACACCAAAAGGTCAAAAAATATTTAAGGCCTTAACTTAATTTGAATCCAAACATGACAAAACATGATTAGTGAAAACACGAGAGTGGTGTGGGTGAACAACATAAATAAAAAGTGAAGATACCTTTCCCCAAGATGCCTTTGTCACCGTTGTATGAAAACATGTTTTCCTTTCCCTTTATACATGCAAGTGAATGCATTATAGGTATGGTGTTTTCCCAGAATAGGATAAGCCTACTTAAATATATCATTTGTGGATTGAATGTTTGGGTGCCTTAATGTGCAATGACATGTTTCCAGGACTGAATTCAATGCAAGGCATATTTGAAACTCTAACTCTGTCTTCCGGTGTCTTATTAGAAATTATTTCAGTTTTCATTTTGTATTTTCAAGTTAGATATTTTTTTCAAGTTTTTACATTTATAATTTTATTGCAATGTGGCAGACTGATCAGAGCAGTGCAGGAACAACCTCGAGACGGGATGATCGCGAAAAGAGGCCAGTGGAAGAACATGTAAAGTGCCAACATTGCTCTATCTTCAGGTATTTTAGTTATTTACATAATTGAAATAATATTAATTTTGTTCAAATATGCAGACACCTAGCCATGGTATGCCTGATGATTCCCTCTTTGAGGAAGAGCTTTCTTCATCCCTATCTCCAGTGTTGTTGTTGCCGCAAAAAGGCACGAGATGCAAGGTCGGAATTTAATGCTTTGATAGACGCGCCTCAAACACCTGAAACAGAAGAGAGGATACAACATCTTATGAGGTAGCTAAATAGATATCAGGTAATAATAAAAATTCAAAAGGATATTTTTTTTGTTCTGCATGAGATGAATTGTGATAGTTTGATTTTTAATTTTTACATTGACTAAACTAACAAAAAGTTCTTTTGTATGTAGCGTTTACTGGCATTTGCTGAACCCGGTGTTGGTGGTAGTGGGACACAAGGGCAAGAGATTGCCCAACAACCCTCTCGTACACCTTCTACTCCTTTAGGTGCTAGCCAAGAAACACACCCTGCCCAAGCAGACACCCAGCCAACCGCTGAACGTGTTGGCAATGATAAGGCTGATATGGCCAACTACATTATTGCGTTTCCTGGAGCTACACGTGTCAGCTCCACAGGGACCATTAATGGCACGTTGTTGGTGAACGATGAGGGTGTCCCTATAAAGCATGTACAACTCCCAGGTAAATTTTAATATTTTAACTATTTCATGTACTTTATCTAAAACATATTTATCATGATTTTATTTTTAAATTAATGATAATATCTTCTTTTTCTTTTGGTTTTATTCTGTGTAGGAAACAATGAGTTCTACAGGATTCTGGAGAGCCATGCGTTGGTAATTTTTGGCCCAACCATACGTACAGGGTGGAATTCCCAGAATTCCAACTTGAAAAAAGAACTTCTAGATTATCTAGAAGCCCTTTTTGGGGTCGGCACATTTGACAGAAAAGCGGTGGCTCAGGTAGCCGGCAAATATTTGAAATATACCAGAAACACCTATAGGACGCAATTGCAATTTAACCCTAGATATGAGCGTCCTCTCGCAGTTTCAGAGAGTGAGTGGAGAGCACTCATCCATGACGGAAAAGAGAAAAGGGCAAAGAAAGAAGGAAAAATGCCAACTGGACCCGCAAGGTAAATTACAACTTTAATTCAATGGCTTTAATTTTCTTTATGTCTAAAATAAAAGTGTGCTACGTCATATCTGACTTCAATCTTTTGATGCTAGGTTGCCTGACACCTCAAAGGCAACCAAAGCTAGGATAGAGAAAAAGGGCCATCACAAGCTCGGCTAGGGTGGCTACTTGAAATTAGCTGCAAGAATTGTAATTAAGTAGCTAAACATCTTATAATTAATTGTATCGCCTTCCAACGTTTTTGTAATTTATCAAATATGATTAAAAATACACAATCATATGTAATGTAGGGTGATGACTTCAGAACAGAAACTACAGAGGAAGATAAAAATATCGCTTTCCGTTTCGGCTATCAAGCTGTAGTTGAACATCGCAGAAGCTTGGGGCAGGTCCCAAGATCCAGAATGCCTGATAAGGTAAAACATTAACCTTTCAATATTTTTGTTTTCGTCCATAAATTTAATGTCTAACAACTTTGTTTAAATTAGGGGAGCAACACTACTGACGAGGCAAATAACCCAGTTTTAGAGCCAGATGTAGATGATCCTCACGTGCAACTTGATCATTGTAGTGGGGACCAGGCCAACAATGCTACTATCAGTGAGGGCCGTGACGGTAATTAATTTCCACTTATAATTTTTTATAATTATACCTTGATGGTTGTCCTTATAAAGTTTTTTGTTTAAATGACAGAGAATGTTTCCCTTGAGGATCTTACCACCAGAGAGGAAGACAGGGCAACAGTCCCAACGACGACAACTGGTGCACCAGGTAAATAATCTCATTGCAATTTTTTTTATTAATATTACCGAACTAGTTTAATGATATTTAAAAACTGACAATTAAAATTTAATATTATCTGTTTTTGTAGGCGATGCCCTGTCACTGGATGAGACCAGACATCGTGACTACGCAACTAGGTCAGCGGCGACAACTGGTGCACCAGGTAAATAATCTCATTACAATTTTTTTTATTAATATTACCGAACTAGTTCAATGATATTTAAAAACTGACAATTAAAATTTAATATTATCTGTTTTTGTAGGCGATGCCCCGTCACTGGATGAGCCCAGACATCGTGAATACGCAACTAGGTCGGCAGTGCGGGTTGAAAGGCACGAAACAGGAGCAGAGCACGATGATATTGATGATGTAATTAGGAGCTTTAAAAATAGGAAGAAGAAAAAGAAAATTTGACAATGTAAAATATTGTATTATTATAAGACAAACATTACCATACTTGGAACGTTTTTTTGCGTTATATAAAAAACTCATTTATCATACTATTTTTATGTCAAGCATTAATTGCAATGTTTCCTTGCGTACTTTTTGTTGAATTATTTTTTTATTAGTTATTGAATATTTTTTTTTATGCTCATGAAAGTAAAAAATGAAATATAGATTGGGTATTGGGGAATTGAGAGTGATGTGAGGGGGGGGGAGGCCATAAGAGCTTCCACCTTCACGTGGTTGGCCCTATTTAGTAGAGAATAATTTATTGGAGCGATTTAATCTTGGAGCAAACCTCCCTCGATCCAACGTAGCAACAAAAAAGTCACTGTTGACTTAGTTGCTACTCTTTCAAATCGTGGGAGGCTTGTTCCAAGTTCATGCGACTCCAATAAATTGTTCTTGAAAAGAAGAGGAGCTTATTCAGGTATGTTTTGACATTTTCAACATATGTTCTAACATTATCATAAGAATGCATCTTAGAGTAAAAAATACTACATCAATTATTTGTATTTATTGTATAGATAATGATGGATTTTGATTGACTTGGCAGTGCAGGTACAAATCCTCTTGCATCATGAGCAATACAACTTGTCAACCAGGGTCATGTCCAGGATATTTTTGCTTGTGCGCTTGACCAAGTTCTTAATGTCACATTTTGTAAGTTCCTTTACAGTTCATAATTCAATATTAAGCTTGTTCATGATTATTATCTAGGTTTTTTGTATGTTTTTTTTCATCTATTTGATTGTAAGCAACTCTGCATGTTTCCTGTTGTTCACTATGATTTCTCCCATTACCACTCCCAGGATGAATCCGACTTTGTTGTTACATAGGTTACTTTATTGTTACTATGATTTCTCCATTTACGAATTCATAGGTTACATCATGTAAAGTTGTCAATCTCAGGTTGGTGATGAGCTTTAGTTCTCCAGATTTGGGGCTTTTCTGATATTTTCTCCCTCATGTCATTCCTGAATCACCTCGTTGTTTGAGCATGCCAATTGTCTACCACTTGTACCAATTGGCACATGTCAATCTCTGAGTGGTGCCACATTTCACCTATTTTCGGTGAGAGTTTAGGGTTTCTCTAACATAGCTTCAGAAATCCGATTCAGTGCCTGCTTGAATATTGTCACATAATACTTATGGTTTGGATTGATGAGCATGTTCTGAATGTTTGGTTGATTCATAAGAACCACCCATAAATCTCCCTTCCTCTAACACACAGAAAATAAAAATTTCTTTGACAGGAGACAGAGTTTCAATACTTTGAAAACAAACTTCTATTCCCTTCAATAACTCAAAAAAAAACTATTACACTACTTCCTCATTGAGAGGGATTACAAAATTATGTCTGCTACAAAACGCAGTGCATAAAACCAACTCACTGTCTGTTCAAAACAAACATACTCTGTCTCTAAGACACTCTGCTGTGTTTTTCCCTTTCGCACTGCTGTGCATACACACTTAAAAAGTTACACTCAGTTTTTCACTTTTTACACACTGCTATGTAATAAAAAATTTACGTATTGTCTATAAAAAAAACTACCAAGCTTTTTCGACCTTTTTATTTTTATATGCCGGAACATATAAAACATATTATAATAAACCCTCTTTTAAAAAAAATAAAATTAAAACTAAATTCTATGGCCCACCTTTCATTTCGCATGTGATATATATATAACATATGTATATATTAAACTATCAAAACATTAAAGAACCCTTTCCGTCGGACTTCAAAAGTCTAAATAGATTGAATTTCAAACCAAATTCGCGTTTCAAAATGGGATGCTGACGTCTGCCTAATTTTAACTCGAATTCTCAATCCAATGTGCCCTATAAAAAATTCGGGTCCGGTTTTCAGGTTTTCAAATTCCCTTCAATTTCATGCGATCCAATATTAATGCTCCACGTGTCCTCCTTTTGAATTTACAAAACTGTCGGGTAAATTTTTGTTTGTTTAATTTCTGGTTGGTGAATTGCGTTAATGCTGGCTGTTGTGTTTAAATACAATCCTGTACAGAAATATGGTTGTGGCCGTCTACAAAAAAAACTTGCAGGAATTTTAAATGTTGAATTAAATTTCTGGATGGCATGCAAGCAACCTCCAAAAAAAAATGTTGTTGCTGCATCCGTCCTTCTGCTGCAGCAGTTGAAGTTAAAATTCAACAGCACAGGGTTTAATAAGTGAGGGTGTAAAGGTAAATTTTTGTCGATAGTACTGGATTAAGATCATCTATTCATTTTTGTAGGGTCTTATGGTGTTTGGTTTTTTAGTTTGGGTTGGGCTTATTGAGTCTAAGATAGTTTTTGAGTGAAAAAATTGCTATCAGGTATTAAAAATTTTTGGTTCTTTTGTCAAAATTTATGAGCTTGTTAGGAAATACAAAAATGACAATGGTTGTATCTTAAATTTGTGGAAAATAATTTGAAATGAAACCTTTTTGTTTAGGTTGTTGCAGCAGGTGCAAACCCCATTCAAATTACTAGGGGCAGTGACAAGACAATAAAGGCCCTTGTTTCGGAACTCAAAATTTTGTCAAAGGAGGTAAACGCTTGCCTTTTGAGTAGGCTGGTTTTCCTTTTTGCTGATGGTTTGGTGTATCTAATTGAATTAGTTGCCTAAGGTATTTTTGGTTGCAAACTCCTTTTCACTTTTCATACAGTATTGGCCTTGTGGAATACATTTGATTGTGTGGTCTTGTTAGATCTACAACATTTGTAGTTGTTTAGTCTTATGGCCGAGGTGCACTTTTATTATGGAAATAGTTGATGCAATATTGCCATTTAATCCTTACTGCAGGGTAGCATGTTGAGAATTTTTTTGTGAAACATTTGGTATTCAAAATGACACTTGATCTTATACAGCATCATGCACTTGACTTCAAAATTCATATTCAAAGTGTTCCAGACAATTCTTGCAAAATTTCAAATATTTAGGTTGTTTTAAACCATTATCTTTTTCATGCATTGGATGCTGAAAATGTGAAAAAGACTTTGGTATGAAACCAACTGGTGAATAATTTCCAGCACAACAACCACTTCCAAGACATGATTTAGAAGTAGAACAAATGTGCTTATGAAGCATAGAAAGATATCCTTGATGCATTGTCAATGTTTGGCTAGGGTTATTTTTGGGGAAAATAACTCCTTATTCCTAGAATAGTGATCTTCAATACAAGTAAATGCCAGAGAAGAGAGATCATCGTGTGATGCAACAAAACTGAAATTGGACCCCCAAGGAGAGCTGGTGTGTCTACAATCGCTCTGTCAGCATTTTCCCTTGGTGTACCCGTTCTTTTCCTCCAGCCTGAGTCTTAATTGACTTCTTCTTTCTTCGGGTTTATTTATCAAATTCGTAGAATTTGATAAATAAATACTATCCACAATGGTTGGACTTTAATTTATATTCCCGACTTTATATTATCTCCAAGCCTTATAACCAATGTTTAATTTTCAACACTTTGTATTTATACTCCACGTTTCTTTTTAAATAAATAACTTGTAATGAACTTTTGGCTCTATATTTCACCACCCAGCCTTACAACAATCACGCTCCAGACTTATGCTAATTATCCGCCAATTGTTTAATTAAACAATTTCATTATACTCCGGCCCCACCTATATATATATCAATAACCAATCAAACACTCGTATCGTACCTGGCTATCCTCCGCACACCTTAGTTAACCTCCGAGCAAGTTCAACGTGCGACCACCGTCCGATGGCCCTTCTCCAAATCAACGACTCTTGGAAATTTCGCTCGGCTTCCAACGTCGGGCTTTAACGTGCGATGGCATGGGTTAAACGGTTGTTTTCCGGGGTCACTTCGCCATGTGTCGCATTCCCTATGGAATCGCTCGCGAATAGGAAATACCGCCTACTCCACAAAAGCGGTGCGATATGGGCAACCCGCTTTTGTGATTCCGCTCGTGGTTTTGGTAGAGGGCTTGACCACGGGTGCATGTCTGGTTCCGCTATCCTTTTGTTTGTTAACTCATGTCCAATCCTCGGGTCAGGTTCTGAAAGCACAACAATTTTGTCTCTTTATTAAGCGTGATTTTAATATGTGTATTATCAAAGAAAACCAACACAAATTTTATAAGAAAATTGTTCTTAAGTCGAGCCCGCCGGACTTCAAACGGCGATAAACCATAATTCAAACCAAATTCGCGTTCCAAAATAGCCTGCTGACGTCGGCCAATTTTATGACGCGAATTTCTTATCAAATTCGCCCTAATATTTTACGGGTCCGGATTTCCACTGCGCGAGCGGCCCAAACAAAGATCCGCTCCAATCAATTTTTGCCACGTGTCCTCGATAAAAACTTGCCCTGCTCCCGGCTGCGGGTGCATTCGATGGCGTTTAAGGTGATGGGACATGGATATGGCGATTTCATATCATTCGCATTAACATTTAACGTTGTTCAATTAAGTTTTCACATCAAATCTACATTAATTAATTTTTAACACAGTTCAAGATCGGACCTCCACTCCTCTGAGCGATTCCGCACGCTCCAATTTGATCCGGCCTTCGGCTCTCATTATTAATGATCAGAGATTAATTATGACGGGCGTCCTTTGATTGCATTGCAGACGGGTCGACATACAAAATGGCGTTTAGCCATGGCTTTTCAGACAAGCCGGTTGCTGGATTACACTGCCTGGTAACTGTGACGATAAGGAGAAGTGGCCAGCGGAACTTTTGCCTAGACTTTGCTGCATATTTTCATTTCTCTCGTTTCTGTCTCTGTCTGTCTTCCTCTGTTAATTGGAATTCTGCTTCTTCGTCTCTTGTGCCCACTGCGCCTGAGATTGCACCCATGCCTCGCGTGCGTCATAGGATGCGTTGCCGCAGGGGGAGCACTAGAGGTCAATCCCGGCGCGCTCCCTCCAGCACCTCAACAGAGATGACTTTCGGCCAGTCCAGTGATTATTACTTAGGTCGATATCCAAATACTAGGAGTGGGCGGGGTCGGCTTGTAGCATCTGGCCACCAAATGGATTCCACTGCTCCTGGCTTCCCCACCGCTAGTTCACCTTCTCCCACGACGCGCACTACGCAATTTTCCTTTGATTGCACTCTCAACCGCCCGCGAATCACAGCTGTAGTCACTGTGGTCTTCCGCGAGGAGGCCCAAACGGAGGAATAATGCACCCGTCCGGCGGGTCTGAGCTCGGAAAAAGCCGGCCAGCATTCGGGCCTTCAGGAGGGGAGCCGTGGCATGCATGTGGAGGTAGCACCTAGCAATCCTGGACCTTCCGAAGGATGGTGCCGAATCGTGGAGGAACCAGCGGAGGAGTAGTTTGGTTAATTTGTTTTTCTTGCTTAGCAGGCCCAGTTAATTGGGCTGCTTTTAGTTTATTTTACTGTGCTGGACCTTTAAGTAATATTTTTGAATTCTATAAATTAAACGTTCAAGACTGGTTTCCCTGTATGAGGGCAGTCTTCTTAATTTTTTGATTTTTTGATGACAAATTTGCCATGAGTATGGCCAGGCAATGTTTTTGACTTCGGTGTAATTTTATTCGCAATGTTAATAGATTAACTTTACTTTGAATTCTCACATGATTAGCGTTTTTCTTGATATGTTCAAGGATTTTGGGTACTTTAATTTGTATTTGGAACAATGGACGTCGGTACTCTATCTGTTGCTTTACTGTTCTACATACTACTATTTCACTTTCTTATAGATGCCTCGGGCATATTTGAATGCTTTCTCAGATTGTCGATAATCTCCATGTGGACCGTTACTGGATTTTATATCATGTCCCTGTATGTGACATGGGGTATTTTCTATCATTGTCTGGGGTGGGACTTCCACTTTTCTGGATGGATATTTGGGTTCCAATCTTCAGATGTGAAAATGTAATGACTTCATGGACTGTTTTACTTCATATAATATATTCAAAATAACATTTTTTCTCTTCTGAAAAAAAAATGATTAATGTTTATCATTCTGCCTTCAAAACTAGCGATGCGGGTCTATGTTGCTGGTTTATTGATATGGTCTGATGGTCTTTTTATATTTTGGACATATCACACTCCTCACATGATTAGCGTTTTTCTCTGTTCAAGGATTTGGGGTACTTTAATTTGTATTTGGAACAATGGACGTCGGTACTCTATCTGTTGCTTTACTATTCTACATACTGCTATTTCACTTTCTTATAGATGCCTTGAGCATATTTGGATGCTTTCTCAGATTGTCGATAATCTCCATGTGGACCGTTACTGGGTTTTATATCAAGTCCCTGTATGTGACATGGGGTATTTTTCTATCACTGTCTGGAGTGGGACTTCCACTTTTCTGGATGGATATTTGGGTTCCAATCTTCAGATGTGAAAATGTAATGACTTCATGGACTATTTTACTTCATATAATATATTCAAAACAACATTTTTTCTCTTGTGAAAAAAAAAATGATTAATGTTTATCACTCTGCCTTCAAAACTAGTGATGTTGGTCTATGTTGCTGGTTTATTGATATGGTCTAATGGTATTTTTATATTTTGGACATATCACACTCCTCACATGATTAGCGTTTTTCTCTGTTCAAGGATTTTGGGTACTTTAATTTGTATTTGGAACAATGGACGTCGGTACTCTGTCTGTTGCTTTACTATTCTACATACTGCTATTTCACTTTCTTATAGATGCCTCGGGCATATTTGGATGCTTTCTCAAATTGTCGATAGTCTCCATGTGGACCGTTACTGGGTTTTATATCAAGTCCATGTATGTGACATGGGGTATTTTTCTATCACTGTCTGGGGTGGGACTTCCACTTTTATGGATGGATATTTGGGTTCCAATCTTCAGATGTGAAAATGTAATGACTTCATGGACTGTTTTACTTCATATAATATATTCAAAACAACATTTTTTCTCTTGTGAAAAAAAAATGATTAATGTTTATCACTCTGCCTTCAAAACTAGCGATGCTGGTCTATGTTGTTGGTTTATTGATATAGTCTGATGGTCTTTTTATATTTTGGACATATCACACTCCTCACATGATTAGCGTTTTTCTCTGTTGCAGGATTTTGGGTACTTTAATTTGTATTTGGAACAATGGACGTATATACTCTATACATTGCTTTATCTCTCTACATCTTTGCTATTTCACTTTCTGTACAATTGTTTTGCTATTATTTGTAGGGTTTTGAGTCTTCCCATTGAAGCCTCGAAAATCGCTGCTACAACATTGGGGGATAACCACCCGGTCCGGACCTTAATGCAGCTCCTTTTCCGTTTATGATAGTGGCTCCGACTGGTTTAACTAGGTCCAGTTACATTTTCCCTATCGCTATTGGTTTACGATATATCATTAACTACCAATAGACAGGGATATCAGATCAATTCTTCTTGCTGATCAGGCAAGAGAATGACCCTTAAGCTGATTTGGGTTCAGCCAAACCACAACTAAGATTTTTCCTCTTCGAGAAGAGGACTTAAAAGAATGTAGAAATTAATCTAATTGCAAACTTATTCTATAATGCAAGCAAAAAGAAACTAATCTAAATCATATCTCAATTAGGTAGATGAAAATCTAACCCAACTAAGAGCAAGATGATTAAATAATGAGAATTAAAATATGTCTGGTTTTAAATTAATATTAAGCTAACGAAGAAATTCAATTAGCTCACATTTGTGAGTACCAAAACACATTCTATTGAGACCATTTGACTAAAATAATAAATCAACAACACTCCGGAAGAAATTCACAAAAATGATATCGATTATCATATCAGTCAAACTAATAATTAAACAATAACATGTGGAAGAAATTCACAACACATTACTATTTAATAAATTAGTGTTATAAGACAGATTTATGAGTAATGGTTACTCAGAAATCAGAGTTTAATTCATAAGAGCAGAGATACTTAACAATTTGAGACAAATTATCCATATCAACAGAAATGCCAAAACATGAATAAAATGAAACAACAATTTTATTAAAATAAAAATAAAACTGGTATTTGATACAGAAATGCCAAAAATACCAGTTAATTGAATCTGCTTCTCTAATCCTGGTCTCTAACAGTACTTTACATTACTTGAATTTCTGCTTTCAAGACTAGAGCTGCAGAAATGCAAACTCTGCCCATCATGCATAATTCAAGATATAAAGAATAAACCCTCAATAATGTTCAGATCTGAGACTTTCTCTCCTCCCCATCTACAAATCTAAATCCCTATTACAGAAATGCTTTTAGAAGTCTGGAATTGCAGAGGAGAGAAGCCTCCTTTTTACATTTTTCCATCTGCAATTTATAATCCTCCCAAAAGTATTTTTAGAAGAGAGTTTGTTGAAGAAAAATCTGCCCAATCCAACTTTAATTGCTCAAAAAATTCCAATCTTTAATTGTTGGAGTCTTCTCATTGATTGAAATCTTTTTCCTCAATATCTCTTCTATTGTTTTTTCCTGCAAAAAGAAATTAAAATGAATTAAGATGCAACAATAAAATTCAAATATTATTTCTAACATTTAAAACAAATCCAATCAAATTTTATTTAAATAAATAAAAAGGAAATTTGAGCTTCTTATTGATACTCATAATGATCTTAATTAACCAAGGATAATATTGATGCATGAATCAGCAATTATAAGAGGCTGGGCAAATGAAAATGAAGAAAACAAAACTCAGAAAATTGATTTTATTTTTAGAAATTCGGAGCTTGATCTTCTGCCTGATTTTTGACCCAATAAATGATCAAATCTGTTATTGAAACCTCCTCAGAAATGTTCTCCTTGATTTTCTCTTTCTAATGAGCCATCCTGGGCCTCATTTGGCTAAGTAAATCTCAATTTATTAGCCTCCAAGGTTGATAAGTCAAATCTGAAATAAATCTGGAAACTCTGTTGCTGGGCTAAAAAAAATCAGAATTTAAATTAAAAAATTTAATCCTAAATTAGCCTACAATTAACTAATAATTAATTCTAATTTAATTGCTAATTATAAATTAAACTAATTAAATATTAATCTAACTAATTAATATAATTATAAACAAATTAATCTAAATAATAATAAATTTGATTAAATTAACTATATTTTAAATATTAATTAATTTAATCAATTTAAAATTAATTATTTTAAATATTTAAAAATTAAATTAATTATTAAACTAAAACTAAATTAACATTATATTAATTTAAAACTAACCTAATACTAACACTAATATATACTAATACTAACTTTAAACTAACACAAAACTAAAACTAACCTACCACTTAAACTAACCTATCTTACCACTAACGTATACTATTTACCACTAACTTTAATGTTAGACTAACCTAAAAACTAACACTAATATAAAATTAATATTATATTAACATTTAACTAATATAAAATTAAAATAAAAAACTAAGTTAATACTAAAAAAAAACAAACTACTATTACCCTTATGAAAAACTAAGTTAATACTAACCTACGTAAGACTTACCACTAACGTAATAGCTCATCTCATCGAGAAAGAATAAAAATGAACTCATCGCATCGGACTTTAACTCATCGCGTTGCATGGAATGAATGCGATTCATCGCATCGGATAAAATCATTGCATCGGGGTTTTTAAAATATGTTCAATAAAAATTTCCGACCCAATCCCCCGATGCGATGAAAATTATTTTATTTTTTATTTTTATTATATTTTATATATTATTTTTTATATATTAAATTTTAATTAAATTAAATTAACTATATATTAATTTAACTTAATTTAATTAATATTTAATATTATTTTTCTTATTCTGGTTTTATTCTAATGAAATTTAGTTAAGTTGTGAAATTATTGAAACTACAGCCACTTGAATGTTATGGGTTTTCGAGATTAATAATTGATTTGGAAATTGGAGTAAATTTCTTAAATCCCGATAATTAATGATTTGGCCGCATAACTAAAAATGGAAAAATGTTAGTAAAAACTCGCTATGGGTTAATATTTGAAATGAATGCATTATTGAACTAATTTATTTACAAAATGCAATATTGTACATTTTAAGCATTTTTGACCTAGGCTACATAAATAATCAGATTTTCAAAGGAATGCCATTTTCAAACCAGTTGACCAAATGAGGCGAAACAAGCATCAATAGGAAGCTTATAAAAAATCGATTTCAACCAAGCAATCAAAACAAGAATCTAAAGAAAATGAAAAATTAACAAAATCGTAAGATAATTGACTTAATAAAATCATAAAAGGTGTTTAGCTAAAATTTTTATAAAAAGGGTCCCCATTATTTGATGTGAACAAGTTAAAAATGGGAGGTTGTTGTACCGTACAACAATTGGCGATTCACTGGAAGAAACAGTTATCTCTATTTGATAAAAATGAAATTTTCCTAAAATTAAAGTAAAAATAATTAAAGAAGAGAAAATTATTTTTGGAATGTTTGACTAGGTTCATTAATCTGAATAAAAGCAAGAATCATCTTACTATAATTTTCTTAAAATTCCTCATAAATCAAAATATTTCATAACTCTATATCAGTCCTTAATTAGTTGTAGAGATAAAGCAGGGGTCACTTTACAGCTTAGCTTTTAAAATGTACTCATTTGTCACAGGTAGAGCCACTGCTGCCAGCAAATATCTATAGTCTCGACAGGGTTACCTTTTAATCATTAATGATTCAGAATCCTATCTATTTAAGAATTATTGACCTAGAGATAAATCCATTTATATATGTTTATTTTTTATTTTTATTTCTTAAAAGCCATTGTCCTGGTTTGGTAGCCAGATAGTTGACAATGCCATTCACTGGTTATAATTGGACTGAACAAGCTGGCTCGTGATGAGACCCCTTGTCTTATAATTGTTTGCAATCATAAGCCATTACCCTGGTTTGTTTAACAGTGTTGGTAATGTCAACCTATTTTTCCCCTATGATCATGGTAAGCAGGCTCATGATGAGACCTCTTATCTTTTAAGTTTAAATATATTTCTAGATTATATTCTAGAAAAATAAGACTCTTTGGGACAGGGAGAATCATTGACTCCTTAAGAGTTAAGAATGACAATTTTAGAGTTAAAGGTGCTTTGCTGTAAAGTGTCTTTACTTGGTTATAAATAACTTTTCTTGACTGATAATAAAACTTTGAAAGATCTTAATAAAATTTTGAAATCTCAAAATGATTTCAATTTGATGAAAAAAGAAATTTTCAGATTTTATGATACTTTGCCGACTTCTCTTGATTGGTAATTTCTTCCTTAAATATGTTTACCTTTATAATAAGAAAATCAAACTCTACTAAGAGATTTAAGAAAAAGCTAATAGATGACTATTAACAATTTTTCTCCATGTATGTTGACCATTGTTAGGTAATAAGTAGGCCTTTCATATAAATCACGGCAAAGTCACCAAAATCAAAACTGAAAACTAAAATAAAAGAAGTCTTAAGCTAAGGTGAGAAAAGAAATCAGCAAACAAAATAAAAATGAAGCAAAAAGTGGAAAAGAAAAAATCCAAGCTTTGAAATACAAACTCTAACAAAAAAAATGCTTATACCAATGTCTCACCACTTGAAGTAAAAGAAAATAATCATGTAATCATTCCTTCTTACGTCGAGATCCAGAAAACTTATACCTTATAGGATTGTAAATGTTTTAGGCTTTAGATAGCAGAGATGATAAAATTCAGCGACAATGAAAAATTTATGTTTGATGTCAATCTTGTCATTTTCAAAACATTATCTTAATCATTTTCTAATAAAAGAAATGCTTTAAAGAAAATAGATTAAAGGTTCAGAAACTTCCTAGTGTAGCTGTTTCAATGAGGACTATCGTTGCTTCTTGCAAATAAAACCAGGAAAAGAGCATAGGGCTTCCAAAATATGATTTAGCAGATGTTTGAAAGCTTTTATGAGGAGCTGCAAAACAGATTCAAATATCAACATAATTTTGAAAAACAAAACTGAAACTAAAGTAATGAAATGGAAATTAATGAAAGTGGGTACATGAATCTTACCATTGGATGATTGCATTTGATCTTACCTGAAGGTATCAATTTCTCCAATACTAGCTGACTTCTTCTTGTAGTTTGACATTAAAAATATGAAGAAGGAAAACTAACCAAAATTCTATAACCCAAAATCATTATTTATTTTACTTACACTAGAGTAAGCAGTAAATGTAAAAATAGAATGCTTAGTGCTCAAGGGAGTTGAAATTAAAACAAATACATCAAAAAAATGAGAATGAGAATTTGCAGTAATGATTGTTTCTCAAAATATTATAAGTTTCATATAAATTCCATGATTTTATAAATTGTCCAGAATCGAGACCAAATCCAGGATAATAAAATTTAAATATGAAGATAGAGAGGTCTCGAATTCCATTTTTAATTATGGAATTATATATTTAAAACTTAAATGTATGAGAAATCAAAATGGTTTAAATATGCTGCAAATTGGTCATTAACTGCTTTCTTACCATAGTGGTTACCCAAGCTCGCCTTTTAAAACAACACATCGCCGTATCAGATAATTCGCCTCATATGTTTCTTCACCATGCTTTGAGTTTAATCAGCAAGACTTCACCTTTGTTGCTATGCCATATATTGATTAAATCTTAATGGCTTTGAGGCATGCATTGGAAGTTATCGCATCGGATGTTGCAATGGAAAATTGCCGATATGAACATGTGCAATGAAATGAAGCGATCGCATCATTGAAGAAATATTATATCGGGGATTGGAAAATATTTACATTGTGCTTCCCGTATCGCAAAACGCACATCGTAGATTCAGAGAAGTGACGTGAGCATAAAAAATGTGATGAAATGATTGCACTATCGGCGATGCGATGGATGACGTAGCTAATCGGCAATCGGCAAACTTTGGGTACCCGATGTAACACAATATATTTTTTGCGATGCCGATATGCGATGAAGAGTGGACCCGATAATTTTTTATAATGGGATTTCAATAACATATCGGATATGAGACATCAACCCTTTTATATTTTTGCTCCTACCATTATTGCGATTGAGCGGACGCGATATTTTTTATGAATTTGATTTGAATTTCATATCGGGTCCGGAATCATGTGTTCATTGCAATATCGGTAAAGTCGATTATCGGAGGTCGGCGATTCATGATATTGGAAGTATACTTCAACTGCAAAGCTCCGATATGCGAAATGAGATATGGCATATGAGTAAGATAATACATCAGAGGTATTTTATGAATAATTTGTTATCAAAAGAAATGCTAAGAACTACTTCCGATGAAATCTTATGATGCGAATGGTCTTATGATATTCCTTGAAATTTCATTTGGGTTTTCTAAGTGAATAAAAGCAATGTTAAAGAATGTTCAAATTCTAATAAATAACAAATAAAATTTCCCTGAACCTGTTGCAAATTTGAAATGGGTTTACTTCTTACTTTATGTTTTGAAAAGAAATAAAAACCTGCAAATAAAACAGAACACAAATAAAAATAAACTAAGGAAAAGATGAACTAATAATGGATGAGAATAAAGTTGTAAATGCGTACCTGAAAGGAATTTGTCTGTAAATTTTACCTCATAAATCTTCAAATTCTTCCTTTGATTATAATCATCTCATTATTTATTTTAAATCTAAGTGTGCAATCAACCTGAATGAAATCAATCATTCATGTTCATAAAACATAAAATTTACCAGAAATAAATATAAAAATAGACTCTCCTTTTGAATTGAAACAACAATTTATTATCTCTGCTTATTCTGAATAACTTGAGAAGAATCCGTATTGTTATAGCATCTGTTCAATAACGTCTTTAGTGAATGAATATGATGCGTATTGCAGCATCAAATAATAAACTAAAGATTAGAATGGGATAAAGCCACTAATTGTAGGAAAATATCAAAACAGATTTGAATGTGTGCACTCAGCAAAATTGACATCCTTAAGGTCAGCTTTAGCAAATTCCGAGGAAGATAATATGAACTTCATATGATTATCGTGAAAGGTTAGACTGACTACTAATGATTGATTCAGAATTAAGCTTATCATAGACAATCATACATTTCATGGGATAATGAGATCATGAAGCTTTTATATCCTCAAAACCTTTATCATATAAATTTCAAAAGAAAATCTTAGAAGGAAATCCCGAAATTAAGAAAAATGGCTTTGAGGCGATCGATGCCAAGTGCAACCTCAATTGAATTTAATCAAGACATTATTCAAAATAAGCAGAGTAGAGGTATTGATGCAAGAAATTTAAAAAGGAAAGCAAGAATTAAAACTTTCTGATAAGGAGAAAATGTTTCAGTGAACATGCATGAGAAGGCTGATTGCTTTGTTTTATTTTTTAATCTACAAAACTGTTAAAACCAATTAACTATACAAAACAAACAAACTAAATTAATTCTACTCCTATTCTAACCATATACATGAAAATGACTAGGTATAGTCATATTTCCAGTGTAGCCATTTTCTCATTTTAATTGTTGCATGTATGTACAGTTCAAATGTTAGTAATAAAAATACAAATCTAACTAAACTGAGGAAAATAAATCTGAAATCAGAATGTACAGTTATTGTTAGCAACTTAATTAAAATCTCTTTCTCTTGAAATTTCCTTTCTAATTGAATACCAATTGGATCATAGAAATATGGATGGATTTCTATTAAAAATTGGAAAATGTTCAAAGGAAGAGATAACAGGCCAAATTGTGAAGATGAGCTTTTAAATTCAAAGGCCTGGAAAGAATTGTTAGTATTATGTACAAATGTTAAATTATTAACAATCTCCTTTGAGAGAAAAATTTCCAAATATTTTTCAAATGAATTAATGAAAAATGGATGGAAATCTTTCAAATGAAATGGAAAATTATTAATTGAATTGAATTGCTGGCCAGATTGTAAAAATACATTCTCTTGTTGATATTGCCTTTGAAAAGATAGAAGCTTTTGATAAAACATTAGCATTGGTTGAAATTGAAATTGAAATAGCTTTTGATGCTCATGATTAAAATATGAAACTTCAATTTCCCAATATGGCAATGAATCAATTGAGTGTTCACTATTAAAGCACTCAATATGCCAGCGTAGAGTGTCAAAAATTTGAAAAATAAAATCAGAAAACAATTCTAAATTTGAAAGAAAAAATAAAATGAAATCCCTATTGGTACAACTAATGCTACAACACAATTGGGATTGTTTTGAAACAATTTCTTTTTCACAAGGATTGGCGAGAATAATGGAATTTGAATTATTGCCAATTCCAACTTGTGAATAAAAAAAAGAATTATGATTATGAGCAGGAATGGGAGTTCGATCATGATATGAATCATAAATTGGAATGTTTTCCCGAATGGTGAAATCATGAAGATAATTTGTTGCTTTAAAATGAGGATTGGTTGGAATAATTTCTAAATTAAAATGTTCCTCATTCGTATATGTTACTTGAATTTTATCATGAGGATTCTCTTGAGAAGAATAGAAATTAACATCCTTGATATCAGAGTAATTATCGTAAATGACTTCACAATATTCTTTAGAATTCCCTTTGATCTCGTCCAATATATCAAAACAAGGAGGAATAAAAATTTCATGTTTATTAATGACAAAATAATGATCAATAATTGTTTCTCTATCTTGATAAAAATTTATTGGTAATTCATTTAGATCATCCTCTTTATTTTCTGAAATATCATTAATACCAAGAGGGGAGAAATTACCAACATTAAAAATATCAGGATAAAGGGAAAAATGAGAATCAGAAATAATGAATTCAAAATTTTCTCTGCTAGAGAAATCTTGTGCGTTTTGTTCACTATAAATTTCAAATTCTAGATCATTCCTTTGTATACTCATGCTTTCTTGAAGAAGGCTGCTTTGCTGCTCTGTTTTCAGCATTTGTTCATCATGAAGAAATTCAGAAATTTGTACAGCAGTTTGCATTTTATTATTCACCTTGATTGATGCTTGCATGTGTTGATTTGCGATCTGATTTTCTGAATTTAATGCAGAATAATTTTCATATTTCAAAGCAGCTCTTTCTCCAAAATTTATGCTATTGTCTTCTTGCATTTGAATAGAAATATTTTCCAAGCTTTGTGAGACCACTTTATTATAATTTATTTGAACATTCATATTGGAATTCTCATTTATGTTGGAAGGGGATGGAACAAAGCTTGAACTAATTTCATATGGATTGGGAATGGGAGGAAGAGAGAAAATATGTTCAAACCAATCTAATGATTCTTCTTCCGTAGGTTTATCTTCATCTTTAAATCTTAAACAATTCAAATGAAATCGAATATTAAAATCTCTAACAGACTCATTTTCAAATCTTCGTAGATATTCAATTTCATCACATACCTGTTCATAATCGTATTTGTCAAATTTACAAATGAAAATTGTAACAAATTGATTCCAACTATGAATTGAGGCAACTGGAAGAGTTCTACACCAGTTTCTAGCTTTTGCCGCAAATGTGAGAGTAAAAATTCTGCATAAAATGCCTTCATCAATTCCTTGAAAATCATAATTTGAAACATTTTGAATAAATTGAAAGACATGATTAAAAGCAGAAGAATTTTTCTTACCATCAAACTTTACCTGAGACAAGAGTCTTAGCACTTCGGGTGGAGTATTGGAAGATGCACGTCCATGTATACAACTCCAAATTGGAAGTTTTAAATGAGCCATTGTAATAAAAATGAAATATTAGAATTCAAAGACTCCAAAGTAAAACAAATCTCAAGCCCTCCTTCTAGCGCCAAAAATGTTGAAGCCTCGAAAATCGCTGCTACAACATTGGGGGATAACCACCCGGTCCGGACCTTAATGCAGCTCCTTTTCCGTTTATGATAGTGGCTCCGACTGGTTTAACTAGGTCCAGTTACATTTTCCCTATCGCTATTGGTTTACGATATATCATTAACTACCAATAGACAGGGATATCAGATCAATTCTTCTTGCTGATCAGGCAAGAGAATGACCCTTAAGCTGATTTGGGTTCAGCCAAACCACAACTAAGATTTTTCCTCTTCGAGAAGAGGACTTAAAAGAATGTAGAAATTAATCTAATTGCAAACTTATTCTATAATGCAAGCAAAAAGAAACTAATCTAAATCATATCTCAATTAGGTAGATGAAAATCTAACCCAACTAAGAGCAAGATGATTAAATAATGAGAATTAAAATATGTCTGGTTTTAAATTAATATTAAGCTAACGAAGAAATTCAATTAGCTCACATTTGTGAGTACCAAAACACATTCTATTGAGACCATTTGACTAAAATAATAAATCAACAACACTCCGGAAGAAATTCACAAAAATGATATCGATTATCATATCAGTCAAACTAATAATTAAACAATAACATGTGGAAGAAATTCACAACACATTACTATTTAATAAATTAGTGTTATAAGACAGATTTATGAGTAATGGTTACTCAGAAATCAGAGTTTAATCATAAGAACAGAGATACATAAAAATTTGAGACAAATTATCCATATAAACAGAAATGCCAAAACATGAATAAAAATGAAACAACAATTTTATTAAAATAAAAATGAAACTGGTATTTGATACAGAAATGCCAAAAATACTAGTTAATTGAATCTGCTTCTCTGATCCTAGTCTCTAATAGTACTTTACATTACTTGAATTTCTGCTTTCAAGACTAGAGCTGCAGAAATGCAAACTCTGCCCATCATGCATAATTCAAGATATACAGAATAAACCCTCATTAATGTTCAGATCTGAAATTTTCTCTCCTCCCCATCTACAACTCTAAATCCCTATTACAGAAATGCTTTTAGAAGTATGGAATTGTAGAGGAGAGCAGCCCCTTTTTACATTTTGCCATCTGCAATTTATAATCCTCCCAAAAGTATTTTTAGAAGAGAGTTTGTTGAAGAAAAATCTGCCCAATCCAACTTTAATTGCTCAAAAATTCCAATCTTTAATTGTTGGAGTCTTCTCATTGATTGAAATCTTTTTCCTCAATATCTCTTCCATTGTTTTTTCCTGCAAAAAGAAATTAAAATGAATTAAGATGCAACAATAAAATCCAAATATTATTTCTAACATTAAAACAAATCCAATCAAATTCTATTTAAATAAATAAAAAGGAAATTTGAGCTTCTTATTGATACTCATAACGATCTTAATTCACCAAGGACAATATTGATGCATGAATCTGCAATTAGAAGAGGCTGGGCAAATGAAAAATGAAGAAAACAAAACTCAGAAAATTGATTTTATTTTTAGAAATTCGGAGCTTGATCTTCTGCCTGATTTTTGACCCAATAAATGATCAAATCTGTTATTGAAACCTCTTCAAAAATGTTCTCCTTGATTTTCTCTTTCCAATGAGCCGTCCTGGGCCTCATTTGGCCAAGTAAAACTCAATCTATGAGCCTCCAAAGTTGATGAGTCAAATCTAATATAAATCTTGGAAATTCAGTTGCTGGGCTAAAAATCAGAATTTTAATTAAAATCTAATCATAAATTAGTCTCTAATTAATTCTAATTTAATTGCTAATTATAAATTAAACTAATTAAATATTAATCTAACTAATTAATATAATTATAAACAAATTAATCTAAATAATAATAAATTTGATTAAATTAATTATATTTTAAATATTAATTAATTTAATCAATTTAAAATTAATTATTTTAAATATTTAAAAATTAAATTAATTATTAAACTAAAACTAAATTAACATTATATTAATTTAAAACTAACCTAATACTAACACTAATATATACTAATACTAACTTTAAACTAACACAAAACTAAAACTAACCTACCACTTAAACTAACCTACCTTACCATTAACGTATACTATTTACCACTAACTTTAATGTTAGACTAACCTAAAAACTAACACTAATATAAAATTAATATTATATTAACATTTAACTAATATAAAATTAAAATGAAAAACTAAGTTAATACTAACAAAAAAAAAACAAACTACTATTACCCTTATGAAAAACTAAGTTAATACTAACCTACATAAGACTTACCACTAACGTAATAGCTCATCGCATCGAGAAAAAATAAAAATGAACTCATCGCATCGGACTTTAACTCATCGCGTTGCATGGAATGAATGCGATTCATCGCATCGGATAAAATCATTGCATCGGGGTTTTTTAAAATGTGTTCAATAAAAATTTCCGACCCGATCCCCCGATGCGATGAAAATTATTTTATTTTTTATTTTTATTATATTTTATATATTATTTTTTATATATTAAATTTTAATTAAATTAAATTAACTATATATTAATTTAACTTAATTTAATTAATATTTAATATTATTTTTCTTATTTTGGTTTTATTCTAATGAAATTTAGTTAAGTTGTGAAATTATTGAAACTACAGCCACTTGAAAAATTACCATTTTCGAGATTAATAATTGATTTGGAAATTGGAGTAAATTTCTTAAATCCAGGTAATTAATGATTTGGCCGCATAACCTAAAAATGGAAAAATGTTAAGTAAAAACTAACTATGAGTTAATATTTGAAATGAATGCATTATTGAACTAATTTATTTACAAAATACAATATTGTACATTTTAAGCATTTTTGAAACGAGCTATAAATAATCGGATTTTCAGGGAATGCATTTTCAAACCAGTTGACCAAATAAGGCGAAACAAGCGTCGATGAGAAGCTTATAAAAAATTGATTCTAACAAAGCAATCAAAACAAGAATCCAAAGAAAATAAAAAATTAACAATCGAGTAGGATAATCAAATAAAATAAAAATCCGAAAGGGCGTTTAGTCAAAAATTTATAGAAAGGGTCCCCATTATTTGAAGTGAACAAGTCAAAAATGGGGGGTTGTGTTTTACCTCAACGGGTACTTTAATTTGTATTTGGAACAATGGACGTAAATTACTCTGTTGTTGCTTTACTATTCTACATACTATTATTTCACTTTCATGGGTACATTTACTTCTTGTTGTAGGGTTTTGGTGCTTTAATTTGTATTTGGAACAATGGACGTAAATTACTCTATCTTGTTGCTTTGCTATCCTTCTACATCTTGCTATTTCACTTTCATGGACTGTTTTACTTCACTGTTGTAGGGTTTTGGGTACTTTAATTTGTATTTGGAACAATGGACGTCGGTACTCTATCTTTTGCTTTACTATTCTACATACTGCTATTTCACTTTCATGGACTGTTTTACTTCACTGTTGTAGGGTTTTGGGTACTTTAATTTGTATTTGGAACAATGGACGTCGGTACTCTATCTGTTGCTTTACTATTCTACATACTGCTATTTCACTTTCATGGACTGTTTTACTTCATATAATATATTCAAAACAGCGTTTCTCGTCTTTTAAAATTTTAATTTTTTTTTTAAAATTGAACCCTCCGTCGGTCTACCGACGCCTTGTAGACGTCGCAACTGCGACAACCCAGAAACATCGGAAGAGAGACAGTATGAAAACGTCGGAAGAGCGACGTTCCAAACGTCGGACCACATATCGTCGGAATTACGACATCTTCCAAACGTCGGAAGAGTGACGTCCAAAACGTCGGACCACGTCTAGTCGGAATTGCGACAGTTTACAAGCGTCAGAAGAGCGATGCAAAAACGTCGGACCACGTTTAGTCGGAACTGCAACGGTTTACAAGCGTCGGAAGAGCGACGTCCAAAACGTCGGACCACGTTGGGTCGGAATTGCGACGGTTTATAATCGTCGGAAGAGCGACGTTCCAAACGTCGAACCACATTTCACCAGAAGTGCGACAGTTTACAAACGTCGGAGGCGCGACGGTTTGTGAGACGTCGGAAGAGTGACGCTTGTTCGGAACGACGGAAGAAGTGTCGATAGTGCGACACTTTTTACGTGTGTCGGAACGGCGACGGCATGACAAACCACGGTTTGTCTGCCCCCGAACTATCGCTCTTGCGACGACTATGTGTCAGAATAGCGACGAATTGGCCGTCGGAATTTCCGCCAAATTCTCTAGTGACTCTAGAAAATTAGGCCACAGAAAATTATGTCCATCGCTCTTTGAAATGCAACGCCCACATTAATAATCCTGAATGGCATACTCTTAAAGGTGAGTGTTCCCCACTTGTTCCTTAAGGTAGTTTTGAGACGATTTGGTTCTGCCACTAGCACTTTATTGTGTCCAGAAAAACCATCTAGTAGTGAGAAAATCTTAGACCCAAATATTGTTTGGAGGATCTGTTCCATGGATGGAACCAGGTAATTATCTTTATCTGATGCCTGATTGAGATTGCAAAATTCGACATATAAACTTAATTATCTCACTGAACTTCTTTCTAATTGGGACCAAATTTGAAACCTAAGTGGAATGTCTAGCCTTGAAAATTATCCGAGCATCCAACAACTTCCTTAATTCCTTTTGGATCAGGGGTTCCAACGTTGGATGAAATTTCCTTAGTTTCTGCTGAAATTTTTTACCCATTCTTTTATGGGAATTCCATGCTAGATAATACGAGTATCATATGTATTTAATTCATCCTGTGTCCATGAAAATACATCATAGTATTGTTTGAATAGGAGGATGAATACTTGTCTTTCTTGTGGGGAACAACATGTATCAAGATCTACATATTTCATACCTTCTTGAGTTCCCAAATTGGCTTGTTCAGATGACAAATTCGAGCTCTATGTGTTGGTGTTAATTGGTCCTCTAAACCAGTGTTGTAGGTCATATAATTTTTCCAGGGACATTACTCCTTTAATAATAGTGTTTCCTTTCATTGCATTAGATGTCTCCTGCCAGCTAACACTTCTCAAATATGTCTTCGAAGCCACCCCTGTGTATTGGATGTCTCTGGCTTGGTTACCTCGGGCCATAATTTCTTGCATTCAACAACTGTGCAGCATATTTCTCTGGAATGGCAGCAGAGAGGGTCGAACATTTACATGGGTCAAATAGGATAACATAGCCCTTCCCACAAAATGGGGAGGATGGGGCATCAAAAATATGGATACATTTGCAAAAGCCCTTGCTACTAAAATGGGATGATCAATTATGAAAAATAAGAATCTTTGGACACATGTGGTCTACATGAAGTATATTCGACCAATGAATATATTTGATTGGATATGGTTGCCAACATGGAATCATCGCAACATATCATCCATTTAGAAAGCAGTCACCACATCCCTGCCAATATCAGAAATGGACTATCAAGGAGAATCATATCAGGGAATAAAGCTCGTATTGGTATAGATCCCTGGTCGGGTTGCATAAATACACACATTCTACCTCCGGATCTCGTCAACCATCTGGCTAATCAAGGCATTCGATACATAGCTCATATTGCTGAGCCACAATCCACGGATCTATATACACAAGGATGGAAAACTGCCAATCAACTTGGTTTTCCAAGGCATCTGCAACATGATTAGCAGATCTACACATCAGCGCTGGAAGAATGTCACATTCGAATAGGCACTGGGGATAATGAAATCATTTGGGCCCCTACAAAATCCGGGATCTATACACCAAAATATGGATACCTGCAAATATACCTAGATCATCTCCCTCAAAGACGATAATGGTGGTGGCATCTCATCTAGAAGCTACCAGCCCCTCCTCGCACTAGACTATTCATGTGGTGTTCACTAAACAACATTGCTCCTTCCATGGATAACCTTCTCAAACATCCCATTCATAGACCCACTTGGTGTACACTCTACAGGAATGACTCTGAATCCATTGAACACCTCCTCCTTCATTGCAAATCCACTATTGCACTATGTACATCCATCATGCACGATCTAGGCACCAATCTATCTTGGCAAGGACTGAACTTAAAAGAGGCATGGAAATCCTAGTGGAGCTCTGCCTCTACAAACAAAGCCAGGAGCCTCCCACTCCTTGTCTGTTGGGGCATCGGTTGGCTAGGAATGCATCTATTTTTAATGATCGTCCCCCACTCTAGCATATGATTAAGTCCAACATCTTATCTAGTTTCTCATGCATTCTCGAAGATGACCCCCCCATACCTCCCCGAAATATCATTCCTGAAGTCATAAATTTCAATTCACCTTGGGCTTATTTCAATGGATCTGCACAACCATTGGGTTGTGGTGGAGGCGCTCTTCTACATCTCTCTCATCAGCACTTCTACAAAATCAAGATGGGTCTGGGACCTGGAACAAACAACTTTGCAGAACTTATCACTCTTCACCATCTACTTCAGTTTGCATTAGAGCATAACATCCTACACCTTCAAGTGTTTGGCGATTCAAAAATTATCATAAATTGGTTCAAAAAAGATGCATCATGTCATGTGCACACTCTTATTTCTATTTTGGAAGATATTTGGCGTTTAAAATATCAATTATCATCTATCTCTTGCTCTCATATATACAGGGAACGCAAATGCATTTCTGACAAGATTTCCAAGGAGGAAGTGGTACAACACAGGGGGCTCTGGCACATAGAGGAAAATAATGACACGCAACACTTCAGTTATTATCATCGTCCATATATAGAACAGCCTGTTAATGCAGCATAGTTGATCTGATATAGCCAGATTTTTTATAGTTTTTTGACAGTTTTGATAGACGATATGGACATACCTGGTTTAAATATTGTAATTATTGTAATTATGCTACATAATAGACTTTTATGTACACCCCAACAGGGAATTTTGAGGAACTGAATGTAAGTGAAAACAATCACAACATGCATATGCAATGCATCTACAGCATGTAATTTTCAAACTTAATGAAAATTATGATTTTTCCTTGGGAAAAAAAATTAGATGTCTCCTGCAAATCCTTTTCATGATCATCCTCTTCGATGGAACCATCTTTGAATATGTTGAAATTAGCAATTTAATTCAATATTTTTTGGTCGTCATTGAAAACACAAAAATTAGTGAAATTATCAGGTACAAACAATTTATATATAATCTCTATAGAAAATCCATTTTTTCAATGGAAAAATTCGAGTGGTTGCATTAGCTAATGCATATGATGTAACGTTTCTAAGCCTAGGAAAAAAAATGATATTACAGTTTTTAAAATAAGTAATCAATCGGCATACCTCCTATTGGCAGTTTTTAATATTTGATGAATCACAATGGATAGTATCCCGTACCTGATAAGTGACTACTTATGAGTCACCAATTACCTTGAGAAACTCTACCTTCAGATCAATCGATTTCTTTAGTCCAAGCACAAGTTATTCATATTCGGTAGTATTATTTGTACACTCGAACTCCAAATGGCATGATAGGATGTACTTCTTATTTCATGGTTCTATGAGTACGCAATCAACTCCAGAGCCATCCTACATTCTTGAACCATAAAAGTATAAAGTCCAAATATTGTTAGCTACTAAACTGCTTCCTATACTATTATTAATATTACTATGAACATATATATTACAAGATTCAATAGCACCGGTTAGAGTGCAGGGAAGAACTCCAACTTGTATCATGTGGGATGAGTGATGGATATGCATGATAACACCCATGATCAGTTTCCAAAAAACGATTTCCAAATATTAAATCGACAAATGAAACATGCTCATTATGACTTTCAAGTGGTGCCACAATATATTTCATGTATGGGTCACTTTCCACTTGAATTTGGTTGTTTATGCCCTTATATGGAAGCCATAAGTGTGATCAATCTGTAGAAAAATACCCTTGTAATTTATTAAACCAGTCTCCACTCAAGAGTACACCATAGGATATAGCGATGTCCACAATTACAATGTTTATATATTTTTGTACTCAATCATCAAATGATAATGAGATAATAACATTCTTGAGTTCAATAATAGCTTAGAAAAGAGATATTTCCAACTGAATGATTTGTGAATCAATTTTATCCCATTTAGCTTTAATTTTATTAGCAACATAAAATGGAATTATGTTCAAAGATGCACCCAAATCGACTAAACAATTATGGAAATTATAATCAAAAATTTCAAAATTTAACAAAAATGGGGGATAAATATTGTTAGCATCTAAAGTTACAACCTTAACTACAAATTTGAGGGTTCCAGAAGACTTAAGTACCTAACACAATTTTAGAAGTAGAAGATTTGTCACCTAATGAAGGTTGAGAAAAGGCTTGGACAAGAAATTCACGTTGGCTTGCTATATTCATAAGCTAAAACATGGAAATGTTGGCACGAGATCTCTTCAAATCTTCAATGATATTATAATCAATAAATTCACCTTTAGCAGACAACGCTGAAGTGTCTTGAGGAGTAACTTTATTTGAAACTTTTGGAGTAATGGACTTGTTTTTACTGCAAGTGGAAGTTTTATTAGAATCAATAGTATTTCCAGACTTAATTTGTGCATTCTAAGCAAGATTGAGTAGTGGTGAGATCCTTAATAACAATTTATCCTTCAATTTATGTCTCGACACATATTGTTCAAAAATGGGACCTTTTCTCATCAAACTATATCAACCATTCTATTTCTGAGGAGGGGCCTCACTTTTCGGTGGCGATTCAACACTCTTCTTGTCAGCATTGAGAATTAAATCAAAAGCATTAACTGCATGACCAACACCTATACCTTCTTGAACCACTCCAGGTTCATTTTTTTCTTCCATCTTCAGAGACTGCTCATCTTCTAGTAAAGTATCAATAATATGTGTTGCCACATCATTCATGTTTTGGTTCCATTGTGGGAATGTTTTCTCTAAATTCCATTCCTGATGGGAGGAAAAATAGTTATCCATGCCAATAATTTCAATATTCAACACAACATTTGAACTCTGGGCAAATTTATCCATTTGATTGTTGTTGTTGTTTTTATTCCTTCTGAATGGGAAATACTTAGGGGGCTTTCTACTGGTAGAAGTCTCACTTAAACTTCTCTTTAATTATGAAACTTCTTTAGTGATTTCCTTTAACAATTTGGTGAATCAATATTTACAAAATACTTTTCTTTAGCCTTACTTGAAGAAGGCTGAAACTTCTTTCCAGTCTCCTTGGATTATTTAGATTCATCATCATTAGCAATAACTCTTGTTGTTCCTTTATAGACAATTCTAGGCCGAGGAACTGTGGAAAAGCCTCTAAGTTAAGTTTTGATTTTTATTTTAAATGGATGACCAATGCTTTGAACTTTAAATAGATGTAAATCCTAGGTGTTTCTCAGAAAATAGAAGGGCCTATTTTTCATTCGTAACAAAATTAATCTTGAAAATGGTTTGGAAAGAAGAATTGAATAAGATAGATAATTTTCTTAAACATTCATATTGAATATTTATTTTTATATATATAGTAGATGCATGTAGATGTTTTCTACAACCCAAAAATACATATCGAATAGATGACAAAATTCAATAATTAAAATATTAATGGGAATTAACTAAGACAAACAGTTTCAATTAATTAATATCTTTTAACAATTATAACTTTGCAGGGGCTTTCAGAGAGATTGACATTCAATCTAGTCCTATCCAAACTTCTATGTTACTTTGAACATGTGTAGAGAAAATAAAATGGAAACATAATGAATAACCAAAAGAACTCACATAGATACACAAGCTACTCAGAATGAGTTCAGAATCCTTCTATTATCTTCAACAATACTTAGAAAATTGCAGTCTTATCATTGTTTCATCACAAAGGTTAAACCCCTATATCTTTTATCTCTCAAAGACTTATAGATCGACATTCTACAAATATCTTAAGTCTAGATGAAAAATTATTACAAAATGATATAATATCTAAAATTGTTTCTGATTTACAAAAATAGAACTGGAAAGTAGTTGTTCTGGAACTGATTCGAATAGTCAGCACATATTTCAAGGGTGTTGTTTGATGATTGTTTCCTTTCAACCGATTTTCTTCTTTATGCTCCTCTTTTTCGTGTGACTGGTCAATATATTCCTACTTCTTTTTACTCAATTATCTCAAGTAACTTATCCCATCTGTTTTCACTTGGAATTGAAAAAATAACAATTTTCCTATATCTTTCACCTACCTTTGTATATGTTTCAAAATTTGGTTTGTTAAGAAATAAGTGATGAACTTAATGATGGATGAATAAATCAGATTGTAAACCTTCCATAAAAGTTTTTTCCACTTATAATTCTTCTTACTTTTGCAAACTTATATTCATCAACTGCTATGCTCTATAACTACTCCTGATAATTTTCTAGTGGGATCAATTTTCCACTAGAATCTTTTAAGGATGGAAGTCCTTTCTGCTATAATGTATTAAACATTTTGTTGAATCTTTTAATTTGAAATTTGAATTCTTTGCACTTATTTTCTAACCGTATCATGAGGTTTTTCATAGTTAGAACCCTCTTTACTTCCATCATTGTGTCTTTTCTATTTTGAATATGCAAATGTTTGAGCTCACCTTAGTTTTTGAATTCAACACCTTTATGATCTTGTGTGCTTTTTCTAGTCTAAGCTCTATTTCATTCTATGTATCCTCTATCGTTGTCTTCACCCTGTGTAGTGACTGCTCTTGCTCAAATATTATTTCAAATGATGACCAAAGCTCTATAATGTTTTAATTAATATTTAACCAAATTCTTTTATTTTCCTCTGCCAATGTTTCTATTATTAATGATCGGTATTCATATTTTTCAAGTTGTTTAGTAAGATTGAAATTCTTTTTTACCTCTGATAAGTATGCATTATCATTTTTAATTTAGTTTTCTTCCAATTTATGTAATGTTTATAGAAATCTTTCACTTTATTTATTGTTGATAGATAAGTCTCCTAGGGCCTTTACTAATTTTTCAAAATAATCTACACTGGTTGACTCTATTTTTTCTATTGAAGCTCCTGCCTCTATTTATTGTGCAGATATACCTGTGGCTACTAGCTTCTCTTTTAATTTTAAGAGTATTTCCAAGCCAACTTCCATCTTCTGAATTTGAACATTTTGTTCCACTATCAACTTGAACATATTTTCCTTTACCTTTTATATTTGACCCACCTCCTTGTCTTGTGGATAGTCTATAGTAGGAAGTTTAAGATGCTTCCTCAATGCTTGAATGTTATTATTTTTATTCTTTATCATCTCTTCTGTTGCTTTGATATCACTAGGATCATATCCTAGTTAGATAACCAAATATTCAAGTGCTTTGGTTATGGTACCTTTAGCTAAGGATAACATCCCCTTTATTTTTAATTGTGTGTGAATATTATTCAAGGAAGCTTGCAACTTAGAGGTTGCCATGGATGAACTTGTCAATGTAGAATATATCATTTCACCTGCTTTCTTATGAAGATCAATTTGATTAATTTCATGAATTTTCTTAGTATTAAAAGAAAATATGGATGTTTTATAATCTTATGCACTTTTAGGGACATTAACCTTTGGTTCTAACAAGACCAGTTGAAATTTTCCCTTTTTAGTATCAAGTGCAGAAAAAACCCTATGTTGAGTAGTTGAAGTTTGTCTCCAAAAATCTGAATAAGTAGGGCTTTTAATGCTTCATTCTTCCTTTTTATTTCTCTATATATAACAATTTTTTTTATGATGTAGTTTTAGAGACATATGACACATGTTAATTTATTGTAATCTCTTCAAATAGTGGAACGGAAGGGGTAGTAAATCCTAACAGTACTACTGCAAACTGATCTTGTGAATTATTTCCTTCCAAGCACTCTTCATTAGTGTTTTTTATCTTTCTCCTTTTGAAGACTTTGAAAGTTGTAGCTTGGATTTTTTAGTTTGTAGGAGAAATACTTTATCTAGGTATTTTCATTTCCTTTTCTTTTGAAATTGGAGTTTCTAAGGTTGTTTGACTAAAAATTTGTTCCTCAACTTCCTGTAATGTGTTTTGTTGCCATTCTTCTTGATTTTCATAGTGTCCTATCTTTGGCCTAATTGTATGTGCATAAGGTGTTATTTTTTGCTCAACTCTCATCCTTGAAAAAATCCCAGGGGATCATAGGACCAAGTAAAAATCAACTTGAACTTCATCTTATTTAACAGATTATCAACCTCCTTCCCTGATGCTCTGGTATTAACAATGAAAGGGCCAATTTTTTCCTTCATCTTGAACTGTGTTTTCTGCCTCTTGGATACAAAATGAAAATCATCCATGTTCATAATTTGCATGATGTATTCTAAGGAAAATATCCTTATTGGAAAAAATATTGTTAACCTGTAGGAAGGGAGTTCACATCCATATACTCTAATCTCTGTATAATTTTGGTAAATATACTTGCTTAGTAAGTTGCAGAATTATTCTAATTTCAAGTGAAATCCTTGGTATTACATCACTACTGAGAATAAATAAGAACATATTCAAAAACATGTTTAAAAATTCACTGAAGGAATACTCTATTGTGTTCTTCCTTACTAAGGAAGTCCACTAAATAATATATTAATGCTTTCCTTTTGCATCTAACTTTTACAATGGGAATTTAAACCTTTCCGCTTGATGAAATGAAAGAAAATATACAAGAATTGTTTGATGTTTGAATGAACCTTCAATAAAAAACTTTAGAAATTGATCATTAATAATATTTGAAAGGAATTAACTATAATTAAAATCAATGAAGGCTTATTACCCATGGATAAAATTGAAAAAAATCATAATATCACTTCATCTGCCCACTAATCGGTAGGATAACCTATCAAATAGGTGACCATGGAAATAACCTGCCTTGACATTTCTGGAAAAAATTGCAGTGGAATAGGGAGGATTGGTTCTAGAAAATTTGGAATTTTCAGGTAGGAATGACTCAAAAATAGGAGCTCGTTGGGGAAATGTAATTTTTTGATAGACCCCCATGAGGGAATAAGTAGAAAAGGGGTGCATAGGAGTTTGGAAATCAATTTGCAGTGCTTGTCGTATGGATTCAGGTGTGATGGAGAAAAACACTTCATTTTTTTGGGAAATTACGACCCTTTGACTGGGAAGATACCTAAGATGGGAGTAGGTGAAAAATTCTGGGAAGGGATGAGTTTGGGGAAAGACAAATTAGGGCAAGAAAGACTGCTAGATATTCAATTCATCACTTACATCTTGGAATTTATGGTTTGCCTAGTTGTGGAGTTCATATAGATCAAACTAGCACAGAGTCTCTAAGATTTTATATTGGGTATCGACTAGAGGGAGTTCGTCTAGGTTAATAACAGAGGGTAATGTAGGGATTTATACAACTACTTTTGATTTTCCTTTGTGAGAAGAAATTTTTAAACAACAAATTACCAGTTAGGATGGAAAATCACCAGTTAGGGTGGCGAATTACCATGATATTGATGATAACTGGCATAGGAGGATGGCTACACAACTCTGAAATTCTGGGTCGCGCTATGTTGCTAAAAGAAGAAATGGAAAATAAGGAATATACAAGATAATGAGACTATTTTAAAGAAGATATTAAATGTTCTTAAAAAATTATAACCATTTTAGCGCTTCTAATTAATAGAAATAGACATTGGTGTGAAATATTTAATGTTTTAATGGTTATATAGTCGTTTGGCGGGAGTGAATAGTGAAAGGGAAGGTGGAAGTATATGAGCAGGAGTGGAAATGAAGGTGGTAAGTAAAAGTTGTTTTCGGGGGGGGGGGTGTCCCGAAATTCATCTGGGGCTACCATGTATGAGCGGGTAATATTGGAGAATCAAATTTTCAGACCACCCCTTGTTAACATTCGAAAGTGTGGGTGGATTGGGGGGAAGGGGGGGGCGTCCCGAACTCATCCTCCGTCGTTGATTCAGGCTAGGACGATTTCATCCATTGATTTCCAATCTTATGTTATCCCTAGCCAAAAAAATAGTCTCTTCAATATTTATTACAATTAAAATAATACTAAGGATTATGTTAACTAAATCAAATTATCAACTAAAGCAACATTTAAGATGACACACCTTTTGGGATTTTTTAATTTATTTTTAAAATCCCTTTTATTCAATTCTTATTTTTTCCTCTATATTATATATTTTTTTCTTTTTCTATTATATATATATTTATTTCTATATATATTTTTTAACATAAAATCAAAAATATAACTTATTGCTATGGTAAAAATAGGTTACAACATTGGCTCCATCTTGGGACTGCTTCCCCCTACGGGATGTAGAGAACTTGTAGATCCATGTACATTCTCCTCGGGCTAGGGATTCTTTGACATGAAAATCATATTTACTGAAATTTAAAGAAAACCAAAAATTTACAATGATGATGATGGAAAGTGTTTAGCACTGAATATAATGCTGGAGGTATTTTCCATTGACTGGAAATGAAGAATAGTGTCCTTCCATATTCCATAGGATGAATGTATTATTTCCCTTTACTTGTACAATGTTGAAAGGTCCCAACCACAAATTATCAAATTTTCTATGCTTTCCTCTTTCCTCTCTTCTGACATCCCATCTTAGAACCAGATATCCTTGTCTAAAATCTCTTTTTTCTAGCCTTCTTGTCAAACAAAGTTTTCATTTATTTTGATATTGTCAAATCTTATGTTGAACTTCATCTCTATCTTAGTTAAGCTCAATAATTTGATTGATTATTATTGAAAAATCATCAGCTTCTTCATATGATTCTTGCAAAAATTACATGATTGGGAATGCTATTTGTTAGCACTGGAATCAACACTTGGACTGCAGCAAGCGCCTGATGAGACACATCTTAAACTCTAAGTAAATTTTAATGCTTTGTTTTATGGGATTGGAAGATGGTATAAACTCTGATTCACTGAAGAGAGATTTTGGTCAAATCCACAGTTCTACTAAAGAGGGTATTGTAACTTTATGTGGTAGAAAGGTGCAAGTTTGTAGTCTATGATGAGAGGAAATTGAAAGATGAGAGGAGAATCAATAGGTCTGTAAAACATAAATCTATTGATTTAGTAGAAATTGAAAAAATTAGAAGTACAATATTCCATTGAGAGAAATCTATTTCTAGTTTGACAAGATTCTCACTGAAATATCATGAAGAATAACTATCATGAGTGATGTTCTTCCACTGTTATAACATATATTTTATTATGAATTCTCACTATGTGAGACTAAAAAAAACTGATAAACCACATAACATGCTTAAGAGACTAATAAAAACACATAATAGTATGATTATTTGCAAACTGGAACTGGAAGAAAGGAGATATGGAAACACAAATAAAGTAGACAATACACACAATAAATTATAGTAGTATTATTCCATTTCATTCACAAAAAAAGATTACAATTCATATAAATCAAAATTCAATAACCACCAACCAACCCTGACTTCATATCATTTTGGCATATATACACAAAATATGATACTGTCATCTTCCACCAAAAAAGGTAAATCTGTTTCAAAATTCATTACAACCTCGTGCAAGAGGTGAGGCTTATCTAAAAATTTAATATGGTGTGTTATGAAATAATGAAAATAACCACATTAATGCTAGCAGTTTGAAGTGGTTTGTATGATGTGGCAGTTTTATGGGAAGACTCATCTTCCATTCTGGTGCAACCAACTCCATAAAAAGTGCAAAAAACTGTGAAAATGGTGTGTGGTTGTTCCTTGAATGTTGCCTGGTGTCTAGTAAAAACGTGCTGGTAGTTACAGTAGTGGTAGAAAACTTTTTGAGAGAAATTTTTCCATTGTTCCACTGTTCCTTTCCCTTTTTTGGTTGAAGACCCTTTGTAATGGTGGAAAAACTTGAAACTTTTGGATAGAATGACGGAGGTTCATTTTATGAGAAATTACAACTAAAATCCTTTAAAATTTTATAATTAATCCTTTACAATGAAGTGACTCAAGTGACTTACTAAATAAATAACCTTTTAAGAAAATTACCATTGACTGGGCCTCTAGTCAGCTGATCATCATCCAGATGTTTGAGCATAAAAGTATTATTCTCCAAAACTTCAGCAATTTTAAATGGCCCAAACCACGGATTGTCTTTTCCATGGTCTTCTCTCCTAGCATCCCAATGCAGCACCAAATCATTCTCCTGAAACAACTGTTGATTTTCTCTTTTATCAAAAAAATATTTGACTTTAGCCTGATACTTCCAAATTTTTTCCAGCAATGATTCTATGATTTGGTGTGCCTCTATCAACTGTAGCATTCTCCTTTGGACTGGGTTTTCATGATCAGCTTCATCTTGTAGTAACTTCATCACAGGAAGAGCTAATTGTAAAGGCATTACAGCTTATGTACCATATACAAGCTAAAATGGAGACATTCCAATTGATTTCTTACCACTTACTCTATCTACCCACAGAGCATGTATCAGCTGAGTGTCCTAATTCCTCTTATTTTCAGGCATCATTTTCTTAATAATCCTTCCCAAAATTTTATTGGATGACTCAACCAAATCATTACCTTGAGGGTAATAAGGTGTGGAATGAGTCAATTAAATTCCATGTTGTTGAAAAAAGTTGTACATCTTGGTGGACTTAAATTCCATTTGATTATCAGTTACTAATTTCTGTGGACAACCAAATCTTGACATAATATTTTCCAACAAAAATTTAATAATTACCGTATCAGTAGCATTCCTAGTTGGTACAAATTCAATCCATTTAGTGAAAAAAATAGTAGTTGTGAGAATCCATCTATGATGTCCTGATGAAGGTGTTTGAATTTCACCGATGAAGTTTAGCCCCCACTGCTGGAAAGGAGCATCTACTGAAATAGGAATGAGAGGCAATGGTAGCAATCTCTGTTTACCAGCAAATTTCTAACATTTGACACAGCTCCTGACTTTGGAAAATACATCAAAGAAAAGAGTTGGCCAATAATAGCCAGCTCTTAAGATTTTGTTTGCAGTGGCTCTCCAATATAAATTCCCTCCACACACTCCTGCATGTATCTATGTCGTAATCTCTTGGGATTATGATTCATCTACACATCTTAAAAGGACTCCAACATCATATTTCCAGTAAATATGGTCTTCCAAATTCAATACTTCACAGCTCTCACTTTAAAATCTCTCCTTTTAGACTTCTCCATTTCAGGTGAAATTTAACAAGAAGTAAACTATATCCTTGTACTAATCTGAATTTCATATTTTTGGATAATTAGCACTACCTTCTCCATATTCTCCTTCAGCTGCCTCTACATTCAGATTTAAATCTTTGCAGTTAGATTCATCCATCAAGCGATCCAAGCCTTGACCCTTTATCAATTTATTTGGTTTGATTTCAACATCAAATTCCAGAAACTTGGTTAGCCATTGTCCTCTCCTTCCATCTGTATCTAGCTGCAGCAACACATCTTTAATAGTGATATCGAGCACAAAAGCAATTATTTTTTAATGCAGCACATAAACTCAAAAAGACTTTAAAGCCTTAAAAAGTGCATATTCTTGTTTTTCAATCAAGTTGTACTTTAATTCAGCATCCCTTAAAGCACGACTGAAAAATAAAATTGGCTTCTCCAAACCCTCCTTGTTCTTCTATAGTAAGACAGCTGCAATTGTTTCTTCTGAAGCATATGAAAAAATCAGAAAATCCTTTTCAAAATCAGCACTAATCAAAACCGGTGCTTTAGTTAAGGCGGACTTAATTGCTGAAAAACAATTCTTTGCTTCATCTCACCACTTAAATTTTGCATCTTTTTTTCAAAAAAACATTTATATGTTTGATCAGATCTACTAGGAACAAAACGCCTCAGAAAATTTATTTTCCATAAAAATTACTGCAATTCATTCTTATTTCTTGGCAAACCAATATTTTGAATAGCTTATACTCTTCCCAGATCAATACAGATGCCACTTTATGTTACAATATGTCCCAATAACTTACCTTCTTGGACAGCAAAAGACGACTTTTTGGGGTTTAAGGAAAAACCAAAGTTTCTGCATTTTTCAAAAACTTGCTTCAGATGTTTCAAGTGGTATTCATCATATTTTGAATATACTGTGAAGTCATCCAAATATATGACCACAAATATGCTCTTTTCTCCCGCAAAGGAAATATCCATTTCCTTTTGAAAGGTTGCACCTGCATTCATCAAACCAAATGGCATTTTTTTGTGCATGAATGTGCCCCAAGGTGTGGTAAATGTTGTATTTTCTTTGTCTTTCCTGTCAATTGAAATCTGATTATCAATCATTGACAGTCTTTTGGATCCTACAAACTTCTACAAGATATAATCCATCTTGGGCAATGGATACTTATCTTTCAAGGAGCACCAATTCAGGTTGCGAAAATCAACACAAATCCTTATCTCTCCATTCTTTTTTTCCGGACTGAGCCTATATTAGCTACCCAGTTAGAAAATCTCAAAGGCAGAATAATCTTTGCTTCCCATAATTTTTTTATTTCTTTCTCAATCATTGGAAGCAGCATGGGATTGATGTTTTTGATTTTTTTGCCACGGGCTTTGCATCTATAAAGGGATCGTGTGCTCCATTATGCTCTTATCATAATTTTTCAACTCACTATAAGACCATGCAAAAATATTAGCAAATTCCTTTAGCAGTTTAATACATTTTTTTCTGGTTTCCAGAGGAAGGAATTTGGACACTTTGACTAATCTTGGTTGATATTTTGTACCAATGTTACACTCTATTGTACTTTCTCCATCAACCTTGCTTTCAGGCTTGAGAAAAACATCATTATTATCAAACAATCTTTCTAAAGGAACTAAACCCTTAGGAATAAAGTTAGTTTTCATATCTATAATGTTTTTCCTAGCCATAGTTTTCTTAAAAGGGCTACTATTTTTTTTCAACAATTTCTTGCTCATAATCAACTTGTATGTCTGCAAACTCTTCTACACGCTCTAAAATTTTTTGAATCTCCTTGTCATCCTCAAATACTTGCCAGTGCTTGATGTTATCAGTAATTGAAGGTATTTTTTTTATTTTAACATCATAGACTTCCTTGACATCTAGAGGAACTTTGAAATTACTAGCAGCAATTGCTAGTGAATCAACAGTTTGATTTTCTTCTCTAGTGATAAAATTTATATTAAATGTTGAAAAGTAATGCTCAATCAAATCCCATACTTAATTCCTATAATTCTTCAATTTGGAATTTTTCACTTGGTAATTGTTTCTCACCTGCTTAATCACCAAAGGCAATTAGTTGTTCTACTCCCAAATCTTTCCCTGCCTTCATACCAAGCACAAGTGCTTCAAACTCAGCAGTGTTTTTAGTGGTAGAAAATTGCATTTTGTGTGATATGGTTACCTTCTGCTGAGTAGGAGAAATGTGGACTACACCGGCTCCCGATCCTTCTCTTGATGAGGCTCCATCAAAGAACAATTTCTAGATTTGTCCTCCTTCTGAATGTTGCGCATTTGCACCTTGAAAATGTTGTTTTCCACTTAATTATGGCTGGAAATCATTGTCATCAGTAGCAAGGTGCAGAATTGATGACCCCATTTCTTTTTCTTCGGCATATATGGGATGGTTTGATGGATTGTGCTGATCACTAATGATGTAGGCCATTTTATTTTCACTATACAGCCTTCTAAATTCCCCTCCAAATACTGGGATGGTAGCATATGACATGTCCATCTGGAGGGTACATCTCAATTTCTTAGACCAAGATCTGGAAAGTAGCATCCCAAATATAGAAGGAATGTCAAAAGCCACAATGTCCATCATTAAGCTCTTCATAGGCAGTTGGGTAAGGGAAACAACCAAATCCTTAATCACTCCTAGACGCTTGAATTTTTTGGAGTCAAAGGTGTAAAGGTCATGGTATTTATTGGTGATATCTAATCCCAATTCATCCATTACTTTATTTGGCATGAGATTGTGGTAATCTCCAGAATCTAACAGACAATTATGCAGCAATTTGTCATGTATATTGAATGACAGGTAGAAAGGAGATGAGTTATCATAATTTTGGTCTTGGACATGGAAACCTAGATAAATGGTGGGATGCTCATCCTCAAGGTTGACTGAATTAGGGGCAAGAGGAGGTTGCAGCAGACTCTTAAAAGACTCTTTATATGTTGTATTTTTCAATAATTCCAGTAGTGGAACTGGAATTTTTATTTTATTCAATTCAGATTTGAAACTAAAATAAATTGGAACTAATTCCTTATTTTTTGCAATAATTTTAACAATTGGGGCAGAATTTTGAGGTGGAGGAACCTCATTTACCTTGGCCTTTTGTTTAGCATCTTATCTATCTGAATATGGGTTTTGTGGAGGCTGCTGAACAGGACCTTTTGACCTCAAAGGGTAATTTTTGTTTTGAACTTCTTGTTGTTTTTTATCATTATGTGCATAAATTTTCCACATTCATATCATCATAAAACAAACAAATTCTTGATCTATCTTCATATTCCTGCAATGTCAAACATGTTGACTGTGAAGTTTCTCCCACATGGTTTATTTCTTAATTTTATTCTTCATTTCCTTGTTCTTCTTCAGCAAAATTATTCAAAGGAGGCTGAACATTTTGATCATCGGCATTCTTCCTTGGGCATTGTAGGATTTGTTGAGGCTGAAAAGGCCTCCTGAAGGGAGCCTGATTTCTATTAGCTTCATTTTGATTGGATCTAGCAGCTGGTTTATTTTCTACCTCTAATTTTGACATCTTAGAGGCAATTTCCTTGATCATGTTGGACATTTTATCAATCTTTTCTTCTGCTGAAAGAGATTTAAAAGAAGAATGTTTTTCTTCTTTCATCTTCTTTTTGTCTTTTGTTGCCTTTTCTTCCTCCATTTTTAATTTATTAGAAGCCATGAGATTAGACTGCACTCCAATTGCAACCTCTTTCATAGTTGTTAGTTTCTATGATTTTTCAGAATCTAAAGCATTTGGAAAATTTATCATAGTTGTGGTTTCAGTGGATTTAATCTATTCAGGAATTTTCTGTTAAATCTTATTAAACCTCTTAATAAAATCAGCTAAAGACTCATATGCCTTTTTCTTCAGAGTTCAAAATTATGTCAGATAATAAACATAGTCTTTTGTATCACCCCAATGCTTCACAAATATCTCTTCTAATTCATCAATTTCTGTAATTGAATTTGGAGCCAAACTTCTAAACCATTTTCGAGCTTCACCATCCAAGCTCTGAACAAAGAGTCTTAACCAGACATCTTCATGTTCAATATTCTGATTGTCAGCATAACTATAGAAAGCCACTAAATATTCTTCAGCAGAAACTCCTTCTCCCTCCCTAGTGTAGTTTGGAAGATATTTCAAGTAATATCCTTGAGGAAGTGCATGCATGTGTTGAGGGAGAACAAGTGGCGCATATCTCGCAACCACTATTTGTTGCATCCTTGTAAGGGAAGTCTAAGCCATATTTTGCTAATGTACCCAGTACAATTGATGTAGTTGTTTGGGATATAGGAATTACAATTGGTGAATTTTGATTCTGATTTTGGATAGCAAAAAATTGGGGGTCTTGAGCTGATTTTTCAGGCTTTGGAATTGAGAAGAGTGGGATTTCGAAAATATGAGTGGAGGATGGCTTGACTTATCCTTCAGTATGAGAATCAAAATCTAAAGTTATCTCTTGAGGGGATGGAGTTAATTCAGCTTTATTTTGCTAAGCAAGGAAATCAGATAAATTAAAAGTAAGACCTTCAGGTACATTATCTTCAATTGGATGAGAGGAAGATGACCCAACAGTTGGATTTGGAGAGAAAGTAAAATATTCTTGCTGAGGGGTGACAAGAGACGGATATTCAGGATGAGTCTGAAGGAAATTTAAAATAGTCTTGAAATCCTCTTCAGTCAAAATATCCCTCTCAAGAAAGGGTGCAATAGCCAATAATTGTTCTAATTCACCTTCAGTCAGCACAAATTCTTCTGAATTCTTTTCAACACTTAGAAATTCAGTTTCTCCTTCTTTAACTAGAATAGTGCTTATTTCAGATTTACTAGGTGATGAGTAAGAAAAACCTTCAGCTGAGCCTAGGTTAACAATATCCACTTTATTTTCTAGAGAAGTAGCTTCAACCTGAGATTTTTCAGCATAATTTTTTGAAATTAAAATCTCTTTAGATTCTAAATTAGATAGAGGTACATTTTTCTTTGGAACATACTTTTTGTGTACCTTCTTCACTGACTGAGATGTGGCTTCAACTAATCTCTGTTTTCCTTTAGCATCTTTGATTATTTTCTCTAGGTCAGCAAGAGTCACAGTTGGAGATCTTTGATTCCTCCTTGTAGAAGGAGGCTTTTAAACCCCTCTTCCTCTTCGTGGAGTCGCCGGGTGAAAAAATTTGCAGTCTTCTTCAGGTCACCAATTCTTGTTCACCATCAAGAACTGATTATCAACAATTCATAACAATAGACTGGGGAGAATACTTCATTACAAGGCCTTTAGCTCCCGACAGATGCACCAAGAGATGTTGGCACTGGAATCACCACTTGGACTGTAGCAAGAGCCTAACCATACACATCTTAAACTCTAAGGAAATTTTAATGTTTTGTTTTATGGGATTGGAAGATGGTATAAACTCGGATTCACTGAAGAGAGATTTCGGTCAAATCCATAATTCTACTACAGAGGGTATTGTAACTTGATGTGGTAGCAAGGTGCAAGTTTGTAGTCTATGATGAGAGGAAATTGAAATAAGAGAGGAGAATCAATAGGTATGTAAAACAGAAATCTACTGATTTAGTAGAAATTGAAAAAAGTAACAGTTTGAAAATATTCCATTGAGAGAAAGTTATTTCTAGTCTGACAAGATTCTCACTGAAATATCATGAGTGATGCTCTTCCACTGTTATAACATATATTTTATCAGGAATTCTCACTGTGTGAAACTAAAAAAAACTGATAAAACACATAACATGCTTAAGAGACTAATCAAAACACATAACAATATGATGATTTGCAAACTGGAACTGGAAAAAAGGAGATATGGAAACACAAATAAAGTAGACAATACACATAGAAAATTGGTAATAAGTCCTCAGTAGTATTATTCCATTTCGTTCACCAAAAAAAATTACATTTCATATAAATCAAAATTCAATAACCACCAACCAACCCTGACTTCATATCAGTTTGGCATATATATACAAAATATGATACTGTCATCTTCCACAGAAAAAGGTAAATCTGTTTCAAAATTCATTACAACCTCGTGCAGGAGGTGATGCTTATCTAAAATTTTAATACGGAGTGTTATGACATAATGAAAATAACAAAATTAAGGCTAAAATTTTGAAGTTGTTTGTATGATGTGGAAATTTTATGGGAAGACTCTTCTTCCGTTCTAGTGCAACCAACTCCATAAAAAGTGTAAACAACAGTGAAAATGGTGTGTGTTTGCTCCTTGAATGTTTCTCGGTGTCTGGTAAAAACGCGCTGGTACTAAGAGTAGTGGTAGAAAACTGTTTGAGAGACATTATGTTGTTGTTCTACTGTTCCTTTCCCTTTTTTTGTTGAAGACCCTTTGTAATGGTGGAAAAACCTGAAACTTTTGGATAGAATGACGAAGGTTCATTTTATGAGAAATTACAAAGAAAATCCTTTAAAACAGGTTTAATTAATAAAGGAGACATGCAGCGGAATAAATAATAAGTGAGGGGAGGTGGTGACGTGGTGAAGAAGTGGGACCGATCGCATATCGCGCATCAGAATTTTTATTGTGAAATGCGAGAAGTTAAATGTTGAAAATAGTGAAGTGCGATGTGTGATGGGAGCGGAGGTGACGTGGCAGAGAAATGGGACCGATCAGAGATCATGCATCAGAATTTTTATAAACATACATACGCGTGCAATCAACAACGTTTATTAGAACTTTAAACAAAACCACAATTTATCACAAAAATATGCATTCACGCGGAATTGTGGTTCTTGGGCCCCATAACCAGCTGACCAATAGGAAGCAATCGTAAATAGGTCGCCCACAAATTTAACTTTACACTTATAATGGCTAAACCATAAACTCTGCGATTTTCGAAATCGCGCTGGTGCGCTATGCCGACACGTGTCCCTTGTCTCGTCACATCAAAAATCACTTAACATACCATACGAAGCCTTAACAATAAACTTTAAAAACTCCGATTTGTGAAATCGCTCCATTTGCACTTTAATCTCCACTGTTGATCTGCACCCAGATTTAACAGAATTCCTTGCTTGCCCCTTAGCCTCATCACATCGCAAATCACTTAACATATCATGTGATTTGACTTAACGATAAAACTTAAAAACTGCACTTTGCGAAGTTTCCCCATGTGCGCTTTAATCTCAACCGTCGGTCTGCTCCACTTTGGATCTGCGATTAGATCATGGCCATCTGTTCCTTTTGCACGCGGTTCTTCTCCATTGCTTCATTCCTTAGTCTATTTCATGGCCAACTTCCTCTAAATATTGTTTGATTCTCTTCTTCGGATATCCCACTCTGTTGGTTAAGCTTTTTTCTTCCAGCTACACTTTGATTTTAAAGAAATTGGGTTCCCATGAAGCCTTAATTTTCCTGCTTCAAAAACTGATTACCTGTTTATCCATAGCCTCTTTTCTGAGATAACCAAAATCTTAGTGAAATAGATACGCTTTTCACTATGTGGAATATATGAATTCCATTTATGAGAAATAGTTGCCTTTTACTATATTATTGTTTTGACAATGAATTTGCAACAAAGGTAGCTATTATTCCAGACTAGATGACTGCAATTTCATTACCTAGACATCAACTGACCTTCAACACTAACATAAGCCAAAACATAGATTTTAACTTATTTTGGGACTCTAAAACACTATGACACATATTCAGTTAAAACCACCTTGATGTTGGGACTTTTTAACTTTTATTGGAAATGACTAAAGCTTTGGACATGGACTAGGACACAATAAAAATTTGAGAACAATGAAACAGTGACGATTACACCATTAAGATTTTTAGTGCTAACTCTAATTGTGTAGGGAAAATTGCTTCAGTTCCATATACAAGTTGGAATTGGGATTTTCCAGTAGATATCTTGGGTGATACTCTGTTTTCCCATACTGCATATTTGATATGGCTATCCTAAATTCTTTTGTGATCTTCCAATACTTTATTTATTACGATGATTCTGCTAACCCATTTCCTTGTGGGTAATATGGTGTAGAATGATGTAATTAAATCTTATATTTCTGACAAAATTCTATAATTTTAATATTATTGAATGCTTGTGCATTTTCTATAACTATTTTCTTTGGACAACCAAATCTAGATAGTAAATTTTCTTCAATGAATCTCATCATTACTGTATCAGTTTCATTTTTAACTGGGATTGCTTCTACCCATTTGATGAAGTAATAAGTGGCAGTTAATATCCATATATGTTGGTTGTTGGAAGCTAGGACTACCTCACCAATGAATTTTAACCCCCACTGTAAGAAAGGAGATTCAATTAAAACTTGGACTAGGGGAAGTGCTGCTAACCTTTGTTTCCTTGAAAATATTTGACATGGGATTTAAATCCTCACCTTTTCTCCAACTTGGTAAAATAATTTTGGCCAATAGAAACCTTCTCTCAAAATTTTATATGTAGTTTCTTTCCAAGCACAATTCCCGCCACAATTAGCTTCATGAAACTGCTCAATTACTCCTCACTTACATTTTTAGTTAAAAATTATAAGAGGACATTCAAAGGATCCTTCCAGTACAAATTTGCATTGACTATAAATTATTTTATCGCCTCAAGTCTTAAAGATATGCTTTGATTACTTGTGAGTTTAGAAGGATACTCAAAAGCACGTAGAAATTGTACTATGTCTTTATACCAATCTGATAGCAGAAACTTCTCCTCAATATGTAATGGAAGAGGAACAAAAATTGCACTGGAAGAAGGTCCTTGTGGATTCTTCTCACCTAAAATTGGATAAGGTTCTTGTGGATTTTTCTCACCTGAAATTGATATGATGGTATTAATACCAATAATTTTTCAATTTGATTCGGCCAAAACCTTAGCTAAACATTGTCCTTTCACCAAATTTGTAGGTATTATATCTAAATCAAACTCAAGAATCTTATAAATCCATCTTCCTCTCTTTCCATTTGTATCAGGTTGAGTCAAAATTGTTTTTACTGCATTGTTTGGGGAATAAGAAACTGTAGAAGAATGTAAAAAATAAATCCTAAATGCTTTCAGAGCTTGAACTAAGGCATGCGCTTATTTTTCTATGATGTCATATCTTAGTTCAAAAACTCTCATAACCTTACTGAAAAAGGAAATAGGTTGCTCATGTTGACCATCATTTCTTTGTAATAAAACAGCTTCTATGGTAGTATCGGAAGAAAAGGAAAATATACTAAATTGTTTGGTGTAATCTAGACTAGCTAGCACTAGGGCTTCTTAAATTTCCTTTTTGATCTGTGAAAAATAATATCTAGATTCTACTGTCCATTTAAATTCTTTACCCTTTTTAGCATATGAATAATATATTTCACAATCTCAACATAATTAGGTATAAATCTTTTTAAAAAAATTATTTTCCCTAAAAATGACATAATTCCTTTCTTGTTTATGGGAAAAATGATTACCTGAATTGTTGAAACTCTCTTTGGATCAATAAAAAATCCTTTTGAAATTATGTGTCCCAATATATTACCTTCTTTCATTGCAAAAAGTGAATTTTGGGGATTAAGAGAGATCCAAAATTTCCTACATCTACCAAAAAATTTCCTCAAATGTATAATGTGTTTATCATCGGAATCCGAAAACATATTTAAATCATCAAGACAAATGACAATGAATTTATTTATCTTACCAACAAATTCCAAATCTATTTCTCTTTGAAATGTTTCTCCAACATTGATTAAACCAAATGGAATTTTGGCATACATGAATGTGCCCCATGGAGTTGTAAATGTTGTATTTTATTTGTCTTCTTGTCTAACTAGAATTTGGTTGTAACCAGAAAAACCATCTAACATTGAAATCCTATCAGAACCTGATACCCTTTTAAGTAATTGATCCATCTTTGCTAATGGATAATTTTCTTTTAAGGATAATTTGTTCAAGTTCCTAAAATCAACATACAGTCTAATTCCTTCATTTTTCTTCCTAACAGGCACTAGATTAGCTATCCATGTAGAATATCTCAAGGGAACAATTATATTGGCATCGAAGAGTTTTATTACTTCTTTTTCAATGAAAATAAGTAAAACTGGATTTATTCTCCTTAACATTTTTTTGAAATGGTATAGCTCCTTGCTTCAGAGGAATTTTATGCTTAATAATGGTTGTGTCATAGGTTTTCAATTCTTTGTATGACCATGCAAATACATCTCTATAATGTTTGAAAATGTTAGCATATTTTTCCTTTGTTTCATGAGGTAATGATGTTGAAAATTTAACATTTTAAACTTCTTGAGAGGTTCCAATATTTCAATCATGTACATCTTCCTGTTGTGAATTTAGTAAAGAAGTCTTTGACACATAATTCTAAGCAAAAAAAAATTCAAGGGGAACCAATCCCTTTGGAATATAATTATTTTAAATTTGAATGATATCGTGATCATCATTTTTTTGTTTTAAATGTGAATCTAAATCATGTTCATTTGATTTGATTTCATCAATGTTTTATTCTTCAATATGTGTAGCATAAAAATTCATCAATTGTTTGCAAAAAAAAAATTAACTACTCATCATCTTCAAAAACTTGCCAGTATTTTAAATTATGAGGAAAAGAATGTCTGTATTTAATTTCAATCTCATAATTTAATTGAAGAGTGTAATGTATTTAAAAGAACTTGCAGAAATTTTCAAAACATCAGCATGGATATTTTCTTCTCTTGGGATTGATGTAATGTTGAAGGCTTGAAAGTAATTTTCTATACAATCCCATACTTCATTCCTATAATATATAAGTCTAGGATGTTTAATTTGATAAAGTTTTTTTATTTATTTTACAATCATCTCTAAATCACCATATACTGCCAAATTTTTCACCTTTAAACTATTAGCGAACTCCAATCCTAAAATTATGGCTTCATATTCTGCCATTTTATTTGTGACTTCAAAATATAATTTAAAGGATTGGGTTATGTTTCTCTTATCAGAAGAAATGATTACAATAGCATTACCAGCCCCATATTTAGAAGATGCTCCATCAAAATACATTTTCCAAATATCAGTATTTGAAATGTGAGGCGTATTGAAGGTTTCTTCAATACTACTTTGAGGATAAGAAAGATCATTAGCAACTAAAGTAAAGCATCCAAAATCCTAATTAAAAGAATAAATTGAATGATTTATTTCTTTATTTTATTTACAAACTGTATTGATAAATCTCACCTCTCTATATAGCCTTAAATGTACACCTCCATAAACTAGAATTGTAGCAAAAGACATGTCTATTTGTAAACTCCCTCCCAACTTTTCACAACAATTCCTTCACAATAAAATTCCAAACTTTGGAGGAATATCTACAACAATTATATCCAAGACTATACTCTTCACAAGGATTTGATAAAGTGTTACAACTAAATCTTTAATTAATCCCAAGCAAGATACTTTCTTGGAATCAAAAGTGTACAAATCATGATATGGTCTAGTAATTTGCAGTTGAAGTTGATCCGTGATTACTTTAGGCATTAAATTATAGGAAGCTCCAATATATAGCATACAATTTTATAAAAAGTAACCATGAACTTTAAATGTGACATAAAAAGTAGTAACACTTTCATCAATCATATCAGAACTAGGACCAAAAACCACTGAAGGTTTTTCATCCAGTAAAAATAATACATCTTCCACTGCATCAACACTTGAAGTTTGTATCCTTTTAGAAAATTGATGTTTATAACCTGGATTTTTGGAGAGTTCAAATAATGGTATTGGAATTTCAACTCTTTCTAACTCTTTTTCAACATTGAAATTGTTGGAACATAATTTTCAGAATTATTTTGTTGTTGTGACTGATTCTGTGTTTGAACTGATGGTGTTTGCCTTTCAGTTGTTTTTACTTGATGTTCGTCAATGGTCATTTTTTTGGCCAGTCTACCAGGTCCTGGTCTTGGTCTTAAGTCATATCTTTTGTTTAATTCGGCAATGAGAAATTTATAAAAATCTTGATACTTGTAAATTTGAGAGTTTTATTAATTTTGGATTAAGGATCGATCTTGACTATTTGGAACGATAGAATTGTGAGATGATGAATATTCAAACTGGTTGATATCATTTGCAACAACATAAATGGTTTCTTTAGGATCTTTATCATCAATCATTAAAGGGGGTTGGATTTTCATATCATTATTTGGTCTTTCCAATATTTCAGGTTGAAAAGGTCTTCTATATTGAACTTGTGGTCTATTTGCAACTTGTTGGGTTACTCTTGGTTGAGCTTCCATCCTCGATATTATGTTAGACATATTTGTAAGTAGAAAATTTATTTAATCAATTTTATGCTATTTATATTTAATTTTTGATGATGATGTACTTTCTTCTCTAGCTTTCATTTTCCTTTCAACTTTATCTGCCTTTGCTTTTAATTTACCAAATGTCGACCTATTGGCTTCCACTTCAATTTCAGTAGTTTTCATATCTACTAAAGTTTTAGATTTTATTTCTCTTAATGAAATTAACAACAAGGTTACCAGGATTCTTCAAATTATGTTAAGTAGTAAACAAGATCATTTTGGAATCCCCATTTATTCTTGAAAATGTTGATTAGTTCAACCCACGAATTAATAGAATTAGCTTGAAATTGTCTGAACCATATCCTAACATTTCCTTCTAATGTTTGAACAAAAAGTCTTGTGTAGACATATTCATATTCAATGTTCATATTATTAACAAAGTCAAGGAATGCAACTAAGTGGTCCTCAGCAGTAGGTCTTGTTTATCCATTAAATCTAGGTAAATGCTTTAAATATCCATCAGGAAAAGCATGAAGTTGAGTTGCTGGAGGCAAAACTGATGTTGCATACCTTGCTGCCACAAGTGGTTTAATACCAACCACTTGATGCTTTGATGAAGGTGTTTGTTTTGGAGATACAATTTTGCTGGAAGATGGATTTGATGGAGATTTAGTCTTTTTGGAAAAGTTGAGGATTGATGACTATTTTTTGAACTTCAGAATCCTCCCTTTCCAAATCTTCAAAAGCTAAATGATTAGTATAAATAATAATTTCCTCTTAATTTTTAGTAGAAGTAGAAGGGGAAGTATGTACCACAGGGGATATAAAATCAACTGGTTTATATTCAGGAAGGGTAAGTTTCAGATCTTCTTCTATTTCAAATAGTTCTAAATGAGGGAAAGGAACCTCAAAGGTCTCAAATTAATGAACTATTAATGCATATTTGAGATCTACTCATTTAGAAATGAGTTATAAAACCTTAGGAGGAAGATCTAATGATTCAGCAAGTATTGGGGATAACTGAAAGGGGTTGGATTGTGAGGGAACTTGAGGTAGAAAAAAGGTAAAATCAACAAGAGAGGTCTCTAACCTTTGTTTAATATATGCAATTATCACTAGTTTCTCTAGATCCAACAAAGCAAAGAGAAGCTCTAAATATGACTGGGATATGGTATGCATGCGTGAAGCCAGATTTTAAATTGTGAAGTTGTTATGTGAGTGATTTTAGCCTACTGAACGCTTATCCACCATTAAAAGGCAAGTATAATCACTATCCCAGGGAAAATGAACATCAAACTTGGTTCCCCCACAACGACGCAAATCTAATGTTATTCCTTTGTAGACAGTTCTAGGTCGAGGAACTGTGCCAAAGAATATAAGTTAAGTTTTCATTTTGATTTTAATTGGATGAAAAATTCTTTTAACTTTAAATAGATGTAAATCCTAAGTGTTTCTTAGAAACTAGAAGGGTTTATTTTTCATTCCTAACATAATTAATCTTGAAATTTTTTGGGAAAGGAGAATTGAAGAAGATATATAATTTTCTTAAACATTCCTATTAAATAATTAATTTTTTATATACAGTAGATGTGTGTAGAATTTTTATACAACCCAACAATACATATCCAATAGATTACAAAAGGAAATAATTAAAATATTCAGAGTAATTAACTAAGACAACCAGTTTCAGTTAATTAATCTCTTTTAATAATTATAACTTTGCAAGGGATTTCGAAGAGATTGACATTCAATCTACTCCTACCCAAACTTCTATGTTACTTTGAACATGTGTAGAGAAAATAAAAATGGAAACATATTGAATAACCAGGAGAACTCACAGATATACACAAACAGCTTAGAATGAGTCTAGAATCCTTATATTATCTTCAATAATACTTAGAAAATTATAGTCATATCATTGTTTCATCACAAAGGTTCAACCCACTATCTCTTTAATCTCTCAAAGACTTATAGATCGACATTATACAAATATCTTAAGTCTAGATGAAAATTTATTACAAAATGATATAATATCTATACAAAAAATTATTTACAAAAATAGAACTAGAAAACAGTTGTTCTAGAACTGATTCAAATAGTCATCACATATTTCAAGGGTGTTGTTTGATGACTATTACCTTTCAACTAATTTTTTTTATTCTCCTCCTCATTTTCTCGTGAAGGGTCACTATATTCCTACTTCTTTTTACTCTATTAGATAATGTAACTTATCCCATCTGTATTCACTTGGAATTGAAAAATTAACCATTTTCCTATATCTTTCATTTACCTTCGTATATGTTTCAAAAGTGGGTTTGTTAAGAAATAAGTGATGAATTTCATGCTGGATGAATAAATAATATTGTAAAACTTCAATAAAATATTTTCCACTTATCATTCCTCTTACTTTTTCAAACTTATATTTATCAACTGCTATGTTGTATAATTTCTCCTGACAAGTTTCTAGAGGGATCAATTTGCCACTTGAATCTTTTAAGGATGGAAGTCCTTTCTGTTGCAATGTATTAAAATTTCTATTGAATCTTTTAATTTGCACTTATTTTATAATTGTATCATGAGGTTTTTCTTAGTTATAACCCTCTTTACTTCCATCACCGTGTTTGTTCTGTCATGAATCTACAAATTTTCAAGCTCATCCTTAGTAATTAATTTCTGATGCTCTTCTTCGGATATTCCACTCTGTTGGTTAAGCTTTTTTCTTCCAGCTACGCTTTGATTTTAAATAAATCAGGTTCCCATGAAGCCTTAATTTGCCTGCTTCAAAAACTGATTACCTGTTTATCCATAGCCTCTTTTCTGAGATAACCAAAATCTCAGTGAAATAGCTACGCTTTTCACTATGTGGAATATATGAATTCCATTTATGAGAAATAGCTGCCTTTTACTGTATTATTGTTTTGACAATGACTTTGCAACAAAGGTAGCTATTATTCTAGACTAGATGACTGAAATTTCATTACCCAGACATCAACTGACTTTCAACACTAACATAAGCCAAAACAGAGATTTTAACTTATTTTGGGACTCTAAAACACTATGACACATATTCAGTTAAAACCACCTTGATTTTGGGACTTTTTAACTTTTATTGAAAATGACTAAAGCTTTGGACATGGACTAGGACACAATAAAAATTTGAGAACAATGACACAGTGACGATTACACCATTAAAATTTTCAGTGCTAACACTAATTGTGTAGGGAAAATTGCTTCAGTTCCATATACAAGTTGGAATTGGGATTTTCCAGTAGATATCTTGGATGATACTCTGTTTTCCCATACTGCATATTTGATATGGCTATCCTAAATTCTTTTGTGATCTTCCAATATTTTATTTATTACTTTAACCAAGATTTTATTTCATGATTCTGCTAACCCATTTCCTTGTGGGTAATATGGTGTAGAATGATGTAATTAAATCTTATATTTCTGACAAAATTCTATAATTTTAATATTATTGAATTCTTGTGCATTTTCTATAACTATTTTCTTTGGACAACCAAATCTATATAGTAAATTTTCTTTAATGAATCTCATCATTACTGTATCAGTTTCATTTTTAACTGGGATTGCTTCTACCCATTTGGTGAAGTAATAAGTGGCAGTTAATATCCATATATGTTGGTTGTTGGAAGCTAGGACTACCTCACCAATGAATTCTACCCCCATTGTAAGAAAGGAGCTTCGTTTAAAACTTGGACTAGGGGAAGTGTCGCTAACCTTTGTTTTCTTGAAAATATTTGACATGGGATATAAATCCACACCTTTGCTCCAACTTGGTAAAATAATTTTTGCCAATAGAAACCTTCTCTCAAAATTGTATAGGTAGTTTCTTTCCAAGCACAATTCCCACCACAATTAGCTTCATGAAACTGCTCAATTACTCCTCACTTACATTTTTAGTTAAACATTATAAGAGGACATTCAAAGGATCCTTCCAGTACAAATCTGCATTGACTATAAATTATTTTATCACCTCAAGTCTTAAAGATATGCTTTGATTACTTGTGAATTCAGGAGGATACTCAAAAGCACATAGAAATTGTACTATGTCTTTATACCAATCTGATAGTAAAAACTTCTCCTCAATATGTAATGGAAGAGGAACAAAAATTTCACTGGAAGAAGGTTCATGTGGATTCTTCTCACCTAAAATTGGATAAGGTTCTTGTGGATTCTTCTCACCTGAAATTGGCATGATGGTATTAATACCAATAATTTTTCAATTTGATTCGGCCAAAACCTTAGCTAAAAATTGTCCTTTCACCAAATTTGTAGGTCTGATATCTAAATCAAACTCAAGAATATTATAAATCCATATTCCTCTCTTTCCATTTGTATCAGGCTGCATCAAAATTGTTTTTACTGCATTGTTTGGGGCATAAGAAATTGTAGGAGAATGTAGAAAATAAATCCTAAATGCTTTCAGAGCTTGAACTAAGGCATGCGCTTATTTTTCTATGATGTCATATCTTAGTTCAACATCTCTCATAACTTTACTGAAAAAGGAAATCGGTTGCTCATGTTGACCATCATTTCTTTGTAATAAAACAACTTCTATGGTAGTATCTGAAGAAAAGGAAAATATACTAAATTGTTTGGTGTAATCTAGACTAGCTAGCACTAGGGCTTCTTAAATTTCCTTTTTGATCTGTGAAAAATAATATCTAGATTCTACTGTCCATTTAAATTCTTTACCCTTTTTAGCATATCAGTAATATATTTCACAATCTCAAAATAATTAGGTATAAATCTTCTTAAAAAAATTATTTTTCCTAAAAATGACTTAATTCCTTTCTTGTTTATGGGAAAAATGATTACCTGAATTGTTGAAACTCTCTTTGGATCAATAAAAAATCCTTTTGAAATTATGTGTCCCAATAGAGTTCCTTCTTTCATTGCAAAAAGTGAATTTTGGGGATTAAGAGAGATCCAAAATTTCTTACATCTTCCAAAAAAATTCCTCAAATGTATAATTTGTTTATCATCGGAATCCGAAAACAGATTTAAATCATCAAGATAAATGACAACGAATTTATTTATCTTACCAACAAATTCCAAATCTATTTCTCTTTGAAATGTTTCTCCAACATTGATTAAACCAAATGGAATTTTGGCATACATGAATGTGCCCCATGGAGTTGTAAATGTTGTATTTTATTTGTCTTATTGTCTAACTAGAATTTGGTTGTAACAAGAAAAACCATCTAACATTGAAATCCTATCAGAACCTGATACCCTTTTAAGTAATTGATCCATCTTTGCTAATGGATAATTGTCTTTTAAGGATAATTTGTTCAAGTTCCTAAAATCAACATACAGTCTAATTCCTCCATTTTTCTTCCTAACAGGCACTAGATTAGCTATCCATGTAGAATATCTCAAGGGAACAATTATATTGGCATCGAAGAGTTTTATTACTTCTTTTTCAATGAAAATAAGTAAAACTGGATTTATTCTCCTTAACTTTTGTTGGAATGGTATAGTTCCTTGCTTGAGAGGAATTTTATGCTCAATAATGGTTGTGTCATAGGTTTTCAATTCTTTGTATGACCATGCAAATACATCTCTATAATGTTTGAAAATGTTAACATATTTTTCCTTTGTTTCATGAGGTAATGATGTTTAAAATTTAACATTTTAAACTTCTTGAGAGGTTCCAATATTTCAATCATGTACATCTTCCTGTTGTGAATTTAGCAAAGAAGTCTTTGACACATCATTCTAAGCAAAAAAAAAATTCAAGGAGAACCAATCCCTTTGGAATATAATTGTTTGAAATTTGAATGATATTGTGATCATCATTTTTTTGTGTTAAATGTGAATGTGAATCATGTTCATTTGATTTGATTTCATCAATGTTTTATTCTTCAATATGTGTAGCATAAAAATTCATCAATTGTTTGCAAAAAAAAAAATTAACTGCTCATCATCTTCAAAAACTTGCCAGTATTTTAAATTATGAGGAACAGAATGTATGTATTTAATTTCAATCTCATAATTTAATTGAAGAGGATAATGTATTTTAAAAGAACTTGCAGAAATTTTCAAAACATCAGCATGGATATTTTCTTCTCTTGGGATTGATGTAATGTTGAAGGCTTGAAAGTAATTTTCTATACAATCCCATACTTCATTCCTATAAGATATAAGTCTAGGATGTTTATTTTGATAAAGGTTTTTTATTTATTTTACAATCATCTCTGAATCACCATATACTGCCAAATTTTTCACCTTTAAATTATTAGCGAACTCCAATCCTAAAATTATGGCTTCATATTCTGCCATATTATTTGTGACTTCAAAATATAATTTAAAGGATTGGGTTATGTTTCTCTTATCAGGAGAAATGATTACAATAGCATTACCAACCCCATATTTAGAAAATGCTCCATCAAAATACATTTTCCAAATATCAGTATTTGAAATGTGAGGCGTATTGAAATTTTCTTCAATACTACTTTGAGGATAAGAAAGATCATTAGAAACTAAAGTAAAGCATCCAAAATCCTGATTAAAAGAATAAATTGGATTATTTATTGCTTGGTTTTATTTACGAACTTTATTGATAAATCTCACCTCTCTATATAGCCTTAAATGTACACCTCCATAAACAGGAATTGTAGCAAAAGACATGTCTATTTGTAAACTCTCTCCCAACTTTTCACAACAATTCCTTCACAATAAAATTCCAAACTTTGAAGCAATATCTGCAACAATTATATCCAAGACTATACTCTTCGCAAGGATTTGATAAAGTGTTACAACTAAATCTTTAATTAATCCCAAGCAAGATACTTTCTTGGAATCAAAAGTGTACAAATCATGATATGGTCTAGTAATTTGCAGTTGAAGTTGATTCGTGATTACTTTAGGCATTAAATTATGGGAAGCTCCAATATATAGCATACAATTTTATAAAAAGTAACCATGAACTTTAAATGTGACATAAAAATGAGTAACACTTTCATCAATCATATCAGAACTAGGACCAAAAACCACTGAAGGTTTTTCATCCAGTAAAAATAATACATCTTCCTCTGCATCAAAACTTGAAGTTTTTATCCTTTTAGAAAATTGATGTTTATAACCTGGATTTTTGGAGAGTTCAGATAATGGTATTGGAATTTCAACTTTTTCTAACTCTTTTTCAACATTGAAATTGTTGGAACATAATTTTCAGAAGTATTTTGTTGTTGTGACTGATTATGTGTTTGAACTGATGGTGTTTGCCTTTCAGTTGTTTTTACTTGACGTTCTTCAATGGTCATTTTTTTGGCCAGTCTACAAGGTCTTTGTCTTGGTCTTAAGTCATATCTTTTGTTTAATTCGACAATGAGAAATTTATAAAAATCTTGATACTTGGAAATTTGAGATTTTTATTAATTTTGGATTAAGAATCGATCTTGACTATTTGGAATGATAGAATTATGAGATGATGAATATTCAAACTAGTTGATATCATTTGCAACAACATAAATTGTTTCTTTAGGATCTTGATCATCAATCATTAAAGGGGGTTGGATTTTCATATCATTATTTGGTCTTTGCAATATTTCAGGTTGAAAAGGTCTTCTATATTGAACTTGTGGTCTATTTGCAACTTGCTGGGTTACTCTTGGTTGAGCTTCCATCCTCGATATTCTGTTAGACTTATTTGTAAGTAGAGAATTTATTTAATCAATTTTATGTTATTTATATTTAATTTTTGATGATGAGGTACTTTCTTCTCTAGCTTTCATTTTCCTTTCAACTTTCTCTGCCTTTGCTTTTAATTTACCAAATGTCGACCTATTGGCTTCCACTTCAATTTCAGTAGTTTTCATATCTACTAAAGTTTTATATTTTATTTCTCTAATCATTACAACAAAATCATCTTCAAATGCTTTGGAGAATCTAAATTTGGCAGGAGTAACTGGAGGCTTATAGTCTGGGGGCACTTTTTTATAAACTTTATTGAATCTCTTAATGAAATTAACAACAAGGTCACCAGGATTCTTCAAATTATGTCAAGCAGTAAACAAGATCATTTTGGAATCCCCATTGATACTTGAAAACGTTAATTAGTTCAACCCAAAAATTAATAGAATTAGCTTGAAATTGTCTGAACCATATCCTAACATTTCCTTCTAATGTTTGAACAAAAATTCTTGTGTAGACATATTCATATTCAATGTTCATATTATTAACAAAGTCAAGGAATGCAGCTAAGTGGTCCTCAGCAGTAGGTCTTGTTTCTCCATTAAATATAGGTAAATGCTTTAAATATCCATCAGGAAAAGCATGAAGTTGAGTTGCTGGAGGCAAAACTAATGTTGCATACCTTGCTGCCATAAGTGGTTTAATACCAACCACTTGATGCTTTAATGAAGGTGTTTGTTTTGGAGATACAATTTTGCTGGAAGATGGATTTGATGGAGATTTAGTTTTTTTGGAAAAGTTGAGGATTGATGACTATTTTTTGAACTTCAGAATCCTCCCTTTCCAAATCTTCAAAAGCTAGATGATTAGTATAAATACTAATTTCCTCTTAAGTTTTAGTAGAAGTATAAGGGGAAGTATGTACCACAGGGGATATAAAATCAACTGGTTTAAATTTAGGAAGGGTAAGTTTCAGATCTTCTTCTATGTCAAATAGTTCTAAATGAGGGAAAGGAACCTCAAAGGTCTCAAACTAATGAACTATTAATGCAGATTTGAGATCTACTCATTTAGAAATGAGTTATAAAACCTTAGGAGGAAGATCTAATGATTCAGCAAGTATTGGGGATAACTGAAAGGGGTTGGATTATGAGGGCACTTGAGGTAGAACAAAGGTAAAATCAACAACAGAGGTATCTAACCTTTGTTTAATATATGCAATTATCACTAGTTTCTCTGGATTCGACAAAGCAAAGAAAAGCTCTAAATATGACTGGGATATGGTATGCATGCGTGAAGCCAGATTTTAAATTGTGAAGTTGTTATGTGAGTGATTTTAGCCTACTAAACTCTTATCCACCATTAAGAGGCAAGTATAATCACTATCCCAGGGAAAATTAACATCAAACTTTATTCCCTCACAACGACGCAAATCTAATGTTATTCCTTTGTAGACAGTTCTAGGTCGAGGAACTGTGCCAAAGAATATAAGTTAAGTTTTTATTTTGACTTTAATTGGATGAACAATGCTTTTAACTTTAAATAGATGTAAATCCTAAGTGTTTCTTATAAAATAGAAGGGTTTATTTTTCATTCCTAACATAATTAATCTTGAAATTTTTTTGGAAAGGAGAATTGAAGAAGATATATAATTTTCTTAAGCATCCCTATTAAATAATTAATTTTTTATATACAGTAGATGTGTGTAGAAGTTTTATACAACCCAACAATACATATCCAATAGATTACAAAATGAAATAATTAAAATATTCAGAGTAATTAACTAAGACAACCAATTTCATTTAATTAATCTTTTTTAATAATTATAACTTTGCAAGGGCTTTTGAAGAGATTGAAATTCAATCTAGTCCTACCCAAACTTCTATGTTACTTTAAAAATGTGCAGAGAAAATAAAAATGGAAACATATTGAATAACTATGAGAACTCACAGATATACACAAGCAGCTTAGAATGAGTCTAGAATCCTTATATTATCTTCAACAATACTTAGAAAATTATAGTCATATCATTGTTTCATCACAAAGGTTCAACCCACTATCTCTTTAATCTCTCAAAGAATTATAGATCGACATTATACAAATATCTTAAGTCTAGATGAAAATTTATTACAAAATGATTTAATATCTAAAAAAAAAAAATTATTTACAAAAATAGAACTAGAAAACAGTTCTTCTAGAACTGATTCAAATAGTCATCACATATTTCAAGGGTGTTGTTTGATGACTATTTCCTTTCAACTGATTTTTTTGTTTCTCCTCCTCATTTTCTCGTGAAGGGTCACTATATTCCTGCTTCTTTTTACTCTATTAGATAATGTAACTTATCCCATCTGTATTCACTTGGAATTGAAAAATTAACCATTTTCCTATATCTTTCATTTACCTTCGTATATGTTTCAAAAGTTGGTTTGTTAAGAAATAAGTGATGAATTTCATGGTGGATGAATAAATAATATTGTAAAACTTCGATAAAATATTTTCCACTTATCATTCCTCTTACTTTTTCAAACTTATATTTATCAACTACTATGTTGTATAATTGCTCTCGACAAGTTTCTAGAGGGATCAATTTGCCACTTGAATCTTTTAAGGATTGAAGTCCTTTCTGTTGCAATGTATTAAAATTTCTGTTGAATCTTTTAATTTGCAGTTATTTTATAATTGTATCATGAGGTTTTACTTAAATAGAACCCTCTTTACTTCCATCACCGTGTTTGTTCTGTCATGACTCTACAAATTTTCAAGCTCATCCTTAGTAATTAATTTCTGATGCTCTTCTTCGGATATCCCACTCTGTTGGTTAAGCTTTTTTCTTCCAGCTACGCTTTGATTTTAAATAAATCGGGTTCTCATGAAGCCTTAATTTGCCTGCTTTGAAAACTGATTACCTGTTTATCCATAGCCTCTTTTCTGAGATAACCAAAATCTTAGTGAAATAGCTACGCTTTTCACTATGTGGAATATATGAATTCCATTTATGAGAAATAGCTGCCTTTTACTGTATTATTGTTTTGACAATGAATTTGCAACAAAGGTAGCTATTATTCCATATTAGATGACTGCAATTTCATTACCCAGACATCAACTAACCTTCAACACTAACATAAGCCAAAACAGAGATTTTAACTTATTTTGGGACTCTAAAACACTACGACACATATTCAGTTAAAACCACCTTGATGTTGGGACCTTTTAAATTTTATTGGAAATGACTAAAGCTTTGGACATGGACTAGGACACAATAAAAATTTGAGAACAATGACACAGTGACGATTACACCATTAACATTTTCAGTGCTAACACTAATTGTGTAGGGAAAATTTCTTCAGTTCCATATACAATTTGGAATTGGGATTTTCCAGTAGATATCTTGGGTGATACTCTATTTTCCCATACTGCATATTTGATATGGCTATCCTAAATTCTTTTGTGATCTTCCAATACTTCATTTATTACTTTAACCAAGATTTTATTTCATGATTCTGCTAACCCATTTCCTTGTGGGTAATATGGTGTAGAATGATGTAATTAAATCTTATATAATTTTAATATTATTGAATGCTTGTGCATTTTCTTTAACTATTTTCTTTGGACAACCAAATCTAGATAGTAAATTTTATTCAATGAGTCTCATCATTACTGTATCAGTTTCATTTTTAACTGGGATTGCTTCTACCCATTTGGTGAAGTAATAAGTGGCAGTTAATATCCATATATGTTGGTTGTTGGAAGCTAGGACTATCTCACCAATGAATTCTAGCCCCCATTGTAAGAAAGGGGCTTCAATTAAAACTTGGACTAGGGGAAGTGCCGCTAACCTTTGTTTTCTTGAAAATATTTGACATGGGATATAAATCCACACCTTTGCTCCAACTTGGTAAAATATTTTTGGCCAATAGAAACCTTCTCTCAAAATTGTATAGGTAGTTTATTTCCAAGCACAATTCCCGCCACAATTAGCTTCATGAAACTGCTCAATTAATCCTCACTTACATTTTTGGTTAAACATTATAAGAGGACATTCAAAGGATCCTTCTAGTACAAATTTGCATTGACTATAAATTATTTTATGGCCTCAAGTCTTAAAGATATGCTTTGATTACTTGTGAATTCAAGAGGATACTCAAAAGCACGTAGAAATTGTATTATGTCCTTATACCAATGTGATAGCAGAAACTTCTCCTCAATATGTAATGGAAGAGGAACAAAAATTTCACTGGAAGAAGGTTCTTGTGGATTCTTCTCACCTAAAATTGTATAAGGTTCTTGTGGATTCTTCTCACCTGAAATTGGCATGATGGTATTAATACCAATATTTTTTTAATTTGATTCGGCCAAAACCTTAGCTAAACATTGTCCTTTCACCAAATTTGTAGGTCTGATATCTAAATCAAACTCAAGAATCTTATAAATCCATCTTCCTCTCTTTCCATTTGTATCAGGCTGCGTCAAAATTGTTTTTACTACATTGTTTGGGGCATAAGAAATTGTAGGAGAATGTAAAAAATAAATCCTAAATGCTTTCAGAGCTTGAACTAAGGCATGCGCTTATTTTTCTATGATGTCATATCTTAGTTTAACATCTCTCATAATGTTACTGAAAAAGGAAATCGGTTGCTCATGTTGACCATCATTTCTTTTTAATAAGACAACTTCTATGGTAGTATCTGAAGAAAAGGAAAATATACTAAATTGTTTGGTGTAATCTAGACTAGCTAGCACTGGGGCTTCTTAAATTTCCTTTTTGATCTGTGAAAAATAATATCTAGATTCTACTATCCATTTAAATTCTTTATCCTTTTTAGCATATCAGTAATATATTTCACAATCTCAACATAATTTGGTATAAATCTTCTTAAAAAAATTATTTTCCCTAAAAATGACTTAATTCCTTTCTTGTTTATGGGAAAAATGATTACCTGAATTGTTGAAACTCTCTTTGGATCAATAAAAAATCCTTTTGAAATTATGTGTCCCAATAGATTTCCTTCTTTCATTGCAAAAAGTGAATTTTGGGGATTAAGAGAGATCCAAAATTTCTTACATCTTCCAAAAAATTTCCTCAAATGTATAATGTGTTTATCATCGGAATCCGAAAACAAATTTAAATCATCAAGATAAATGACAACGGATTTATTTATCTTACCAAAAAATTCCAAATATATTTCTCTTTGAAATGTTTCTCCAACATTGATTAAACCAAATGGAATTTTGGCATACATGAATGTGCCCCATGGAGTTGTAAATGTTGTATTTTATTTGTCTTCTTGTCTAATAGAATTTGGTTGTAACGAGAAAAACCATCTAACATTGAAATCCTATCAGAACCTGATACCCTTTTAAGTAATTGATCCATCTTTGCTAATGGATAATTGTCTTTTAAGGATAATTTGTTCAAGTTCCTAAAATCAACATACAGTCTAATTCCTCCATTTTTCTTCCTAACAGGCACTAGATTAGCTATCCATGTAGAATATCTCAAGGGAACAATTATATTGGCATCGAAGAGTTTTATTACTTCGTTTTCAATGAAAATAAGTAAAACTGGATTTATTCTCCTTCACTTTTGTTGGAATGGTATAGCTCCTTGCTTGAGAGGAATTTCATGCTTAATAATGGTTGTGTCATAGGTTTTCAATTCTTTGTATGACCATGCAAATACATCTCTATAATGTTTGAAAATGTTAACATATTTTTCCTTTGTTTCATGAGGTAATGATGTTGAAAATTTAACATTTTAAACTTCTTGAGAGGTTCCAATATTTCAATCATGTACATCTTCCTGTTGTGAATTTAGCAAAGAAGTCTTTGACACATCATTCTAAGCAAAAAAAAAAAAATTCAAGGGGAACCAATCCCTTTGGAATATAATTATTTGAAATTTTAATGATATCGTGATCATCATTTTTTTGTTTTAAATGTGAATCTGAATCATGTTCATTTGATTTGATTTCATCAACGTTTTATTCTTCAATACGTGTAGCATCAAATTCATCAATTGTTTGCAAAAAAAAAAATAACTGCTCATCATCTTCAAAAACTTGCCAGTATTTTAAATTATGAGGAACAGAATATCTGTATTTAATTTCAATCTCATAGTTTAACTAAAGAGGATAATGTATTTTAAAAGAACTTGCAGAAATTTTCAAAACATCAGCATGGATATTTTCTTCTCTTGGGATTGATGTAATGTTGAAGGCTTGAAAGTAATTTTCTATACAATCCCTTACTTCATTCCTATAAGATATAAGTCTAGGATGCTTATTTTGATAAAGGTTTTTTATTTATTTTACAATCATCTCTGAATCACCATATACTGCCAAATTTTTCACCTTTAAACTATTAGCGAACTCCAATCCTAAAACTATAGCTTCTTATTCTGCCATATTATTTGTGACTTCAAAATATAATTTAAAGGATTGGGTTATGTTTCTCTTATCAGGAGAAATGATTACAATAGCATTACCAGCCCCATGTTTAGAAAATGCTGCATCAAAATACATTTTCCAAATATCAGTATTTGAAATGTGAGGCGTATTGAAAGTTTCTTCAATACTACTTTGAGGATAAGAAAGATCATTACAACTAAAGTAAAGCATCCAAAATCCTGATTAAAAGAATAAATTGGATGATTTATTTCTTGATTTTATTTACAAACTATATTGATAAATCTCACCTCTCTATATAGCCTTAAATGTACACCTCCATAAACTGGAATTGTAGCAAAAGACATGTCTATTTGTAAACTCCCTCCCAACTTTTCACAACAATTCCTTCACAATAAAATTCCAAAATTTGGAGGAATATCTGCAACAATTATATCCAAGACTATACTATTTGCAAGGATTTGATAAAGTGTTACAACTAAATCTTTAATTAATCCCAAGCAAGATACTTTCTTGGAATCAAAAGTGTACAAATCATGATATGGTCTAGTAATTTGCAATTGAAGTTGATCCGTGATTACTTTAGGCATTAAATTATGGGAAGCTCCAATATATAGCATAAAATTTTATAAAAAGTAACCATGAACTTTAAATGTGACATAAAAAGGAGTAACACTTCCATCAATCATATCAGAACTAGGACCAAAAACCACTGAAGGTTTTTCATCCAGTAAAAATAATACATCTTCCTCTGCATCAACACTTGAAGTTTGTATCCTTTTAGAAACTTGATGTTTATAACCTAGATTTTTGGAGAGTTCAGATAATGGTATTGGAATTTCAACTCTTTCTAACTCTTTTTCAACATTGAAATTGTTGGAACATAATTTTCAGAAGTATTTTGTTTTTGTGATTGATTATGTGTTTGAACTGATGGTGTTTGCCTTTCAGTTGTTTTTACTTGACGTTCTTCAAGGGTCATTTTTTTGGCCAGTCTACTAGGTCCTGGTCTTGGTCTTAAGTCATATCTTTTGTTTAATTCAGAAATGAGAAATTTATAAAAATCTTGATACTTGGAAATTTGAGAGTTTTATTAATTTTGGATTAAGGATCGATCTTGACTATTTGGAACGATAGAATTGTGAGATGATGAATATTCAAACTGGTTGATATCATTTGCAACAACATTAATGGTTTCTTTAGGATCTTGATCATCAATCATTAAAGGAGGTTGGATTTTCATATCATTATTTGGTCTTTGCAATATTTCAAGTTGAAAAGGTCTTCTATATTGAACTTGTGGTCTATTTGCAACTTGTTGGGTTACTCTCTTCTTATTTTTTTTCTGAGTAAGACTAATTATATTTGTGAAACATATAATAAAACTAGTACAATGCCTTCAGAGGCGAAAGATCATCAGCAAAATAACAAAACTTGAGCCGCCCTTTTGGGTAAATAGGGCCGAAAAAACGTTTGAGAGCTGCCTCAGCAGAGGAAACCAGCTTTGACATACTAGTGTTTAGCAAAAAACTGAGTCGCCCACAAGGGGAAACCGACCCGAATAATGTTTTAGAGCTGCCTCGATAGAGGAAACCAGCATTGATAAACCAAAACTTATTGCAAACAGTAACAGCGAAAATGACATGGAATCTGGACATAATTACTTAGCTAAAGATAGAAGCGTTAGAGCCCATAGTCTCCAGAGGGCATCTCCTCTTCAATTCGGCACCAGCATCCCTCCTCATCGTCGGAGCCCTGTCCACTTTGAATTGCAGCTGCGCTTGCTGCACGTCCCTCAACCTGCATTTCAACATCCTGAAGGAGATTGGAACTGCATTCGCCAGCTTTGTGGGTGGAACTTTTATCCCCAGGCTGAGACGCTTGCACAGCTAAGGGAGGGGGCTGCAAATTGACAGTTTGCATGGGAGGCGAGGGATCAGGAAAAGCCTCAGGAACTTCCTTGAATGATACCGAGACCGAGGTGATGACCAGGGGGCGATTGGAGCTGCACTGGAAGTGGAAGATGGCAGTGGAAGGGTTGCGGAGGGAAGCAGAGACAGCAGGCCGGGATTCAATCAGAGGCGGAGAGATAGAGGAGCTGCATCTGGGAGAGGAAGGAATACGCCGCCTACGGCCTCTGTCACGCAAACTGCTCAAAGGGGGAGAACGATCACTGAAACTCTGAGACGGAGACGACTGAAAACTGGAGGAAGGCGAGCGACGACGAGAAGAGGTGCGGGCTCTGGAGCTGCCCCTCCGACTTCTCAAGCGATGCCTGAGTCTCGGCATTGCAGCGGTGAGACGAGATGAACAGGCGGAAAAGACAGAAGGCCCAAGCTGAGGAAAGGGAGATAAGATACTGGGCGGAACAGCTGAATGCAGAGAACAAAGAGGGCTATGCAAAAATTGTACACCAGGGGCGAAATGAACACAGTATCCTAGCGGGCAACGCCTACCAACAGACGTGCAAATGCTAGGCCAGTCTGCTTCCGAAGCACATCTGGTTCTGATGGGCAGTAGATGCAACGGCATGACAACCTGCAAACTGCAATGAAACCAAGTCCAGAGTTCTGAGGCCAAGTCGAAATTCAGGAACGAAAGAACGAGAAAGAGCATATTGAAGTGATGGTTATCTCAGCCTCCCCACCGGCATAAATACCGCGCAGGGTGACGGCCAGGGATATTAATCCTCCCAAGGTTGCATAAATGCGGCCAGCGGGTGGCCATGTGGCCATGCCACGTGCCATCCCGCCAACCCTCCTCCATCATATCAGCCATTAACACTCGCATCCGGGTCATTGTAGTCCTGGTGCACCAACTGAGTGCATTCCTGAAGGAGCTTAATGTCATTGATAATGGAGAGGGATCCTGCTGAAAGAGTTTGAGTACTCATCACACCTTTGTTTTCCAGAAGATCAGCCACTTTGTTCCCTGTTCTTCTAGTATTCTTGAGATAGATAGCCCTGTGCTCGTGCAACCATTCAGCAATGAGCTCTAGTCTAGCCATGAGTCTCCAACTGTCGGCTACTCGAGCTGGAGGAGAGCCTGAGAGGAGCTTATGGACCATATTGATAAGAATTTGTGAGTCTCCTTCGATTTCAATGGGAAAAAAGTTGTAAACCTGAGCTAGCTGCAAACCCTGCCAAAGTCCCTCTAGCTCCGCTGAGTTATTGGTGTCCCATCCTATGGAACCGTAGTAGATGAGCATAGGCTTGCCTCTGTGATCACGAAAGATTCTTCCATACCCAGCTTCTCCTGGATTTCCCTTGGAGGCTCCGTCAAAGTTTAGCTTCAAGAAGCCGTTCAGGGGAGGGCCCCAGTTGCTATGAATGTCCCACTGCGGGCCATGATTTCCAATTGGCACAGGATCAAGGGTGAGCTTGAATTTCCAACTGTTCCATATTTATTGTTCGATAGGCAGTGTTGGGAGGTCGTCCTGATGCCATTTCTGTAGCGCCATGGTTTCCTAAAGGTTGCTGCAGAGGTTGTTCCAGAGGATTTCTGGTGGTGTGCAGTGATTCTTGAAGATTCTCTTATTCCTCTCCTTCCAAATGGTCCAAAGAGTGAGCCCAGGGATGAGTCTCCAGAGATAGTTGAGGAGAGTGCATCTGTATGGGCTTACAGGCCAGTTACGGATGATGGCATTTAAATCCCTAGAAGTTCGGCCATCCCTCCTGCATTTGGAGCTTAAATTTCCCCATAAGGAGGCAGCCAGCGGGAAACTGATCATAAGGTGTTGAATGGTTTCTTCCTGACTACTGCAATTGGGGCATCGAGAAGGCCCAGTAAAGCCCCTTTTTGTGAGATTATCCCAAGTGAGGATTTTCTTATGACAGAGAAGCCACAAGAACATGGAAACCTTCGGCCATAGATATGGTGCCCAGAGATCTTTCCAGATGGGATCAATAGGATCTTGATTCTGGGTCATCAGAGCGTAGGCCTCCCGAGTGGTGAACTTGACTTTAGAGGTGTGACCCCATCGAAGGATGTCCTGCTTAGCAGTGTATCTGATTTTCCTACTTGTTAATTCCGCCTCTAGGGCCGAATGAGCCCATTCTTGTTGGTTGTCTAGACAACAGGCTGCCGATTTCCATTTCCTGTAGCCTTGAGTGTGGTTCTCCTCCCAAAAATGATGAACCGTAGCGTCAATATGGGTGATCAAGTCTGGCTGAAGGGGCGGCTCTATGGTGGTGAGCAGTTTGGGTTGTTGCTGCCAAGTGTCCATCCAGAAACGAGCTGTGCGTCCATCACTGACCTCCCAGAAGCTATGTTCTTGGATGAGGAAGCGGTGTTGTTTAGCAGTGTTCCAGATCTGAGAACCTTCATCTGCTGCTGTCAATCGAATGAGCTCTGAGAAGGGTCTGAGATTAGCATATTTGGCATTCCAGAGCTTTTCCCAAGGGCAGAGAGGGGAATTTAACCATTGCCACCAAACCTTGGCGCCCATGATGGCGTTGTTATGCTGAGGATCCCGTAGTCCCAAGCCTCCAACATGCTTGGGCTTGCAGATCGTAGTCCATTTCACTAGGGCCCATTTTCTGTTTTGTCCTAAGGCTCCCCATAGAAAATTGCGATGCAGGGATCGGATTTGCTTGAGGACCCATTTGGGGGCGGCTAAAACAGAGAAAAGATAGAGGGGCATGGATTGCAAGACAGACTTGACCAAAGTTAGTCGACTGGGGAGGTTAAGGGAACGATAGGTCCAGGAGGATAATCTAGCCTCGAGCTTGTCTAGGAGGAATTTCCAGGAAGAGTGGTTAAGGGCAGAATCGATCAGAGGGGCGCCCAGGTATTTGGCTGGCAGCTTGGCAATGGAGAATCCCAAGATTCTGGCAATGCGATTCTGAGAGGGGAGAGTTGTATTGAAGAAGAAGATTTGCGACTTGGAGGCATTGACCAACATACCCGAGGCTTGAGCGAACACGTCCAGGATGTCTTTGAAGGCAGAAGATTCTTGGGCAGAGGGATGACCGAAGAGCATATTATCGTCCACAAATTTTTGGTGGGTGAGGGCTGGGGCTCCATGAATGGAGATGCCCCGTAGTCGCTGCATGTGGAGTGCATGATTGGTTAAGTGACCTAGACCCTCAGCCATGAGAACAAAGAGAAAGGGAGAAAGAGGATCACCTTGACGAATGCCACAGGAGGGGGAGAAGGGAAGAGAAGGTACACCATTGACTAAGACAGAGAAGAAGGAAGAGGAAATTAAGCTCATGACCCATCTGATCCAAGGAGGGCTAAAACCATAAGCAGCTAACATTTGATGGATTTAATTCCAACTAAGTTTGTCGAAGGCTTTGGATAAATCAATTTTCAGGAGCATACCTGGCTTTTTAGTTTGTTTCAGCAAGTGAATGACTTCATGAGTGAGAATAATGCCATCAAGGATTTGGCAGCCCTCCACATACCCTGTTTGTTCAAGTGAGATGAGCAGAGGAAGCAGCGGCTTGAGCCTATTGGCTATGACCTTAGAAATGATTTTGTAAATGACATTGCAAAGAGCTATGGGCCGGAATTTGTCCGGGGTGGCTGCTTGGTCTTCCTTGGGGATCAGAGCTATGAAGGTAGCATTCAGAGACGGGAGGAGCCAATGCATGGATCTGGATTCCTCGACCAAATGCCAGGCGTCATTCTTGATCAGGTCCCAGAAGAGGTGGAAGAAGTTAGAGGTGAAGCCATCTGGTCCTGGAGCCTTACCTTCTTTGTTTTGGGCCACAGCCTGTTCCACCTCCAAAAGCGTGACCGAACACAGTAAAATTTGATTATGATCTTCCGTGATGAGTTTAGGAATGTGTTGCAGGAATTTGTTAATCGCTGGTTTCCTGTCAATCTGATCTTCCTGCATCACCGATTTGAAATAAGTGACAAGTTCAGCTTCTATGGCCTGATGGTCTTCCAATCTTTCTCCTGTTTGGTTGGTGAGAAAGGTGATGTTGTTGCACATCCGGCGTTGGATGGTGGAGCAATGAAATAACTTGGTGTTCCGTTCCCCCTCCTTAACCATCGGATTCTGGATTTTTGCTTCCAGAAAATCTCTTCTTGTTGCCTTCTTTCCTCCAGCTGTTTGAGCAGGCTTTGTTCTTTGTTGTCCAAAGTCTCATTGCGCCCTTCTTGGATGATCTAGAGCTGAAGTCTTTCCATTTCCTTTTCAAGGAGATTTTGTTGGTGGAAGATATTGCCAAAAGTGGAGTGATTCCAGGCTTTGATGCGGGCCTTTAGATCTTTGAGATGCTATTGAAACTGGAACATCTTGGAGCCTAGAGGTGGGATGAACGCCTTCCAAGCCGAATGGACCATTTCCTTGAAGTCTGGATGGGTGAGCCAGAATGCTTCAAAGCGAAAAGGTCTTTTGATGTGGTCCCCTAGTCGAGACCATTGGAGAGAGATGGGCCAATGATCCGATCCAGAGAAAGGCAAGATCGAGGTTTGGAAATCATCGCCAATGTGAATAGCGTTGTCAAATAGCAGGAAGCGGTCTAGTCTGGAGGCGATCTATTGTGATCCAGATCTTTTATTGTTCCAGGTGTGAGAGCCATTTGCAAAGGGAAGATCAATCAACCAGTTTCGTTGTATGAAACCTTTGAAGTGTGTGCAGTCCGCCTCCAGCTTTGTTCGACCACCTCTTTTCTCATCCAAGTTAGTTATCATGTTGAAGTCTCCTCCCAGTATCCATAATGGGTGGGTTCTGGTAGAGTTGAGAAGTTCTACCGTATTGAGCAGAGCAAATTTTCCTGGAAACGTCCTGAGGGAAGTAAACATTGGATAGATGTCCATGCAGATTAGTTCCATGAATGTGGAAAGAAGCCTGGATTAAGTTATGAGCTGCATGGGCATCACTTATTGAGACTACTTTCGGATCCTAGACAATGGCGAGCCCTCCTGAGGCTCCGGAAGCATCAACAGCAACGGATTGACAGCTTGGCCAAGCCCTTGAGAGAATAGGGCCTAGGGTGGTACTTTTGCATTTGGTTTCCTGGAGGAAAAATACTTGAGGTCTTTCCATCTGTATCAAGTTCTTGATCATTCGAAGCTTTGAGGGGCTGTTTAGACCCCTTATATTCCAAGAAATGAGTTTCATTGATAACTACCGTCATGGGGTGGGAAAAACTTGGTAAGTTTTGGGTACTTACCAGATTCCATGAGAATCTCCCCAAGGAGGATGGTCCTTTGTAAGACAGTTTTTCTACCTCTTTTCTTTGTATCTTTAAATATCTTCTTTCCATCCCATGGGCTTCCCTGTTGAATTCCTAGGGATTTTTGATGTTGCTGCGTTCTTGTGAGGGCCACGGTTAGGTTCTTGATCTGATTCTCATAGATCTTATCAAATTCCTTCTTCTTGCATGCCTGCTCCAGAGTGAAAATGTCCAGTTATCCAATATCGACCATTTCAAATTCATCCTCCATAAGGCTGATCTGGCTTGCGTTAGCCCTAGCGTTGTCCACCTCCATGCCATTGGAGGGGCCAACATCAGTCTCAGGCTCTGAAATTAACAGTGGTTGGGGTATGGCTTCCTTTTGAGGCTTGTCAGATTTAGGATTAGCCAGGAGTTCGAAGCTATTGTTGGTGGAAGGGGGATCAGGGGTTTGAAGGGTGGCTTTGGAGTTCAGAGGGGGGGGTTTCTTATTATGGCGACGGTGGTTCTGAACTTTGGTAAAACCCTCTGCTTCAAGGGGAGAGGAAGCAGCCGAGGGCTTGCTCGGGGGTGCATTCAAGGGGCAATCTCGGAAGAGATGTCCATGGGTGTGGCATTTCCGGCACCTGAAGGGCATGTGTTCATAGTCTATATTTTTCACCCATTCATAATCATCGTGATAGAGACTTACCGAGTCTGGTAGGGCGTGAGCCAGCTGCATGAAGACGTATATTCGAGCGTAAGAGGTATATCGCCTGAGTTTGGTTTCCTCCGCAATCTTTATGAATTCTCCAAGGCCATTTCCAATATCTTTTAGGGATTCTTCGTCCCAGTATTCCAGCGGCAGAGAGTAGAGCCTGATCCAAACTGGTTCCCAGTTGAAATCTTCTTTGTCTGGGTTGAATATTTCAATCCAATTTCGTAGGTAAAGGCCGGATGAGTTGAAAAAGTAAGGACCTTTGTACATGATACGATTCCTGTCTTCAAGACAGTTGAAGATGGCTGTGAAGAACCCTTTAGGTCCGAGTTGGAGCATCACGTGACCTTTCGGCTTCCATTTAGACTTGATCTAGAGCCTTTTTCGTTGGCCAGGAACCCATAAATTTGCCAATCAATGCGTGATCTCGCATGTATTGGATATGGGCGTTGACACGATGGTTGGGGAGTTCAATCTTGGGGCATTCTGAAGCGATCAGCTTGCATGTGGTAGAGGTAGATTTGGGAACAGTCGTGGCATCTGCTGCTGCCTCATTTTTGTCTATTTTCTCACCCGGCTCCTCTCCAGTGTGCTGCTTATGCACATTATTGTCCAACGGTTCTTTGCCCGTGGCAGAGAACTGAGCATTGCCAGAAGGGGGTCGATTTGTGTCAGATGAGGATTTTTGGTTTGCAGCTACATTGACAGTGGGGGAGGCTTTGAGCGCCCCCCCTGAGACGTATCCATAATGGAAAATCAGCGCGTGCAGTGGAAGGAAAACGGCTTAGCGCAAGGGAATAAGGCAGAGAAATTGCAGAGGGTCGGCGTCGTTGCTAAGAGGCTAGAAACCCTAGCACCGAAGGTTGCAGAGCGCCCTCTTGCTGGGTTACTCTTGGTTGAGCTTCCATCCTCGATATTCTGTTAGACATATTTGTAAGTAGAGAATTTATTTAATCATTTTTATGTTATTTATATTTAATTTTTGATGATGAGGTACTTTCTTCTCTAGCTTTCATTTTCCTTTCAACTTTCTCTGCCTTTTCTTTTAATTTACCAAATGTCGACCTATTGGCTTCCACTTCAATTTCAGTAGTTTTCATATCTACTAAAGTTTTAGATTTTATTTCTCTAATCATTACAACAAAATTATCTTCAAATGCTTTGGAGAATCTAAATTTGGCAGGAGTAACTGGAGGCTTATAGTCTGGGGGCACTTTTTTATAAATTTTATTGAATCTCTTAATGAAATTAACAACAAGGTCAATGGGATTCTTCAAATTATGTCAAGTAGTAAACAAGATCATTTTGGAATCCCCATTGATTCTTGAAAATGTTGATTAGTTCAACCCACGAATTAATAGAATTAGCTTGAAATTATCTGAACCATATCCTAACATTTCCTTCTAATGTTTGAACAAAAAGTCTTGTGTAGACATATTCATATTAAATGTTCATATTATTAACAAAGTCAAGGAATGCAGCTAAGTGGTCCTCAGCAGTAGTTCTTGTTTCTCCATTAAATCTAGGTAAATGCTTTAAATATCCACCAGGAAAAGCATGAAGTTGAGTTTCTGGAGGAAAAACTGATGTTGCATACCTTGCTGCCACAAGTGGTTTAATACCAACCACTTGATGCTTTGATGAAGGTGTTTGTTTTGGAGATACAATTTTGCTGGAAGATGGATTTGATGGAGATTTATATTTTTTGGAAAAGTTGAGGATTGATGACTATTTTTTGAACTTCAGAATCCTCCCTTTCCAAATCTTCAAAAGCTAGATGATTAGTATAAATACTAATTTCCTCTTAAGTTTTAGTAGAAGTAGAAGGGGAAGTATGTACCACAGGGGATATAAATCAACTGGTTTAAATTGAGGAAGGGTAAGTTTCAGATCTTCTTCTATGTCAAATAGTTCTAAATGAGGGAAAGGAACCTCAAAGGTCTCAAACTAATGAACTATTAATGCAGATTTGAGATCTACTCATTTAGAAATGAGTTATAAAACCTTAGGAGGAAGATCTAATGATTCAGCAAGTATTGGGGATAACTGAAAGGGGTTGGATTGTGAGGGCACTTGAGGTAGAAAAAAGGTAAAATCAACAACAGAGGTATCTAACCTTTGTTTAATATATGCAATTATCACTAGTTTCTATGGATCCGACAAAGCAAAGAGAAGCTCTAAATATGACTGGGATATGGTATGCATGCGTGAAGAAAGTTTTTAAATTGTGAAGTTGTTATGTGAGTGATTTTAGCCTACTGAACTCTTATCCACCATTAAGAGGCAAGTATAATCAATATCCCAGGGAAAATGAACATTAAACTTCGTTCCCCCACAACGACGAAAATCTAATGTTATTCCTTTGTAGACAGTTCTAGGTCGAGGAACTGTGCCAAAGAATATAAGTTAAGTTTTCATTTTGATTTTAATTGGATGAACAATGCTTTGAAATTTAAATATATGTAAATCCTAAGTGTTTCTTAGAAAATAGAAGGTTTTATTTTTCATTCCTAACATAATTAATCTTGAAATTTTTTGGGAAAGGAGAATTGAAGAAGATATATAATTTTATTAAACATTCCTATTAAATAATTAATTTTTTATATACAGTAGATATGTGTAGAAGTTTTATACAACCAAACAATACATATCCAATAGATTACAAAAGGAAATAATTAAAATATTTAGAGTAATTAACTAAGACAACCAGTTTCAGTTAATTAATCTCTTTTAATAATTATAACTTTGCAAGGGCTTTCCAAGAGATTGACATTCAATCTAGTCCTACCCAAACTTCTATGTTACTTTGAACATGTGTAGAGAAAATAAAAATGGAAACATATTGAATAACCAGGAGAACTCACAAATATACACAAGCAGCTTAGAATGAGTCTAGAATCCTTATATTATCTTCAACAATACTTGGAAAATTATAGTCATATCATTGTTTCATCACAAAGGTTCAACCCACTATCTCTTTAATCTCTCAAAGATTTATAGATCAACATTATACAAATATCTTAGGTCTAGATGAAAATTTATTACAAAATGATATAATATCTATAAAAAAAAATTATTTACAAAAATAGAACTAGAAAACAGTTCTTCTAGAACTGATTCAAATAGTCATCACATATTTCAAGGGTGTTGTTGGATGACTATTGCCATTCAACTAATTTTTTTGTTTCTCCTCCTCATTTTCTCATGAAGGGTCACTATATTACTACTTCTTTTTACTCTATTAGATAATGTAACTTATCCCATCTATATTCACTTCGAATTGAAAAATTAACCATTTTCCTATATCTTTCATTTACCTTCGTATATGTTTCAAAAGTTGGTTTGTTAAGAAATAAGTGATGAATTTCATGGTGGATGAATAAATAATATTGTAAAACTTCAATAAAATATTTTCCACTTATCATTCCTCTTACTTTTTCAAACTTATATTTATCAACTGCTATGCTGTATAATTGCTCTCGACAAGTTTCTAGAGGGATCAATTTGCCACTTGAATCTTTTAAGCATGGAAGTCCTTTCTATTGCAATGTATTAAAATTTCTGTTCAATCTTTTAATTTGCACTTATTTTATAATTGTATCATGAGGTTTTTCTTAGTTAGAACCCTCTTTACTTCCATCACCGTGTTTGTTCTATCATGACTCTACAAATTTTCAAGCTCATCCTTAGTAATTAATTTCTGATGCTCTTCTTCGGATATCCCACTCTGTTGGTTAAGCTTTTTTCTTCTAGCTACACTTTGATTTTAAAGAAATCGAGTTCCCATGAAGCCTTAATTTTCCTGCTTCGAAAACTGATTACCTGTTTATCCATAGCCTCTTTTCTGAGATAACCAAAATCTCAGTGAAATAGCTACGCTTTTCACTATGTGGAATATATGAATTCCATTTATGAGAAATAGCTGCCTTTTACTATATTATTGTTTTGACAATGAATTTGCAACAAAGGTAGCTATTATTCCAGACTAGATGATTGCAATTTCATTACCCAGACATCAACTGACCTTCAACACTAACATAAGCCAAAACAAAGATTTTAACTTATTTTGGGACTCAAACACTATGACACATATTCAGTTAAAACCACCTTGATGTTGGGCCTTTTTAACTTTTATTGGAAATGACTAAAGCTTTGGACATGGACTAGGACGCAATAAAAATTTGAGAACAATGACACAGTGATGATTACACCATTAACATTTTCAGTGCTAACACTAATTGTGTAGGGAAAATTGCTTCAGTTCCATATACAAGTTGGAATTGGGATTTTCCAGTAGATATCTTGGGTGATACTCTGTTTTCCCATACTGCATATTTGATATGGCTATCCTAAATTCTTTTGTGATCTTCCAATACTTTATTTATTACGATGATTCTACTAACCCATTTCCTTGTGGTTAATATGGTGTAGAATGATGTAATTAAATCTTATATTTCTGACAAAATTCTATAATTTTAATATTATTGAATGCTTGTGCATTTTCTATAACTATTTTCTTTGGACAACCAAATCTAGATAGTAAATTTTCTTCAATGAATCTCATCATTACTGTATCAGATTCATTTTTAACTGGGATTGCTTCTACCCATTTGGTGAAGTAATAACTGGCAGTTAATATCCATGTATGTTGGTTGTTGGAAGCTAGGACTCTCTCACCAATGAATTCTAACCCCCATTGTAAGAAAGGAGCTTCGATTAAAACTTGGACTTGGGGAAGTGTCGCTAACCTTTGTTTTCTTGAAAATATTTGACATGGGATATAAATCCTCGCCTTTGCTCCAACTTGGTAAAATAATTTTGGCCAATAGAAACCTTCTCTCAAAATTGTATAGGTAGTTTCTTTCCAAGCACAATTCCCGCCACAATTAGCTTCATGAAACTGCTCAATTACTCCTCACTTACATTTTTAGTTAAACATTATAACAGGACATTCAAAGGATCCTTCCAGTACAAATTTCCATTGACTATAAATCATTTTATGGCCTCAAGTCTTAAAGATATGCTTTGATTACTTGTGAATTCAGGAGGATACTAAAAAGCACGTAGAAATTGTACTATGTCTTTATACCAATCTAATAGCAGAAACTTCTCCTCAATATGTAATGGAAGAGGAACAAAAATTGCATTGGAAGACGGTTCTTCTGGATTCTTCTCACCTAAAATTGGATAAGGTTCTTGTGGATTATTCTCACCTGAAATTGGCATGAAGGTATTAATACCAATAATTTTTCAATTTGATTCGGCCAAAACCTTAGCTAAACATTGTCCTTTCACCAAATTTGTAGGTCTTATATCTAAATCAAACTCAAGAATATTATAAATCCATCTTCCTCTCTTTCCATTTGCATCATGCTGAGTCAAAAAAAAATTTACTCCATTGTTTGGGGCATAAGAAATTGCAGGAGAATGTAAAAAATAAATCCTAAATGCTTTCAGAGCTTGAACTAAGGCATGCGCTTATTTTTCTATGATGTCATATCTTAGTTCAACATCTCTCATAACGTTACTGAAAAAATAAATCGGTTGCTCATGTTGACCATCATTTCTTTGTAATAAAAAAAATTCTATGGTAGTATCTGAAGAAAAGGAAAATATACTAAATTGTTTAGTGTAATCTAGACTAGCTAGCACTTGGGCTTCTTAAATTTCCTTTTTGATCTGTGAAAAATAATATCTAGATTCTACTGTCCATTTAAATTCTTTATCCTTTTTAGCATATCAGTAATATAGTTTACAATCTCAACATAATTAGGTACAAATCTTCTTAAAAAAATTATTTTCCCTAAAAATGACTTAATTCTTTTCTTGTTTATAGGAAAAATGATTACCTGAATTGTTGAAACTCTCTTTGGATCAATAAAAAATCCTTTTGAAATTATGTGTCCCAATAGATTTCCTTCTTTCATTGCAAAAAGTGAATTTTGGGGATTAAGAGAGATCCAAAATTTCCTACATCTTCCAAAAAATTTCCTCAAATGTATAATGTGTTTATCATTGGAATCCGAAAACAGATTTAAATCATCAAGATAAATGACAACGAATTTATTTATCTTACCAACAAATTCCAAATCTATTTCTCTTTGAAATTTTTCTCCAACATTGATTAAACCAAATGGAATTTTGGCATACATTAATGTGCCCCATGGAGTTGTAAATGCTGTATTTTATTTGTCTTCTTGTCTAACTAGAATTTGGTTGTAACCAGAAAAACCATCGAACATTGAAATCCCATCAGAACCTGATACCCTTTTAAGTAATTGATCCATCTTTTCTAATGGATAATTTTCTTTTAAGGATAATTTGTTCAAGTTCCTAAAATCAACATACAGTCTAATTCCTCCATTTTTCTTCCTAACAGGCACTAGATTAGCTATCCATGTAGAATATCTCAAGGGAACAATTATATTGGCATCGAAGAGTTTTATTACTTCTTTTTCAATGAAAATAAGTAAAACTGGATGTATTCTCCTTAACTTTTGTCGGAATGGTATAGCTCCTTGCTTGAGAGGAATTTTATGCTCAATAATGGTTGTGTCATAGGTTTTAAATTCTTTGTATGACCATGCAAATACATCTCTATAATGTTTGAAAATGTTAACATATTTTTCCTTTGTTTCATGACGTAATGATGTTGAAAATTTAACGTTTTAAACTTCTTCAGAGGTTCCAATATTTCAATCATGTACATCTTCCTGTTGTAAATTTAGCAAATAAGTCTTTGACACATCATTCTAAGCAAAAAAAAATTCAAGGGGAACCAATCCCTTTGGAATATAATTATTTGAAATTTGAATGATATCTTGATCATCATTTTTTTGTGTTAAATGTGAATCTGAATCATGTTCATTTGATTTGATTTCATCAATTTTTTATTCTTCAATATGTGTAGCATAAAAATTCATCAATTGTTTGCAAAAAAAAAAATTAACTACTCATCATCTTCAAAAACTTGCTAGTATTTTAAATTATGAGGAACAGAATGTTTGTATTTAATTTCAATCTCATAATTTAATTGAAGAGGATAATGTATTTTAAAAGAACTTGCAGAAATTTTCAAAACATCAGCATGGATATTTTCTTCTCTTGGGATTGATGAAATGTTGAAGGCTTGAAAGTAGTTTTCTATATAATCCCATACTTCATTCCTATAAGATATAAGTCTAGGATGTTTATTTTGATAAAGGTTTTTTATTTATTTTACAATCATCTCTGAATCACCATATACTGCCAAATTTTTCACCTTTAAACTATTAGCGAACTCCAATCCTAAAATTATGGCTTCATATTCTTCCATATTATTTGTGACTTCAAAATATAATTTAAAGGATTGGGTTATGTTTCTCTTATCAGGAGAAATGATTACAATAGCATTACCAGCCCCATCTTTAGAAAATGCTCCATCAAAATACATTTTCCAAATATCAGTATTTGAAATGTGAGGCGTATTGAAAGTTTCTTCAATACTACTTTGAGGATAAGAAAGATCATTAGAAACTAAAGTAAAGCATCCAAAATCTTGATTAAAAGAATAAATTGGATGATTTATTGCTTGATTTTATTTACAAACTGTATTGATAAATCTCACCTCTCTATATAGCCTTAAATGTACACCTCCATAAACTGGAATTGTAGCAAAAGACATGTCTATTTGTAAACTCCCTCCCAACTTTTCACAATAAAATTCCAAACTTTGGAGGAATATCTGCAACAATTATATCCAAGACTAGACTCTTCGCAAATATTTGATAAAGTGTTACAACTAAATCTTTAATTAATCCCAAGCAAGATACTTTCTTGGAATCAAAAGTGTACAAATCATGATATGGTCTAGTAATTTGCAGTTGAAGTTGATCCATGATTACTTTAGGAATTAAATTATGGGAAGCTCCAATATATAGCATACAATTTTATAAAAAGTAACCATGAACTTTAAATGTGACATAAAAAGGAGTAACACTTTCGTCAATCATATCAGAACTAGGACCAAAAACCACTGAAGGTTTTTCATCCAGTAAAAATAATACATCTTCCTCTGCATCAACACTTGAAGTTTGTATCCTTTTAGAAACTTGATGTTTATAACTTAGATTTTTGGAGAGTTCAGATAATGGTATTGGAATTTCAACTCTTTCTAACTCTTTTTCAACATTGAAATTGTTGGAACATAATTTTCAGAAGTATTTTGTTGTTGTGACTGATTATGTGTTTGAACTGATGGTTTTTGCCTTTCAGTTTTTTTTACTTGACGTTCTTCAATGGTCATTTTTTTGGCCAGTCTACCAGGTCCTGGTCTTGGTCTTAAGTCATATCTTTTGTTTAATTCAGAAATGAGAAATTTATAAAAATATTGATACTTGGAAATTTGAGAGTTTTATTAATTTTGGATTAAGGATCGATCTTGACTATTTGGAACGATAGATTTGTGAGATGATAAATATTCAAATTGGTTGATATCATTTGAAAAAACATAAATGGTTTCTTTAGGATCTTGTTCATCAATCATTAAAGGGGGTTTGATTTTCATATCATTATTTGGTCTTTGCAATATTTCAGGTTGAAAAGGTCTTCTATATTGAACTTGTGGTCTATTTGCAACTTGTTGGACTACTCTTGGTTGAGCTTCCATCCTCGATATTCTGTTAGACATATTTGTAAGTAGAGAATTTATTTAATCAATTTTATGTTATTTATATTTAATTTTTGATGATGAGGTACGTTCTTCTCTAGCTTTCATTTTCCTTTCAACTTTCTCTGCCTTTGCTTTTAATTTACCAAATGTCGACCTATTGGGTTCCACTTCAATTTCAGTAGTTTTCATATCTACTAAAGTTTTAGATTTTATTTCTCTAATCATTACAACAAAATCATCTTCAAATGCTTTGGAGAATCTAAATTTGGCAGGAGTAACTGGAGGCTTACAGTCTGGGGGTACTTTTTTATAAACTTTATTGAGTCTCTTAATGAAATTAACAACAAGGTCACCAGGATTCTTCAAATTATGTCAAGTAGTAAACAAGATCATTTTGTAATCCCCATTGATTCTTGAAAATGTTGATTAGTTCAACCCATGAATTAATAGAATTAGCTTGAAATTGTCTGAACCATATCCTAAAATTTCTTTCTAATGTTTGAACAAAAAGTCTTGTGTAGACATATTCATATTCAATGTTCATATTATTAACAAAGTCAAGGAATGCAGCTAAGTGGTCCTCAGCAGTAGGTCTTGTTTCTCCATTAAATCTTGGTAAATGCTTTAAATATTCATCAGGAAAAGCATGAAGTTGAGTTGATGGAGGAAAAACTGATGTTGCATACCTTGCTGCCACAAGTGGTTTAATAACAACCACTTGATGCTTTGATGAAGGTGTTTGTTTTGGAGATACAATTTTGCTGCAAGATGGATTTGATGGAGATTTAGTTTTTTTGGAAAAGTTGAGGATTGATGACTATTTTTTGAACTTCATAATCCTCCCTTTCCAAATCTTCAAAAGCTAGATGATTAGTATTAATACTAATTTCCTCTTAAGTTTTAGTAGAAGTAGAAGGAGAAGTATGTACCAGAGGGGATATAAAATCAACTGGTATAAATTCAGGAAGGGTAAGTTTCAGATCTTCTTCTATGTCAAATAGTTCTAAATGAGGGAAAGGAACCTCAAAGGTCTCAAACTAATGAACTATTAATGCAGATTTGAGATCTACTCATTTAGAAATGAGTTATAAACCCTTAGGAGGAAGATCTAATGATTCAGAAAGTATTGGGGATAACTGAAAGGGGTTGGATTGTGAGGGCACTTGAGGTAGAACAAAGGTAAAATCAATAAGAGAGGTCTCTAATATTTTTTTAATATCTGCAATTATCACTAGTTTCTCTGGATCCGACAAAGCTAAGAGAAGCTCTAAATATGACTGGGATATGGTATGCATGCGTGAAGCCAGATTTTAAATTGTGAAGTTGTTATGTGAGTGCTTTTAGCCTACTGAACTCTTATCCACCATTAAGAGGCAAGTATAATCACTATCCCAGGGAAAATGAACATCAAACTTGGTTCCCCCACAACGACGCAAATCTAATGTTATTCCTTTGTAAAAAGTTCTAGGTTCGAGGAACTGTGCCAAAGAATATAAGTTAAGTTTTGATTTTGATTTTAATTGGATGAACAATTCTTTTAACTTTAAATATATGTAAATCCTAAGTGTTTCTTCGAAAATAGAAGGGTTTATTTTTCATTTCTAACATAATTAATCTTGAAATTTTTTTGGAAAGGAGAATTGAAGAAGATATATAATTTTCTTAAAAATTCCTATTAAATAATTAATTTTTTATATACAGTAGATCTGTGTAGAAGTTTTATACAACCCAAAAATACATATCCAATAGATTAGAAAAGGAAATAATTAAAATATTTAGAGTAATTAACTAAGACAACCAGTTTCAGTTAATTAATCTCTTTTAATAATTATAACTTTGCAAGGGCTTTCCAAGAGATTGACATTCAATCTAGTCCTACCCAAACTTATATGTTACTTTGAACATGTGCAAAGAAAATAAAAATGGAATCATATTGAATAACCAAGAGAACTCATAGATATACACAAGCAGCTTAGAATGAGTCTAGAATCCTTATATTATCTTCAACAATACTTGGAAAATTATAGTCATATCATTGTTTCATCACAAAGGTTCAACCCACTATCTCTTTAATCTCTCAAAGACTTATAGATCAACATTATACAAATATCTTAAGTCTAGATGAAAATTTATTACAAAATGATATAATATCTATAAAAAAAAATTATTTACAAAAATAGAACTAGAAAACAGTTCTTCTAGAACTGATTCAAATAGTCATCACATATTTCAAGGGTGTTGTTTGATGACTATTGCCTTTCAATTGATTTTTTTGTTTCTCCTCCTCATTTTCTCGTGAAGGGTCACTATATTCCTGCTTCTTTTTACTCTATTAGATAATGTAACTTATCCCATCTGTATTCACTTGGAATTGAAAAATTAACCATTTTCCTATATCTTTCATTTACCTTCGTATGTGTTTCAAAAGTTGGTTTGTTAAGAAATAAGTGATGAATTTCATGCTGGATGAATAAATAATATTGTAAAACTTCGATAAAATATTTTCCACTTATCATTCCTCTTACTTTTTCAAAGTTATATTTATCAACTTCTATGTTGTATAATTGCTCTCGACAAGTTTCTAGAGGGATCAATTTGCCACTTGAATATTTTAAAGATGGAAGTCCTTTCTGTTGCAATGTATTAAAATTTCTATTGAATATTTTAATTTTCACTTATTTTATAATTGTATCATGAAGTTTTTCTTAGTTAGAACCCTCTTTACTTCCATCACCGTGTTTGTTCTGTCATGACTCTGCAAATTTTCAAGCTCATCCTTAGTTTTGGAATTTTCAAGTTCATCCTTAGTATTTGATCATCCGTCGTTCACTTGCTTGATTGGTGTAGGAATAAATAATACACAATTCCTAAAAATCAATTACTGTAGTAAAATGTAAAAATTTTACTAAGGCCCACACTTCCCTTAAAACAAACTAGTTTGCTTCTGTATTTTCACAATTTTAATCAATGTCAAATTGCCCAATTTTCCCAGCATAATGATGTGAACATCTTGAGACCACATACCATCTATTTTTATCAGAATGGTATTCCTTTTTCAAACCCCATTAGAAGATTTATTGTTTACAATTGATCATTTCAAATTTGAATTCATTAAGAATTCGAATACCATGACATTCCAACCAAACATGTAAAATATTTGAAACCCAACACATATGATGGGTTAATTATCCTACCATACACATACAAACATTTGACAAATATCTTGTAAACGCTACCTATGGTAGGAACAACGTCTTAAAACCGTTAAAGCCATATGTTATTCCACCTCCGGCAAAGTCACTTCAATATGCAATATCATTCAATCTTCAGCATATCATTTGAATGTTTATTTCAAACATAACCATGCATCTATTACTCACAACGCATCCTATGGCACATATGTATCATGGCATGTACTGCATCATGGGCTCTCGGCCCCTTCATGTATCATGGCACGTAATGCATCACGTTCACAACGCATCAAACCTGCGTATCTTCTCAAACCACATCAAATGCACAGTGAATCAAACTTGTGTGTATTTTCAATACACAGCTCGGTGGTTTACACAGTGAATCTGCCTTCAGTTGTTGTCTTGGGTTGTGCGTATACAATCGATCCAGCTGTGGTCCCTCATTTCCAAGAGCGCCTTCGATCATACACAGTAACAACTGTATGCATTGATTTGGATTTTACAACTTCTATCTCACCATTCTCACGCATGGTGTTGGAGCGCCTCTTGCAGACATAGCCACAACGTTTTCAATCTCCTGCACTCATAAAATCCAGTAACATGTATACATATAATGAAATTGCAGAACTAATTCATAAGACGTTTCATCTGATATAAATAATCTACTGATCAGATTTTTATAAAAACTCTGGAATCTACATATTGACGAAAACAAAAACTTGAAGTTCCCTTACCATCCTTCAACTATTTATACTTGAGAAATAAAACTACTTTCTCTTAGAATAGACTTTCTCAATAAATTTCTACCTTCCTATTTTTTAGGCTTATCTCTATGTTGGCTCTACATCCACGCAGGGAGAGAAACCGATTGCTAAATTTATTCCATATTTATTTAATTTCAAAAAAAACTAACAATGCTCCAAAATTTATAACAAATTTAATAAAATAATTAATTATACTATTCCTAAAGCTATTTCATTTCCATTTAGCCACAACATGTGACCAAGACATCACATTGTTGGCTAAGCTTTCGATGCTCCTGCATCAGACTCCCAGGGAAGAAAAACTGATCTTGTAGTACTTTGGAGTCGATCCCCAATCTCTGTAGTTCTGCTGCAATCATCCAACTGGCGTCCTCCACTTGTTGTCCTTTCCACTTGACTAAATAAGTTTGGCACCTCATTTTTCGTTGACTCTCTCTTTTCCCTTTTTCTTTCTTTTGGCTTTCTTCTATTATGGTGTCTCTTTGTGGTTCTTCTTATGGGTTATAGGTACAAATTTTCAATACATGACTAAGTCACCTGCTTGGAATTTCTTTTTCCGCCTCTTCATATCCGCTCGCTGCTTGTCTGTACTACTGCATTCCTGTCGTCTGCTTTTGACATCTCCCTCAAATATGCTTCTAGGAGTTAGCCACTTCACGACTACTTGGATTTTCTTCGGATCCATTTTCAACTCTTCTTTAGAGACTGCATATTCCTCCAAAACTTCATTCATCAACTTGATGGTGATTTTATTTATGGCTCGAGAATCTGTGCTAATGCACCATTCACCTTCTTTCTTTGGACTGAGTACTATTGGTACAGCACATGGATTAAGGCTTCCACTTATTAACCCTTTATCCATCAACTCTTGCACTTGTCTCCCAGCTTCGGCATTTTCCTGCGGTGTTAACCTGTAGGCTGCTTTATTTGGAAAACTAGCTCCAAGTATTAAGTCAATGTGGTGACTAATACTCCTGATGGGACGTAACTCATTTGGAAACTCATCCACAACAATATCAGCAACATCATTCAACAAATTTCGTATTTCTTCAGGTAAATATTCTAAATTTATAGAAGTTAAAATTACCTTAGGTCTCCCAACAATAGCGAAATGCATTTCCTCACCCGTCTCAACTTCTTGCAACAAATTCTTTCCACTCATCAGCATAATGTTGTTTCCAGGTGTTTCCTCATCAGCTCTAGCTTTCAATGGTAGAAATGTATGCTTGTTCCCATCTTTCTCAAAAGTATAAGAGTTTCTTCTGCCATTGTGTATGGATTTTCGGTCAAACTGCCAAGGTCTACCAAGCAATACGTGACATACATTCATCAGCATTATATCACATAAAATAACATCCTTATACGTACCAATCTAAAAGTCAACTTTACATTGTTCAATTACAATAATTTAATGGCCTTTCTGAAGCCACGATACTTTATAAGGAGTGGGGTGTACTGTTCTTTTCAACTTCAATTTATCTACCATTTCGGTAGCAACAAGGTTATCAATACTACCACTATCAATTACCAATTTGAAACACTTACCCTTTGACTTACATATAGTTCTGAACAGATTCCTTCTTTGAGCTAGTTCTCTGGCTTCTTTGGCTTCTTTAAGCAATACCCTCTTCAACAAAAAGGATTCTCCGGCTTCTGGTGGTTCCTCTTTGGCTTCAGGTTGAGGAATCTCCTCCTTGGTTTCAACAACATTCACATTGTGCTGAGTTGCTCATCTATTGTGAGGAGAATCCCATTGCACATGTCCCCATTCACCACATGCAAAGCACTGAACATCTCTTCCTCGGCCTTTGCCTCTGGGCACGAACCTTCTGCGGCCAGAATCTCCTCTTTTTGGTGATCTATCGCTCGCACTCCCTACCTCATTCTGAGAGTGTTGAAATCTGGATTCAAATTTTCCCCCTTATTTTTCCGGACTCCTGCCTTTATTTCTCTGGTTTTGTTTGCGCAACAGTTTTCCTCTACCCTCAAGGCTGCTTGATAGGCATCTTCAATTGACTTCAAATTTAATAAGCTGATCTCATCATGTATTTCATATCTCAAACCATTTATATATCTAGCTACCTTTTCTAGATCATCTTCAACATGGCCAGATCTAATACTCAACTTATAAAATTCTTCAGTATATTCCTTGATTTTCATCCCTTTCTGTTTTAAGTTCTGCAATTGTCTAAATAGATTTAATTGGTAATCATTCGGCAAAAACTTACCCTTCAGCTTACTTACCATCCTGTCCCATTTCTTGATTTTGGGCTTCCCTTTTTGCTCCTTGGATAGCTGCAATTCGTCCCACCATAAGGCTGCATGGCCTTTCAATCTCATGGTTGAAAACTTCACCTTCTTCTTTTCATCGACTTCTTCATAGTCAAAGTATTTATCTAATGAACGGATCCATTCCATTATCACCTCCACACTAAGACTTCCATCATATAAAGGTACCTCTACCTTTGGTCGACTGTTGACCTTTGCGAGCATTTTCATAACTTTAGCTGCTTCGCTTTCCTTCTTCGCTTCTTCGTTAGTGGCCTCTTCTTCATCGACACTGGAAATTCCACCATCTGCTACTCTCCTTTGAGTAGTTTCTACTGTAGCTAGTCTCGTGTGCAAATTCCGGATCTCATCTAGCAAAAATGTGTTTTCTATCATATACTCAACTTATAAAATTCTTCAGTATATTCCTTGATTTTCATCCCTTTCTGTTTTAAGTTCTGCAATTGTCTAAACAGATTTAATTGGTAATCATTCGGCAAAAACTTACCCTTCAGCTTACTTACCATCCTGTCCCATTTCTTGATTTTGGGCTTCCCTTTTCGCTCCTTGGATAGCTGCAATTCGTCCCACCATAAGGCTGCATGGCCTTTCAATCTCATGGTTGAAAACTTCACCTTCTTCTTATCATCGACTTCTTCATAGTCAAAGTATTTATCTAATGAACGGATCCATTCCATTATCACCTCCACACTAAGACTTCCATCATATAAAGGTACCTCTACCTTTGGTCGGCTGTTGACCTTTGCGAGCATTTTCATAACTTTAGCTGCTTCGCTTTCCTTCTTTGCTTCTTCGTTAGTGGCCTCTTCTTCATCGACACTGGAAACTCCACCATCTGCTACTCTCCTTTGAGTAGTTTCTACTGTAGCTAGTCTCGTGTGCAAATTCCGGATCTCATCTAGCAAAAATGTGTTTTCTCCCTCAACCTATCCCGGCTCCTCTCCTGGGTGGCATTCTCTGCAATGCTCCAAAAATAGCTTAACAAGCTCTGATACAAAAAATAGTGTAGGAATAAAGAATTCACAATTCCTAAAAATCAATTACTATAGTAAAATGTACAAATTTTACTGAGGCCCACACTTCCCTTGAAACAAACTAGTTTGCTTCTGTATTTTCACAATTTTGATCAATGTCAAATTTCCCAATTTTCCCAGCATAATGATGTGAACATCATGAGACCACATACCATCTATTTTTATCAAAATGGTATTCCTTTTTCAAACCCCATTAGAAGATTTATTGTTTACAATTGATCATTTCAAATTTTAATTCATTAAGAATTCGAATACCATGACATTCCAACTAAACATGTAAAATAGTTGAAACCCAACACATACGATGGTTTAATTATCCTACTATACACATACAACCGTTTTACAAAGATCTTGTAAACACTACCTATGGTAGGAACCACATCTTAAAACCGATAAAGCCATATGTTATTCCACCTCCGGCAATGTCAGTTCAATCTGCAATATCATTCAATCTTTAGCATATCATTTGAATGTTTATTTCAAACATAACCATGCATCTATTACTCACAACGCATCCTATGGCACGTACTGCAACATTGGCTCTCGGCCCCTTCATGTATCATGGCACGTAATGCATCACGTTCACAATGCATCAAACCTGCGTATCTTCTCAAACCACATCAAATGCACAGTGAATCAAACCTTTGTGTCTTTTCAATACATAGCTCGGTGGTTTACACAGCGAATACGCCTTCAGTTGTTGTCTTGGGTTGCGTGCAGAGAATCGATCTAGCTGTGGTCCCTCATTTCCAAGAGCGCCTTCGATCATACACAGTAACAATTGTATGCATTGATTCGGATTTTACAACTTCTATCTCACTATTCTCACGCATGGTGTTGGAGTGCCTCTTGCAGACATAGCCACAACATTTTCAATCTCTTGCACTCATAAAATCCAATGACATGTATACTTATAATGAAATTGCAAAACTAATTCATAAGGAGTTTCATCTAATACAAATAATCTACTGATCATATTTTTATAAAAACTATGTAATCTACATATTGACGAAAACAAAAACTTGAATTTCCCTTACCATCCTTCAACTATTTATACTTGAGAAATAAAAATACTTTCTCTTAGAATAAACTTTCTCAATAAACTTCTACCTTCCTATTTTTTAGGCTTATCTCTATGTTGGCTCTACATCCACGCAGGAAGAGAAACCAATTGCTAAATTTATTCCATATTTATTTAATTTCAAAAAAAACTAACAATGCTCCAAAAATAAATAACAAATTTAATAAAATAATTAATTATACTATTCCTAAGTCTATTTCATTTCCATTTAGCCACAACATGTGACCAAGACGTCACATTGCTGGCTAAGCTTCCGATGCTCCTGCATCAGACTCCCAGGGAAGAAAAACGGATCTTGTAGTACTTTGGAGTCGATCCCCAATCTCTGTAGTTTTGCTGCAATCATCCAACTGGCATCTTCCATTTGCTATCCTTTCCACTTGACTAAATAAGTTGGGCTCCTCGTTTTCGTTGACTCTCTCTTTTCCCTTTTTCTTGCTTTGGGCTTTCTTCTGTTATGGCATCTCCTTGTGGTTCTTCTTCTGGGTTTTGGTATAGGTACAAATTTGCAATACATGACTAAGTCGCCTACTTGGAATTTATTTTTCTGCCTCTTCATATATGCTCGTTGCTTTTCTGTACTACTGCATTCCTGCCATCTGCTTTTGACATCTCCCTCAAATATTCTTCTAGGAGTTAGCCACTTCACAACTTCTTGGATTTTCTTCGAATCCATTTTCAACTCTTCTTTAGAGACTGCATATTCCTCCAAAACTTCATTCACCAACCTGATGGTGATTTTATTTATGGCTCGATAATTTGTGCTCATGCGCCATTCACCTTCTTTCTTTGGACTGAGTACTGTTGGTACAGCATATGGATTAAGGCTTCCACTTATTAACCCTTTATCCATAAAATCTTGCACTTGTCTTCCAGCTTCGGCATTTTCCTGCGGTGTTAACCTATAGGCTGCTTTATTCGGCAAACTGGCTCCAAGTATTAAGTCAATGTGGTGACTAATACTCCTGATGGGCGATAACTCATTTGAAAACTCATCCACAACAATATCAGTGACATCATTCAACAAATTTAGTATTTCTTCAGATAAATCTTCTAAATTTGTAGAAGTTAAAATTACCTTGGGTCTCCCAACAATAGCGAAATGCATTTCCTCGCCCTTCTCAACTTCCTGCAACAAAGTCTTCCCACTCATCAGCATAATGTTGTTTCCAGGTGTTTCCTCATCAGCTTCAGCTTTCAATGGTAGCAATGTATGCTTGTTCCCATCTTTCTCAAAAGTACAAGTGTTTCTTCTGCCATCATGTATGGCTTTTCGGTCACACTGCCAAGTTCTACCAAGCAATATGTGACATACATCCATCGGCATTATATCACATAAAATAACATCCTTATAAGTACCAATCTAAAAGTCAACTTTACATTGTTCAGTTACAATAATTTGATGGCCTTTCTGAAGCCATGATACTTTATAAGAAGTGGGGTGTACTGTTCTTTCCAATTTCAATTTATCTACCATTTCGGTAGCAACAAGCTTATCAGTACTACCGCTATCAATTACCAATTTGCAACACTTACCCTTTGACTTACATATAGTTTTAAACAGATTCCTTCTTTGAGCTGGTTCTCTAGCTTCTTTAGCTTCTTTAAGAAATACCCTCTTCAACAACAAGGATTCTTTGGCTTCAAGTGGTTCCTCTTTGGCTTCAGGTTGAGGAATCTCCTTCTTGATTTCAGCAACATTCACATTGCGCTAAGTTGCTTATCTATTATGAGGACAATCCCATTGCACATGTCCCCATTCACCACATGAAAAGCACCGAACATCTCTTCCTCGGCCTCTTCCTATGGGCACGAACCTTCTGTGGCCAGAATCTCCTCTTTGTGGTGACCTATTGCTCACACTCCCTAGCTCATTCTGAGAGTGTTGAAATATGGATTCAAATGTTCCCCCTTCTTTTTCCGGACTCCTGCCTTTATTTCTCTAGTTTTGTTTGCGCAACAGTTTTCCTCTGCCCTCAAGGCTGCTTGATAGGCATCTTCAATCGACTTAAAATTTAATAAGTTGATCTCATCCTGTATTTCATATCTCAAACCATTTATATATCTAGCTACCTTTTCTAGATCATCTTCAACATGGCCAGATCTAATACTCAGCTTATAAAATTCTTCAATATATTCCTTGATTGTCATCCCTTTCTGTTTTAAGTTCTGCAATTGTCTAAATAGATTTAATTGGTAATCCTTCAATAAAAAATTACCCTTCAGCTTACTTACCATCCTGTCCCATTGCTTGATTTTGGGCTTCCCTTTTCGCTCCCTGGATAGTTGCAATTCGTCCCACCATAAGGCTGCATGGCCTTTCAATCTCGTGGCTGCAAACTTCACCTTCTTCTTGTCATCGACTTCTTCATAGTCGAAGTATTTAGCTAATGAACTGATCCAGTCCATTAGCACCTCCACACTAAGATTTCCATCATATAAAGGTACCTCTACCTTTGGTCGGTTGCTGACCTTTGCGAGCATTTTCATAAATTTAGTTGCTTCGCTTTCCTCCTCTGCTACTTCGTCATTGGTCTCTTCTTCATCGGCACTGGAAATTCCACCATCTGCTGCTATCCTGTGAGTGGTTTCTACATTAGCTAGTCTCGTGCACAAATTCTGAATCTCATATAGCAAAATTTCGTTTGCTATAGGTCTCCCTCAACCTATCCCGACTCCTCTCCTAGGTGGCATTCTCTGCAATTCTCCAAAAACATCTTAACAAGCTCTGATACCAAAAATGGTGTAGGAATAAAGAATACATAATTCCTACAAATCAATGACTGTAGTAAAATGTACAAATTTTACTGAGGCCCACACTTCCCTTAAAACAAAATAGTTTGCTTCTGTATTTTCACAATTTTAATCAATGTCAAATTTCCCAATTTTCCCAACATAATGATGTGAACATCTTGAGACCACATACCATCTATTTTTATCAAAATGGTATTCCTTTTTCAAACCCCATTAGAAGATTTATTTTTTACAATTGATCATTTCAAATTTGAATTTATTAAGAATTCGAATACCATGACATTCCAACCAAACATGTAAAATAGTTGAAACCCAACACATACGATGGGTTAATTATCCTACCATATACATACAATCGTTTGAGAAAGATCTTGTAAACGCTACCTATGGTAAGAACCACATCTTAAAATTGTTAAATCCATATGTTATTCCACCTCCGGCAATGTCACTTCAATCTGCAATATCATTCATTCTTCAGCATATCATTTGAATGTTTATTTCAAACATAACCATGCATCTATTACTCACAACGCATCCTATGACACATATGCATCATGGCACGTACTGCATCATTGGCTCTCGGCGCCTTCATGTATCATGACACGTAATGCATCATGTTCACAACACATCAAACCTGCATATCTTCTCAAACCACATCAAATGCACAGTGAATCAAACCTGCATGTATTTTAAATACACAGCTCGGTGGTTTACACAATGAATCCGCCTTCAGTTGTTGTCTTGGTTTGCTTGCAAAGAATCGATCCAACTGTGGTCCCTCATTTCCAAGAGCGCCTTTGATCATACACAGTAACAACTGTATGCATTGATTCAGATTTTACAACTTCTATCTCACCATTCTCACACATGGTGTCAGAGCACCTCTTGCAGACATAGCCACAACGTTTTCAATCTCTTGCACTCATAAAATCCAGTAACATGTATACATATAATGAAATTATAGAACTAATTCATAAGACGTTTCATCTGATATAAATAATCTACTGATCAGATTTTTATAAAAACTCTGGAATCTACATATTGACGAAAACAAAAACTTGAAGTTCCCTTACCATCCTTCAACTATTTATACTTGAGAAATAAAACTACTTTCTCTTAGAATAGACTTTCTCAATAAATTTCTACCTTCCTATTTTTTAGGCTTATCTCTATGTTGGCTCTACATCCACACAGGGAGAGAAACCAATTGCTAAATTTATTCCATATTTATTTAATTAACAATGCTCCAAATATAAATAACAAATTTAATAAAATAATTAATTATATTATTCCTAAGTCTATTTCATTTCCATTTAGCCACAACATGTGACCAAGACATCACATTGCTGGCTAAGCTTCCGATGCTCCTGCATCATTGATTATGAAGGTTAATTTGATTAATTGCATGAATTTTCTTAGTATCAAAAGAAAATATGGATGTTTTATATCTTCTGCACTTTTAGGGACTGGAACCTTTGGTTCTAAGAAGGCCAATTGAAATTATCCCTTTTTAGTATCAAGTGCAGACAAAATCCCGTGCTGAGTAGTTGAATATTATCTCCAAAATTCTAAATAATTAGAGCCTTTTAATGCTTCATTCTTCCTTTTTTTTTCTCCATACCTAGCAAAAATATGTTGTTGTGTTTTAGTTTGAAATACAAATGACACAGTGAATCTATTGTAATATCTTCAAATAGTGGAAAGGAAGTGGTAGGAAATCCTGACAGTATTATTGTAGACTGCTCCTGTGAATTATTTCCTTCTAAGGACTCTTCATTAGTGTTTGTTATCTTTCTCCTTTTGAATACTTTATAATTTGTAGCTTGGGTTTCTAAGTCTGTAGGAGATAAATTTTCTATAGGTATTTTGGTTTCCTTTTCTTTAGAAACTGAAGTTTCTAAGGTTGTTTGACTAAAATTATGTTCCTTAGCTTCATGTAATGTGTTTTCCTGCCATTCTTCTTGATTTTCATATTGTTGTATCTCTAGCATGGTTGTATCTACATAAGCTATTGTTTTTTTCTCAACTCTCCTCCTTGAAATAACTCCCAGGGGATCATAGGACCAAGTAAAACTCAGCTTGAATTTCATCTGCTTTAACAAATTATCAGCCTCCTTCACTGCTTCTATGGTATTAACAATGAAAGGGAAAATTTTGTGCCTTCTACTTGAATTGTGCTTTCTGCTTCCTGGATACAATATGCAAATCATCCATGTTCATCATTTTCCTGATGTATTCTAAGGAAAATATCCTTATTGGCACAAAAACTGGTAACATGTAGGGAGGGAGTTGTTACACAGTATTTTGTCACCGTCCCTGCAATCCCTCACCCCACATATTGGAGGGTATTTCTCGTGACCTGTGAGTAGTTTCATACTCTGCAAACACCTTCTTTGCATCCTTCTTCATAAGGACATCATTTCTCCCGTTGAGCATTTCCTCAAAAAGCACACAAAAACCTACGTTTTGGCCTTGGCGCGGGTAGCCAGTTCACCCCATGCGCCAATCTGGAGGATTTACACTAGAGCCCACGCCACCTGGTGCTCTATCTCTATGCAATGCCCGCGCCAGCTGTTTTAGGAATGTTTTTTAATAAATAGAGGCAGAATTTTCCTTCTAACTACCTCAGGGATGACTCATTAGAAGTTGTTAAAGTTGATAATCCATGGATCTCTCTCTTTAGGTAGTGGTTTCTACCTCCCATGGAACACTCTTTGAAGATATGACTCCCTTCCATGATTATAGGGATCCTAACCTCTCCCTCTTCCTCTATATAAATAGGCCTTCTCCCTTTATGAAAGCTAGTTGAACATATAGCCAAGAAGTTGAACTTGGAGAAGAGATACTATAGCTGAGTGATTGCTATAGAGAAGGTAGAACCAAGGAGAATTTCATAGAGAGAGCCCCGTCTGAATTCCCAACGAGCCTTTGTGAGACGCGCTCCGCTGGAACCATGTTGGAGTAGACTGCAACATCGAAGCTTGGTTGTACTCTTCCTTTCTTTCATTAATATACTCGACTATGGTGTTGGTCCCATCATTGTGTTATGTTTATTTAATGCAATTGATTTAGTCTTATTCGACTGACTAATAGTTACAGATGTGAATAGTATGTTGTGAATCATCATTGTTTCTTGTGTGTGTGCAAGTATCCGAGAGTGAAAGCGAGTGGATCGTGTTCTGTCAAACTAGGAGCGAGAGGCAGCCACTCTTTCCGACGACAACAACAGCGTAGGACCTTCAGTAAGTCATCTATCGAATCTCCATCCATTCATTAACTAGGAATCAATGTTATAGCTTGTCTCGTTTGTGGCTAGACCCACTCTAGGGCTAGTGGGATCGCCTCTGTCCGCAGAGGGGATTTACCTCACCAACAAATTGGCGACTCCATTGGGGATTAGTGCGAGTTTTTATTTCATCCATTAGGTCTTCTTCTTGGTATTTGCTTGCTTAGCTTGCCTTTTCTGATTATTTTTGCCAAGTCTAAGACCCATGTTCAGCCCCAGAGGATCAGATCTGAACTCTATTTTTCCAAAGTTTTTCTTTTACCAGGGTTGACTTGATTGGCGCGTTTTCTGGTTTGACATTCACGCCCACTAGCACTTGTTGCTAGTTCAGCACCTGCGCCATCCCCTGTTTGGCATTGATTACAGCCAAACAGTTGCGCCAACTCCTGTAGGTATTAGAGTTTGCCTTGTTTTGGAGTTTTTTGGTCATTACTTGTTTTTCTAGGTGATTTCTTGATATGTTTTGAGTGCTTTGGGTTTTTTTGTGATTATGAATAGCCTCCTTCCTACAATTGTTTGTTTGTTTCCTATCAGCATCATATCCTTAGGGTTTTTTGGTGTTTTGCTATGCTGAGCCTCCTATTGGAGTTTGGGTCTTTTGTTTCACGGTCAACTTCATTCCTTGTTTGATTGCATTCATCTCCCTTGATCTGTTTGAGTGATTTCATTTGGTGGAATGAGTCTTGTCTCTTTCATTCAGTTTTGCTTCTTGTCACTCCAAGCATAGATTACACTACTTGTATGGGTCTGTTTCCACATCTTTCTTCGATTTGAGAGATTGCAACATTGGTTTGAGTTTTGTTTTGTTTGCTTTTGAGTTGATTGAATTTTTTCGTTTCGACTCTCGCATTGACATTCTCGAACTAGTGTGTTGGTTTGTTTTTCATGTCATTTAGTGCACTTTTTTCTCTATTACGTTGAAAAATCAAAATAATTTTGTGCTTGCATTCTTGTTTGCATTGCGGAATTGAAAATATTTCGTATAACTAGCATTGGACATTCTAGGAAAGATTTCTCATTTTCATTAGCTTGCATCACCTCTATGTGTTCTCATTATTTTCTATCGCTTGAAAACTCCTAAATTTTCTCCTAGATAGCCTTTCATCGAACGAAATGGTATCTTATGGCATGTCACTTGCATTTAGGGATTTTTGAGATTCAACATTCGGTAGGACCTTGGAATTGAAACATAAATACAAGATCAAATTAAAATTTATTCAATTAACCTAAGGCAACATTGAAACCTAACAAAACATTTAGTGGTCTAAGTTAGAGATGTGTTCCGACATCTTTAAACCTAGCAGTTATCGCTCGCCATCTGGCTTCACACAGCACTAGTACAAACTTCTGCTCCCCATACCGTCGAGTATATAAAGGGAGACCCCTCTAGGTTGTAATCCTTTTATCCGTAGAAATCCGAGTATACCGCCTTGTAACTGTGATACACCGAACACAGCATTCGGGGAGACTAACTGCATGTACGTAAAGTCCTTGGTTAATTCTTCTTTCATTTTATTACCAAGGTGTATATGGAAATTCACGGGATAGTACACCCTTTTACCTAGACTACTTGAGCAGTCACTTTCGATCTTTACTGACTCCATAAATTTGAAAAGATCATCGAGCACTTGTCCTTTCACGCTCGCTTAAAACTGAAAGAGACCAGATTCATCTTTGATTGTTTCTTGACTCTTAAAACATGAAATAGCAAATTTTTGGTTTCAATGTGGTAAAATAAACTACCTACGATTACACGCCCTTTAAAGTTTGATTACTTGGCATGTCTTTTTTTGCCTTGGTTTTGATCCAAGAGTCTTCTTTTCTGATCTTTTTCCCTTTTCTGGTGTGCTACAGTCACAGTGGCGGAACCATCGGTTTCGTCTACTGGTAGTCCTTTCTCAGACGATTCATCTAACACTTTGCAAACCTCTAGGTCTACCAAGCTTCAGCAGCCTATCATCCCGTCAGAGTAACCCTTTGGAGAACTATTTGAGTTCCATTGGCCTCTCTCAAATGCTTGGTTTGGGTTTTGGTTCGGGGAACATTTTCCCTCTCACATCGGGATCACCATTTTTGGCTGTTATCATACCTCCTAGCCCCCGTAGTATTTTACAAGATCTCACAGTAGATTCAGAAATGGACTCATCTGGTCCTAATGGCAGTGAGGGTATTCCAGTTTCTGATGAAGAATACCATATTTTCCCAGAAGCCATCCATCAAGAGCCTGCTCAATCTTCGCCATCGGTATCGCTTCCAGCCATATATAGGTCTTTTGGTCAGATTATAGCCAGTATTGCCTCCATGGCAACATCAACTCTGTCGAGGGGGTCGGTTCTCCCATCATTAGGGATGTCGCCGAAGACACCTGTCTCATCGACGCATTTTGTTATGTCTGTCCCCACTAGGCCTACTGTCTGGGTGGCTGCATCGGCATCGGTCGTCACCGCTCAGTTGTCGGGAGTTTCGGCTTCAGTAGAGACTTTGATTGCCATGGCAAACCCTGACATCCTTTATTTTAAGGAGTATAGGCTGGTTGTTCAGCAGCAGAGCTCCCAGACTAATCAGTCCCCTCAGGATCCTAATCGTCCTTATTTTTCTCATTATGGCGTGGATGGTACCCTGATTTATTCACTTTCATTTCAATATGATGAGCACGGCAACCCTATCTATTTGCCTGCTCTTGAGGCTTATCAGTTCATTTCTGGTTTTAGACCTACCTTGCCTGTGAAACCTTCTAACCAACAAAGACAACCCTTTTAGGGACAACCTTCGGTTTAGTGAGGGTATGCTTTCGACCCACAAGGAAAACCCTTTCAGGGAAAACCTTTGGTGCAGCAAGGGTATGCGTAAGACCCATAAGGGCAACCCTTACAGGGACAACCTTCGGTCCAGCAGGTATTATTTTATGGCCCGTAAGGGCAGCCTTACAATACTCAAGGTCAACCTTTACAAGCTCAGCCTGTGGTCCAACCAGGGCAACCTCAAGGACCATCTGGGCAACCAGTATATAAACCTGGACCTTTATACGGTCCTGGGGAAAAAATCCATCCATCTCAACCTTTGGTGCAACCACAGCAGCCATATTTTCCAATTGGTCCAAATTTTGTACATCCAGGGCCATCTTATGGTTCTGCCCCAGGTCAACTTGGTTATCAAGCCCAACCTGGCCCACCGCAACCATCAGGCCAACCCACTCAGCAGGGGCAACCTGGTGGCCCTCATCAGTCAAGTCAACCTGTTCAGGCGGGACAACCAGCACAAAGATTTCACCCTACTCAGCCACCGCTCTACTCTATGTTGCATTCAAATCAACCTCTGCACTCGACTTATCCAGCTCAGCAGGGCCCTACTTATCAGTAGCCCATTCGACCCCAAGGTGGTTATTACCCTCAAGGTCAATATCGACCGGTATACAACGTGCCTCAAGGTTATACTTATTACCCTCAACCGCAAGGCCATACTTATATTCCGCAGAAAAATCCTTATGTTGCTCAATCGGGACCCTTGTATACTCAAAATCAGTATCCTGGTTTTCAACCCCCGTATCCTAGTCCTCAACCGCCATATCAACCAAATTATCTGACTGATACCCCTTATGGTCCAAATCCTCCGGGAAAAAACCAATGGGGGCAGAGTTATACTCAACCAGGATATAGTATGGGTACGGGTCCTTATCGAGGACTTGCTATGCCTTTTAACCCTCAATTACCTTTTCTCGCCACGTTGGAGTTACCAGATGCGTCCAAATTGACAAATGATCCAATTCTTCATAATCCATATTGGCCTCTGGTTCCAACGAAGGTTCCTAGTGATTGTCCCAAGTTTGAGAGAAAATCTAGAGAAGACCCCCAAGCACACGTCATGACATACCATTTATGTTGTTCTTCCAATTATTGGGTGGATGACTCTCTTCGACTCTGTCTTTTCCAGCGCACTCTCACTGGGGTTGCTGCTGAGTGGTACATCGAACTACCTCGTGGTATCTTTCAATATTTCAACACTCTTTCTATGGCATTCCTTAATCATTTCCAGTTGCTGGTTCGTTATGAAGTCGAGACGCATCTCCTAACATCCTTGAAACAGGACCGAGCTACCCATATCTCGAACCACATTCATGAATGGAGACGGCATCGTCGCTTGATCAAGTTTGAAATTCATAATCATCTTCTTACTCATTGGTTCACTACCTCTTTTTTCAATTATATTGCGAAAGACATCACCATGGGGGCATGTGTAACCGAGGAACAAGCCATTGCTCGTGCCCAGTACCTTGATTTAGTGTACTCTCAATCGGGCATATTGTATGACATCTTGACTGAGGCTCCACGACCTGGGACCTCTAAAGCGCCGGCTACCCCATCGGCCGATGGAATTATTGGTTCTGTGTCTCAGACTTCACACAAGTCTTCCAATGGGAAGCAGAAACAAAATTCTTCCAATTCTTCTGCTCCTCAGCCTACCCTGGATTCTAGTAAAACCTCAGAGGTCAACGTCATTCAGGCTAATCCTATAGACAAGACTTCCAAGGGGAGAAAGAAGGGCAAAGGCAAGGCCAAAGCCGATGCCCCAAAACCGGAATCTTCTAAACCTCGTGTTGATGATGGTTCACAACGAAAGCCGAAGTATCCCTGTCTGATTTGTGATGAGGAACACTACATTAAGGATTGTCATAAACGATCCAAGGTTAGTCAAATGCTCAAAGGCACTAAGGGAACTCCAGCGGTAATAAAAAACCTTTCCCATCTCAGCAAACCCAGATAGTCGATCAACCTACGCCATCTGCATTGTTTGGCTCTCAAGTGTTTATGGTAAATGGTTCTGCACCCATTTCCATTGCTACTCGGTCGAAAGATTATGCTAGATCACTTCAGGTAGTCAGGAAAGAGATCGTTGATGGTCCTCCTCCCCAACCTACCTCTGGTCCTCTTAAGATTGAAAGGCCCAGTGCTGAACCCGTTGTACAGCCACCTTCTAAAGGTGTTCTCTGAAAATATTCTTATAATCATAACGCCCGTGCTGCTCAACATTACAGTATTGTTTAGGATTTAACACAAGCACCATTCGCGATGTTCATGTTAGAAGTTCTTCAGAGTTGTCCATCTCAACAGAAAGCATTGTTATCCGTGATTGGCGGATTAATCCTGCTGATTCTAGCCTTCTCTCTTTTGATTTAGAGAATTTTGTCCCCCGAATTCCGCACCGGATTGTGCTTGTCATACAAGTCGTGTTGTGAAACCAGCTCCAAAAATAGAAGAAAAGAGATATCAACGCCTTAGAAATAAGCCACTTTGAGGGGGAAAACTCCAATACATTACATAAATGAACAATTCTTGGATGATACAATTTACAAAACCTCCTTTCTATATATAGGAGTCCATGGGGCCATAATGTAATCCTAGTGGGCCACAATGTAATCCTAGCCGACCTAACAATAATAATTTAAGGGCACAATAATAACAAAATGGGGGTTACAAGGTACAATAATAACAATAAGGGGGTTACACTAACAACAATAAGGGACTATACTAGTAATATAGGGACCTAACATGCCCCTCTCCTTCAAAAAAGTGTTGTCCTCAACACTTGAGTAGCTCTAGGTGATTCTGTATAAAATTCTCATCCTCCCATGTAGAATCTTCAGTGGGTAAGTTCTTCCACTTGATGAGATACTCTGAAATTGATCGATTCCGTAGCTATCGAGTTCTTGTTTCCATGACCACTTCAGGTTCCAATATTAATTTTCCTTCCTCATCAAGTTCTGGCAATATTGTTTGAACTGGAAGATTTTCACCTATAACCTTCTTTAAGCATGAAACATGGAAAACTGGATGTACTCGCGAAGAAGCAGGAAGCTCCAATTTGTATGCCATGGTACCAATCTTTTGCAACACCTTGTAAGGACCATAGTACTTTGGTGATAATTTATTATCCTTCTTAGCTTGCTTGAGGGACATTTGTTTGTATGGTTGTAGCGGTAAAAATACCCAATCTCCTACATCAAAACTTCTCTCGCTGCGATGTTGATCTGCCTGTTGTTTCACTCGATTTTGTGCCAAATTCAGGTTATCCTTTAAGAGTTGGAGAACTTCTTGTTGATGCTCGATGTGATCTTCCACTGCTTGAACCTTCGAATTTTCCCTCAAAGATGATGTGATGGATGGTGGATGATATCCATAAAGTGCCATAAATGGGGTCATTTTTGCTGCAGTATGGAAGGAAGTGTTATACCACCATTCGGCGAGAGGTAACCACTTGACCCATTGTGTTTGTTTATCAGATACAAAACAACGAAGATATCCTTCCAAAAATTTATTTACTATCTCGGTTTGACCATCAGATTGAGGATGATAAGATGAGCTATGAGCTAATTGAGTACCCAAACAAGAAAATAACTCCGTCCAAAAATTTCCGGTAAAAATGGGATCTCTGTCGCTCACAATAACCCTTGGGCTTCCATGTAGCTTTTGAATTCTGTCCATAAATGTAGTAGCAACTGTACTTGCTTTAAATGGATGAGATAATGCACAAAAGTGTGCATACTTGATAAGTCTATCAACTACCACCATGATGACACTCTTTCCTTCGGACTTAGGTAAACCTGTGATAAAATCCATTGAAATCTCCTCCCAACGTTGACTTGAAATGGATAAAGGTTGTAGAAGTCCCGGGGTCTTAATTGTTTCCACTTTATTCTGCTGGAAAACCAAACATTCCACCACAAACTTTTGAATATCAGATTAAAGGCCATCCCAAAAAAATTCTTTCTTCACCCTGTGGTAAGTTTTTAAAAATCCTGAGTGTCCTCCTAAAGGAGAAGTGTGCAATTCCAGAAGAATCTTTTGTTTTAGTTGGGAATTCTTACAAAGATATAAGCGATCTTTGTACCATAAAAAATCATTTTTCCAACTAAATGTATCAGATGTACTAGGATCTTGCTGCAACTTTTGAATGAGTGTCCATACATCTTTGTCCTTCTTCCATTCATCTCTTGCTTTGGTTATCCAATTTGGTTGGGTAATAGAAATGGCACAAAGCAATGCTTCCACCTCTTCATTCTTTCTTGAGAGTGCATCTGCAACAACATTAAGCTTTCCCTTTTTGTAGATTATTTCAAAGTCATAACCCAACATCTTTGTGACCCATTTTTGTTGCTCTTCTGAAGATAGTCTTTGTTCCAAAAAGTGTTTAAGACTATCATGATCATTTTTCACCTTGAAGTGTCTTCCCATTAGGTAAGTTCGCCATTTCTTTAGTGCATGCAGTATTGCTAACATTTCCTTCTCATAAATAGGTTTCTGTAAATACTTTCCTTTGATTTGACAACTTTCAAAAGCAATGGGTCTTCCTTCCTGCATTAAAACTGCACCAATTCCATTTCCTGAGGCATCACATTCCACAATAAAGGTTTTTGTGAAGTCTGGCGTAGCTAAGACCGGTGCTAGGCACATTGCCTCTTTAAGATGTTCAAACGCCTTAGTTGCTTCAAGAGTCCATGAAAATGCATCTTTCTTCAATAATGTTGTTAGAGGTGCTGCTATTCTCCCATAATTCTTAACAAACTTGCGATAATACCCCGTTAACCCGAGAAATCCTCGCAACTTCTTTATGGTTGTGGGGACTTTCCATTCCTTAATGGCTTTAATTTTGTTAGGGTCTACTTTAACACCCTCGTGAGATACAACATGACCCAAATATTCCACCTCTTGTACTCCAAAGAAACATTTGGATTTTTTTGCATATAATTGTTTCTCCTGCAATAGTTTGAGCACCCTATCAACATGTTCAACATGATCCTTCCAAGACCTGCTGTAGATTAGTATATCATCAAAAAATACTAGCACAAATTTTCTAAGGAAGGGCTTGAAAATGGAATTCATCAACCCTTGAAATGTAGAAGGTGCATTGGTAAGGCCAAAAGGCATGACCAAAAATTCATAATGACCTCATGAGTTCGAAATGTTGTTTTTGGAATATCTTCAGTCTTCATTCTAATTTGATGATATCCTGAACGAAGATCCAACTTGGTAAAATAAATTGCTCCATGTAATTCATCCAATAATTCATCAATCACAGGAATGAGAAATTTATCTTTAATGGTGAGTTTATTGAGCTCCCTATAATCTGGACACATGTGCCATGATCCATCCTTCTTGTGTACCAATACTATAGGAGCAGAGAAAGAACTTTGACTAGGTTGAATTATACCCGCCTCTAACATTTCTGCAATCATACGTTCAATTTCGCTCTTTTGGAAGTAAGGATATCTATAAGGCCTGATGTTTGGAGGAACACTTCCTTGAATCAAATGAATAGCATGATCATGATCATGAATAGATGGGAGTCCTTTGGGAGTTTCAAACACCTTGGAATGATTGTCCAAAACTTGTTGGAGATCTACAGAAACAAATGATTTTGATATTGGAACTTTTAGTGAGAATAATTGTGAAATTACACCTCATTGTTATTTCTTTAGAAGCTTTGTCATGACATTAGAGCTTATTATCCTTCCTGGCTTCCCCGCAATACCCCGTAATTCGACTTCCTTTCCTTCTCAAAAAAATTTCAAGAAAAGTTCTTGAAAATTAAAAGCTACCGTCCCCAAAGATTGTAACCATTGTACTCCTAGTACAACATCAGCACCTCCCATAGGAATGGAAAGCATTGGACTAGTCAATACATATTCCCACATGGTTAGCTTGATATTATGGCATTTTCCAGAGCAATTTATATTTCCTCCATTTGCAACCATCACTTGACATTCTAGTGTTGGGTATAGGAAACAATTTAATTCCTTGGCTACCTTATAATGAATAAAATTATGGGTGATACCTGAATCAATCAACACTATTACCTTTTTCTTTTTGATATGTCCTTATATCTTGAGAGTTTGAGGAGTGGTAATTCCTGCCAGTGCATTACACGATATGGTCGGATTCATTTCTTTCTCTTATAGAGCTGGTTCCTGGTGTATATCCTCTTCTAGTTCATTTTCTTCTTCCTCTTCACAATCTATGTAAAATAATTTCTTCTCAACACACTTATGACCTGTAGTGTATTTGCTATCACAACTGTAACAAAGCCCTTTTGCTCTTTTTTCTTCCAATTGTTGTGGTTTCAACCTTGTAGATTGTGGAAATCTAGGTGTAGCAACACTTCCTTCTTTATAGAATTGAGTGGTAGGCTTCCTTGTCACCATTATTTTACATTCAAATTTTCTTGCCAACCTGAATGCCTTCTCCAATGAATCCAGTTCCAAAACGCGAACTTCATGTTGGATGTTATCCTTTAAAGTGCCTATGAAGAGATCAATCATGTTTTCCTCTGGAATATCAGTTACACTTATATTCAATTTTTGGAAGTCCTGAATGTGTTGGCCCACTAAACCCTTTTGTTTTAGATTTATCAATTGGCTAAAGTAGGTGTTGCTCTTTGTATCCTCATAATGTGCTATCATTTCCTCCATAAAAATTGACCAAGTGAAAAAAAATTTACGGGATCAAAGCCATCGATACCATACAAATGTATTTTGTTCTAAATTTAAAGTTGTAATGCGTACCTTTTGTGTGTTTTTCACGTTATGGAGATCAAAATATTGCTCCATCTGTAGTATCCATGTTATAGGATCTTTTCCATCAAACTTCCTCATATCCATTTTTGGAATATGGTGGTTCTTCCCGCCAACATTGGAGTTTATGAAATCATGATTAACATTTATTTTTTTCTCATCATGAGGTTCTTCTACTATCTTTTCACCATTAGGAAAAATTTCTTGTATCAACTTTGTCAAACCTTCTATGTCTGCTTTTAGATCATTCTTCATGTTTTCCATGTTGTCTTTCATGTCATCCATATTAGCTTCCATGCCATCCATCTTAGCTTCCACGCCAACTTCCATGCCATCCATTTTAGCTTCCATGCCTTTCTTTAAAACTTCTGTTTCATTTTTTGTTGCTCTTTGCGAAAGTGAAATTTGTTGCACTTGCTCTTGTAATTTTGATAGATCATGTTGCAATTCTTCATATTCATGAGTCATAGTAGAGCCTTCTGAAGGCTTAATGGGTGTTGAATTATTTTTACGAGGCATATTTTAGAACCCAATACTGATATCTATTCTACAATATGCCCTTGGAATCAATTCAAATTGATTCTTCAAACAATACTCATGCAATTCGGAAAAAAAAAACACACACACACACACCTTTTTCTTGCTTTTGAGGAGCTCGATATTGAAATTGGATTATCTCTGTGATTGTGGCTCTTCAATATTTGAAATTCAGCACTGAAGTAGCCCTCTGAATTATCTTTTGAATGCCACAGGTCTGACCTGATTTGGATTCTCCAAGACAAAGTTATGTCCAATCTCCCACAATGACCTAATTATGGACTGGTTCAGTAGAGCGAACTTGTACGACTTGCCACGTGTCACTGTTTCATCCTTTGCCTCTAAAATTGATAGCCAAGAAACTAAAGTTCATTTAATTGTGACCACTTTTTACGGAACTCCAATCCGATGCTCAGAGAGAGAGTTATTGAACTTTTCCCACGATCACCTATTTGTGATGAAATTCGGGAGCCTGAAAAGGCACTACCTTCCATAGATCATATCTCCAAAAATATTGCGAACCAAGCTCTGAAATTTTTTCATGATTTTCCTTAGGATTTCATCTTTGCACCCTAAAAATTTCAGATTCTGAACCTTCGTAGAAAAAAATTTATAGCGCAAATTCCACGATGACCTGTTTATGAGCCTGAAAAAAGACCTAACTTCCACAGATCATATCTCCGAAAATATTGCAAACAAAGCTCTGAAATTTTTAGACAATCTTCCTTAGATTTCAGTTTCGCACCCTAAAAATTTCAGCTTTTGAAACTTCGTAGAAAAAAAGTTATAGCGAAAATGCCACGATGACCTATTTGGAGCAGCGAAACCCTAGAATCCAAAGCTTTGATACCAAATGTTGTGTACCCAGCTCCAAAAATAGAAGAAAAGAGATATCAACGCCTTAGAAGTAAGCCACTTCGAGGGGGAAAGCTCCAATACATTACATAAATGAAAAATTCTTGGATGATACAATTTACAAAACCTCCTTTCTATATATAGGAGTCCATGTGGCCATAGTGTAATCCTAGTGGGCCACAGTGTAATCCTAGCCAACCTAACAATAATAATTTAAGGGCACAATAATAACAAAATGGGGGTTACAAGGGTACAATAATAACAATAAGGGGGTTACACTAATAACAATAAGGGACTATACTAGTAATATAGGGACCTAACAAGTCGGCATTAACGGTCTCAACATCCATAGAGTCGTTGTGGACGAAGGTGCATCCACTTGTGTCATGTCATCCGCTTGCTGCAAATCCATTGGCTCTCTAGCTCTAACTTCATCACCCAATGCCCTCAAGGCATTTTATGTAAGGGAATCAAAACCCTTGGGTGTTCTCGCTAGCTTAACGATCACGTTGTAAGGAAATATGGTCAATGTTGAAGTAGAAGTCGTTGACGCTAAACTCAATTACAATCTTCTACTCGTTCGCAGTTTGACTCACACTATGTTGTATGTTTCGTCCACCCTCTTTCATCTTCTAAAGTTTCCACACGAGGGAAAAATCATTACTGTCAATCAGTTTTCATTCTTTACCTCGTCTTCCGATAAAAACGTGCCATACGTGGATCAGATTCCTTCTCCCCCAGACAGTGTAGGGCCGGGTCTTTTCAAAGATCCCGCTCTCATGGGTATCTTTCCCCTTCCACCACCAAATACCGTTCAAGTTAATATGATCTCGCGGTCGGATGACCCATGGATCATCCCTTTACCTGAACAGGTTGATTCATTTGGGGATTCAATGCCACTTAGTCTAATTGAAATCAATTATTGTGAGCTTACAGCTGCATCTGATTCTCCCCCTTATGAAGGTGCTCCTTTGAGCATGGCTCTCGAAGTTTATTCTAAATCCCCCTGGCTCGATGATGCGGATTCGCCTAATCCTCTGAAAGAAATGTTTCCATCCGATGAGGCTATAATGGAAACCATGTCTCTCGAAGATCTACCGTGGAGTGATGGGCATCCTCGTTCCTCGTTTATGCCTGGCCTCAGGGCAATTTCTAACTGTCTTGAGAATTTTGCCAAAGTTCCGTCTCCACCACTTCAAATGCCTATCTTGACTCATGAAGTCTTCGCTGAAGGTAACTTGGGTAACATCACTCAGACGATGCCTATCAACATTTCCATGAAACCGAGAATTGTTGAGAACATCCATGTGGGAGTCACTTGTTCTTCCGATGAAGTCCAAGTGTACACTAGCCTCTTTCGCGAATTCTGTGATGTTTTCACCTGGTCTTACGAAGAGATGCCTGGAATTGATCCCAGTACTGTGGTGCACGAGATTCCCACCTACCCATGTGCAAAGCCTATTCGCCAGCGTCTGTGTCCAGTGCATCATCGGAGAGTCGCCGCCATAGAAGCTGAAGTTTAAAAACTTCTTAAAGCGGGTTTTATTTATTTGATTCCTCTAACAGAGTGGGTTTCTAACATTGTTCATGTGGATAAGAAGTAGGGAGAAATTCGCGTCTGTGTTGACTATCGCGATATTAATCAGGCTTGTCCTAAGATAACTATCCCACCCCTTTCATCGATCAGATCATTGACGATTGTGCGAGGAGTGAGATTTTTTCCCTTATGGACGGTTTTTCTAGTTATAATCAGATCAACATTCTCCCGCCCGATCAACACAAGACCACTTTCATTTGTCCTTGGGGAACATTTGCGTATAAAAAACTCCCTTTCTTCTTGAATAATGTTGGGGCTACGTTCCAGCGCGTGAAATCTTATGCCTTTCACGATATTCGTCATATTGTTCAACCATACCTGGATGACCTTCCAGCTCATTTAGTTGCGCGAAAAGACCACCTGGACCATCTCCGCTAGATATTTCTTCATTGTAGACGCTACAACATCTGGCTCAATCCGTATAAATGTGCCTTCTGCGTCGATTCTGGTAGACTTTTAGGGTTTATCGTATCTAAAGATGGAATTCACCTTGACCGCTTAAGGTTGAGGCTATTGTTAATCTCCCTTCTCCATCCTCGTTACACCAGCTCCAGAGTCTCCAAGGGAAAGCTAATTTCTTACGTCGTCTTATCCTGAACTATGCCAAAGTATCCAAGGGATTCACACGAATTTTAAAGCAGGACGTCCCTTTCTGTTGGGATGATATTGCTCAGCAATATTTTGATACGCTTAAGACGTTGCTTGTAAACGATCCTCTATTACGTCCTCCGAATTACCATCATGATTTCACCCTCTATCTAGTTGTTTTCTTTAGTATGATCGCCATGGTTTTGGTTCAAGATGATGATGAATGTACCGAGCATGTCATTTACTACTTGTCTCGGAACCTTCTCCACCTTGAAATGTGTTATGCACATGTTGAGAAGTTAGTGTTGGCTGCAGTCTAGGCCGTCCAGCATTTTCGTCATTATATCCTTTTACGCACGGTGACCGTGATTTCTGATTGTAACCCCATGACCTATATCCTATCTCGGCAGTTGCTAGGGGGAAAATACTTGAAGTGGATCGTTATCCTCCAAGAGTTTGATTTGGAGTTTACTACATCCAAATCAAAGAAATCACTTGTTTTCGCTGATTTGATTTGTTCTCTCCCTGCCGACTCCGCTCCTTCTCATTCTGAGGATCATATTCTGGACGAAACTCTTTTCTTGATCAGCACCCTCGATCTGTGGTATGGTGATATCATCGTATATCTCTAAACTTCTACTTTTAGGTCTGAGTTAACGAAATATGCCCAAAGCCACATTTGGCATCAGTCGCAACCTTATCGTATTATCAGAGATACCCTCTATCGTGTTGGAGTCGATTATGTACTCCACCAATGTCTGACCCTTGAGGAAGATGAGAAAGTTTTAAATGAATAGCACAGTGGTGCCTATGGTTGTCACATGTCTGGTTATGCCACCGCACAGAAGATCCTTCGTGCTAGCTATTTCTAGTCGTCCATTTTTAAAGGTTGCATTATCGCAGTACGCAAATGTCACATGTGCCAGATATATCAACGCAAGATGCATGCACCACCTATTCCTTTACACCCTATCATTACTGTTGGCCCTTTTTCTAAATGGGGCATCAATTTTATGACATGTAACCCTCGTTCGGGCGGGGGGCATGCCTATATTATCGTCACCGTCGATTATTTCACAAAATGGACCGAAGCAATTCCTACACTGGCTGCGGATGGTAAGACAGCAATGAAATTCATATTCAATCAGTTTATTACTCCTTTTGGTGTCCCTCAAGCTATTGTTACCGATCATGGTTCACATTTTCGGGAATATATGATGGCAAAGCTGATGTCTAAGTTGGGTCTATGTCACGACAGATCAACGCGTTATTACCCTCAAGCTAATGGCCAAGTTGAAGCCATCAACAAATTCCTTGTTACAATGCTTCAATGAAAAATCGGGATCCATAAATCAAATTGGAATCTCATGTTGTTTTCAACTCTATGGGCTTACTGAACGTCGATTAAGAGTGCAACCGGATTCACCCCATTTCAGTTGGTGTACAGTCTGGAAGCTACTCTTCCAATTGAATGTGAAATCCCTTCACTCAAACTAGTTGTGGAATTACTGCCTAATACTTCGCCTGAGGAAGAGCATCTCCTCTACTTAGATATATTGGATGAAACTCGTCGCTTAGTTGCCTTGGTCATCGAAGCACAGAAGAAGCGAGTCAAAGCTCATTTTGACCAAACCTTTTCCCCTCGTTCTTTTATTGAAGGCGGCCTCGTTCTCCTGTAAAACCAAGCTCATGATAAGCTGGGGGCAGGTAAATTCCAACCCATGTGGCATGGGCCCTACATCGTCAAACGTGTGTTACAAAATGGGGCTTATGAGCTTATTGATTATGAAGGTTATCCCTTAGCACAGCCCAGAAATGGGTTGTACCTCAAAAATTATTATGCTTGAGTCATTCGTGCATGATGTGTGTACATAGGTGATTTTTTCATTTTTGTGCATGCTTTGGCTTGATGTACTTTGTGAGCTTTTTTCTGCTTATTGGGTCTTGTTTGTTATGCAGATGTCTATTTCCCCTTATGTCGGTTTCGCGGATGGTGCTTCCCATAGTACCAGGAACTTGTCTTCGGCAGCCTGGGTAATTTATGATCCTGTTGGTGAGTTGATTAACCTACAAGGTATTTGTCTAGGACCAACTACAAACAATGTCGCTGAATATAGTGTTTTTTTGGAACTATTAACCTCGGCAGTTAACCTACAAGGCTTGTTGTTCTTCAACATAACGGTCATTATTCGGTTCGAAACCCATGCATTTTGAGATTGTATTTATGTATCTGTTTACTTGAAAGACATTTATGATTTCATTACATATCAACATATGCCAAGACAAATGAATACATTAACTGATGCAATAGCTAACATTGTGTTAGATAGACATTTGCGCAATTTATAAAACATCAACATATGTAAATAGACCCATGTAGAAAATAGATGTATATATATATATATATATATATATATATATATATATATATATATATATATATATATATATATATATATATATATATATATATATATGTTGAGCCCCAAAGATGTCCTTTCCTTTCACCAAATTTCACTTCATTCCATTTATCCTCTGTTAATTATAGGCTTAAAATATCGATAAGAATGATTAAAGTTAATTTAAGAATGCATGCAATAACTGACTTACTAAACTTTTGTGGTTTTGTTGTTGTAGTGATTTTTTACTAGACTTAGCTACAGAATGCAGCCATTATGTAGCTAGTCGCATATTCCGTAGCTATCTTTATGTTCACATAGGTTACAGATGTCACTTAAAGGAAAAATGCATATGGTTGAATTCCAGAACTCACCTACATCATTCATTTCCCTCTACGAAGTCTGAGCAAAAATCTACAAGTGGTTATGCATGTAGAGGAAACCAAAACTAAGAAGTAGACTTCTACCAGGAAAAGGACTCTACAGATGTCTTCAACAAAGTACGAGACCTCAACAGGAGTTCTAATTCGATTTTGACTGAAAAAGACACCTATCCCTATTTCTTCTCAATGACAGTTATGTATTTTGCTTATAAAAATAACTCGGTGAACCGAGAGACAGTTAGCTAGTTGATGTTTTGTTGTTAAGTTTTCCAAAACTGTGATACTCTGTTTCTGAAGCGTTCTCCTTTAATGAAATAAGTAAAACTTTAATGCATGATCTGAAGCAATATTGAGGAGATTCGTGTGTCGATCCGATGGTAGAGGTCCCCTACTGTCCGAAAGGCTTTGTGCATATTTTCTAGATAAGTGACTTTAGCTCTGTTTCGTTCCTAATTTAGACAGTTTTCTAAACTTCATGTTTTATGTTCACTTACATCGAATGTTACAGTCAATCTCATTCTTATGAATTTTTCCAATATATCACTAACACGTGAATGAGATGGAGCTATAATAGTTCGGAGGTTAATTGCATTCTAGTTTAGTTTTGTTCATTGTATTTCAAGTTTTATTAATTGCATTCTAGTCCTGTTAAATTAGACTTAAAAGGCCTTCATTATTTACAAATTGCTCTTGTTCTTAATCTCTTCTAACACATCATTATCATATGGACAAGAATTAGCTATATCATTTTGAGTCCTTGACTATTCTGCAATTTCTCATAATTTTACAAACAGCCTTTTTTTCCAAAGCTATTCCAAGAGATCTCTAACCCTTGAATGAGGCTTAATAGTAACATTTTGAGTGGCAGAATGGGTTAATTTTAGTGTCATAAGTCATTTTAGCATAGGGTTCCTTACTATGTTGCAGATAATCTTTTCTCAAATTGTTCCAACAAATTTCTAACTATGGATGAGATTTTCTCTGTAATATTGTAAGTTGTTGTTTACTATAAAGAACTTCATTACATCAAACTTATCCTTTTCTCAAGTTGTTCCAACATACTTCTAATGAAATGAATTGGACTAAGTTAATGTTATGAGTTACTTTCCTTGTCAAGCTTTGCAATTTGTGAATTAGCATTTTCTGTTCTTAGGTGTTATACATAGTTTAGGGTAAATTTTATTCTTTTTTAATATGATCGGTAACTTCTCTTTTCCAAAAATTTAGTTCTTTTCCTCTTAACACAAAAATACAAAACCAAAAACACTAGAAAAACACTAAACACAACGAAATAGGAAGAAGACACCTAGGCACATATAGTGCACTTCACTTCAACAATTTACTAGCCCTGGTTGACAATTTATGACATCAATTTAGGAACACTAAGTTGAGCAGACATTTTGGCGCCGTTGCCGGGGAAGTGTAACTAGATAGACTTATTTCTTACCTCCCAAAAACAATGATATGCATAGAGAAAGAGACTCAAGGGGTAGATTCATAAGAAGCAAAATCTTGATTCCTAGAACACCACTTGTTCCACCAAGACCAAGAGGCAGCACACCTCCAACTCAAACCTACATTCCATCCTATACTGATCACAGACTTATAGAAGGCTTAAGATCAGATATTCCATCAGAGAGACCTTCCACTTCATCCACTAAACCTATCCTAGAATAAGATTCAAGGACCCCTGCTAAAGACATAAACTTTTTCACTTCCATAGGAGAACTAACCATGGCAGAAGAAGGGGGAGGAGGAGTCTTTAATGGAGAACATACACTATTTGGAAGGGGTAGAGGTAGAGGTAGAGGTAGAGGTGTAGAAGCAGAAGGATGTAGAGGTGAAGAAGGAGGCAGAGGAAGAGGTAGAAGGGAAATGGGAAGCTCTTTTGGGTTTCCTATAGTAGATGAAGAAACCAATGCAACTATGAAAAATATTTCACCCTCTGTCCTTCCAAACTTCTATGAACTCAAAAGTGAAGATCCTGAAACCTTTCTATTTGAATTTGAAGTCCTATGTATAACCTATGATTACTTACAAGATTCCCAAAAACTTAAACTATTCCCTTCAACATTGAAAGGAGCAGCATTAAAATGGTTTATGAGTTTGATTAAAAGTTCTATTAGGACATGGGAAGACATGAAACAGGCATTTCTAGAGAGGTATTTGGATTACTGTATGCCAGTCAACCATAAGGAGGAAGTGTTTAAAATGTTACAAAAAGAGGATGAAAATTTGGAAGATTTGTTGGAGAGATTTAACTATAACATCAAGAGGGCAAAAATGGAAAACCTAGACCAAGATACCTTGAAATCTCTCTTGTTGAAGACAATTAGGGATGAATGGTTAGATATCCTTAACATGATGGGAAAAGGGGATATATCTCAGCTTACATTACCTGAAATAGCTGAATTATGTATCAACCTTTCAAGAGGGAAATCTAAAACTGTAAAAGGACCAAGAGACCCTGCTCTTGCAAGGGCAAGTAAGTCTGCTTCTGGGACAGTAAGTAGGGCAGAAATAGGACATATGCTTGATGAATTCAAATCTGACATTTTAGGGAGTCTTAGTGAACAAATAAACACCCTTAAGTTACAAAACAAGAAAAAAGTTGAATCTGATGCCTTAGCAATCTTTTGTTCCAAATTTAGAAAGAAGCATGTCTTGAGAGAGTGCCCTTTGGATGCAAAAGTTGTAGAGACTTGTGTAATTTGTTTAGAAAAACATGAGACCAAGAATTTTCCTTCACTTCCTGGTCTTAAAGTTGTCTTTCAAGAAGAATCTCCTACAAATTCCACAGAATCTCTCAATTTTGTCTCTAGGAGGCCTTGGCAAGGACCTCAAACACAAGGATTCCATGATCATTTGTATAATCAACCCCCATCAAATTGGAATTCTTGGCAGCAACCTTGGCCCCAATTCCAAAATCAATCTCAAACTTGGGCACAAGGAGCACAAAATACCTATGGAATATACTCTCAATACTATCAATATCCACCATCTTATCCTCCATATCCAAATTTCCCTCCTCAACAAAATCATCAAAATCCACCACTTCCATTACCATTTCCTCAGAAAGAAAATCAGTTACCTACCCAACCCATACCAAACCCCAACAATAAAAATCCTCAGAACACATACATGATAGAAGGCCAACAGTTTCCAACCTATTTGATTACTCCTTTAGACCTTAATGATGTTCAACTTAGGTCTGGAAGAATACTTGAAAAGAAGAAACCTTCTGTAATAATACAAGAGCAAAACAATTCTGAGGAATGTTCTCTACGGGTAAATAAAAGTCATGAAGAGAACACATATTTTCAAGCCCCAAACATTGAAAAATCAAAACAAAAAGAACCAATAATTTCAACTCCTATATTAGAGCAGCCATCAACATCCACCTCTACACCTCCCTCTCCAGAAATATTACAAATTGATAGGAGTGTAGAAAAAAAAATTATGGTGCCTAATTATGATTTCCTAGATGAGCTAAGGAATGTTTGTATTAAGATCCCATTATTACAAGCTATCAAGTAAATTCCAATCTTAGCAAAGACAGGAAAAAGAATCAAAGAGACAAAGAAAATTCAACTGGCAGGAAAAATAGCAGACATCATGATGGGTAAGATTTCTATTCCAAAGTATCTAGACCCAGGAAATCCAGTTGTTAAAATACACATCAATGGAACTGAGATTAAAAACACACTTATTGATTTAGGAGCAGCAATCAATATCATGAGTAAACAAATCATGGATAAACTAAAACTTCCTAATCTTATTTTTACACCCACATTATTACAATTAGCAGACAGATCTGTGATAAAACCTGATGGGGTAATAGAAGACATTCCAGTGTCCCTAGATTCTTGGGAGTATCCTATGGATTTTATGATCCTAAATCCTAAGAATAATCTAGGAGGGCATCCTATTATATTAGGAAGACCTTGGTTAGCTACAGCTGATGCTTTCATTAGCTGTAGATCCGGTGATATGTACATCTCTTATGGTAGCTCAACCAAGAAATTTACCTTGTATCCTCCAGAAAAAACAATTACAGAATTAGATGATACTCAATGGATTGAGGATGAGGAATACATACAACCTCTCTTCACAATTTCAGAAATTAGTGAAGATAGCCAAATTCTAAATACCTTAGAAAACTTTGAATCCTCTTCGGAACATTAACATGAAAAATTTCAAGAAGAATCCAACATTGAGTTTTTATCATCAAGACAGATGTCTATTTACTCCATGGATAAATTTGGCAGCTCTACAATTGAGATATTTCCAGGTAAAACTTTAAATATAAACAAGAACCTAGAGGAAGCTCAACAAGAAAAGCTAGTCAAGATATTACAGAGACATTCTTCTGCATATGCATGGGAGTACACTGATATGAAAAGGATAAGCCCTAAGACTTGCACTCATCACATCTACATAGAGGAAAATTATAAACCAATCAGACAACCTCAGAGACGGATGAATCCAAATCTTAGGGAGATTGTTAAAGAAGAATTGCAGAAATTGTTAAATGTCAACTTTATCTATCCCATTTCAGATAGTCAGTGGGTTTCTCCTTTGGTAATTGTGCCAAAGAAAAATGGTAAATGGAGAGTATGTATTGACTACCGGGAATTAAACAAAGCTACTCTTAAAGATCGTTTTCCCCTACCTTTCATAGATCAGGTGTTAGATACATTAGCTAGCAAAAAGTACTTCTCATTTTTAGATGGGTTTAGCGGTTATAACCAAATTCAAGTAGCACTTGAAGATCAATATAAAACCACATTTACCTGTCCTTGGGGTACCTATGCTTACCGAGTATTTCCATTTGGACTATGCAATGCACCTGCAACATTTCAAAGGGCAGTACTAGGAATCTTTTCAGATCTAATACATGATTGTGTAGAGGTATATATGGATGATTTCACAGTCTATGGAAACACATTTGAAGAAGCCTTAGAAAACTTGGAAAAAGTTTTAATGAGATGTAAAGAAGCAAATCTTTCACTAAGTCATGAGAAGTGTTTTATGATGTTTACTGAAGGAATTGTTTTATGGCATCACATTTCAGGGGATGGGATTAGATTTGATGATTCAAAAGGTGAAGTCATCTCTAACTTATCTGTTCCAAGTTGTCAAAAATATGTTAGGAGTTTTCTAGGATTTACAGGATATTATCGAAGGTTTATAGAAAACTTCACCAAGATAGCATCTCCACTTTTCAAATTACTTACCAAGGACTGTGAATTCAAGTGGAATCTTGATTGCTAGTTAGCCTTTGAGACCCTGAAAACAAAAATCTCTGAAGCACCTATTTTAAGGGGACCTAACTGGAAATTACCTTTTCATATTTCAACAGATGCCTCAGATACAACTTTAGGAGCTGTATTGGGACAAAAAGACCTGATTCCTTATGCCATCTACTATACAAGTAAAAAATTGACTCCTTCGGAGTTAAATTACACTGTAACTGGAAAAGAGTTCTTAGCTGTTGTTCATGTCATAAATAAATTCAGACACTATATAACAGGCTATGAAACTTTTGTTCACACAGATCACTCTGCAATTAAATATCTAATGAACAAATCAATTACTAATGGCAGAGTCATAAGATGGTTATTTCTTTTACAGGAATTCAACATTACCATTCTAGATAGGCTTGGAAAAAAAAATACCATAGTTGATTTCCTATCTAGACTCCAAAACATTAAAGACAACACTCCAGTTGAAGATCAATTCCCTGATGAATATCTTTTTGCAATTTCTACCCAAACTCCTTGGTTTGCTGACATTGCTAATTATCTAGTTTCAGGGAAATTTCCTTCAATAATGAATGCAAGATACAAAAGAAAGATCATTTATGATAGTGAAAAATATTCATGGGTCGCTAATGAGTTATACAAAACAGGTCCAGACTTTATCATTAGGAGGTGTGTTCGAGAAGATGAGATGCCTGAGATCCTCAAAGCATGTCATGATGAACCTTGTGGTGGACACTTTGCTGATAAAAGGACAGCTTATAAGATCTTTCATTTGGGATATTATTGGCCATCCCTTTTTAAAGATGCCAAAGAGTATGTCAAAAGGTGTGACAGTTGATAAAGGGTAGGGAAACCTTCTCCTTCAGGTGAGATGCCATTGCAGCCTCAGGTACATATTGAACCTTTTGAGAAATGGGCTTTAGATTTTTTAGGACCTATTAGTCCTCCATCAAGACAAAAGAAATATATAATATTTTGCACTGATTATGTTACCAAATGGGTAGAGGCCAAGCCATTACTTTCTGCTACTGAAGCATCTGTAGTTAATTTTATTTTTGAGGATATTTTTACTCGTTTTGGTGTCCCAAGAGAAATTGTTATAGATCAAGGAGTTCAATTCACATCAATGCTAATGGAAAAAATGATGGAGATGTACAAAATCAGACACAGAAAATCTACTCCCTATCATCCACAAGCAAATGGTCAAGTGGAATCTACTAATAAGGTCATTGAAGGGATCCTAACAAAGATTGTTCATTTACATAGAAGAGATTGGGCAGACAGGCTTCCTGAAGCCTTTTGGGCCTATAGAACAACATGGAGAAGCACAACAGGTCATACTCCTTATGAACTTGTTTATGGAAAATAAGTCTTGTTTCCCATAGAGTTTCAGATTCAAACTTTTAAAATGGCAGTTCAGCTAGGATTTGATTTAACAGAGGCACAAAAGCACAGATTGGAGCAGATTAATGAATTGGATGAGATCAGACAAGATGCAGTCCAGAAAACAAGTATAGTTCAGCAACAAAGGATTAGATGGCATGATAAGTACATTAAGGAAAAGAAATTCAAAGAAGGTGACTAGGTCCTTTTGTTTGATTCAAAGTTCAAAGATTTTCAAGGTAAATTCCAAACACATTGGCTTGGGCCATATGAAATTGTGAAAATTTTTGACAATGGAGCAATAAAAATTAGGACAATAGATAAAGATGAGGTCACTTTTATTATAAATGGTCATAGATTGAAACTGTATCATAAGCCACTTTCAAGAGAAGAATTTGTCAAGAGATTCCAAGAGAACAGTGACGTGAAGTTAATGAAGAAGAATCCTTCTTCTTCATCAACTTAATTGTATTTTCTGAAATCAGATGAAAAAAAAAAATTATAAACATAAAAAATAATCATTGACTAGCATGTTTATACAGAAAAGATAAAGTGAAAATCAGAATCTTTCTGACACTTTACCTTTTCAAAATTGTTCTTTCCTACAAGCAACTATCATAAAATCATAAGTGCATGCCCACTTTACATATCACATTCCACTTATGATCCATTTCACTTCATAATATCTCACTTCATTCATCCATACTTCATTCACTCCATTTCATGGACCATCTCATTTATTTTAAATTTGATCTCTTTCTGCAATTGAGTATTACAAATCATAAGTTGCAAGCCACTTTTCATATTTCATTCCAATTCACACTTACGATCCATTTCATTCCATCATATTTCACTTCACTCATGCTTCATTCCACCATATTTCATGATCCATTTTATTTAATTTCATACTACATTCCATCCATGTTTCAAATCATTTCATTCCATGTTTCAAAGCTTTTACAGGTATATTCTGCAGCCAGACATTCTGCAGCCAGATATCCTGGAGGCAACTATCCAGCAACCACTTGTTCAGCAACAAATTGATCCTGCACACCTATGTCAACAAGCAAAATCAAAGGGATAATGAAGACTGAAAGATCAATGATTTTCAAAGAAAGACAAAGCATATTAAAAACCACAAAAGAAAATCAAAAGAAGGGGCTAAGGTAACTTGTGAAATTATTATGATAACAAATTATGAAATTTATAGTATTGTTAAGTTATATGTATGTTTCATAAAGTTATTTTGATTATTCGTATTGATCAAGCCTATCAAGCCTATCATAAAATTCATGGACAAATCCCTTCCATTCTGCCATATCAAATCATCATTTATTAAAATTTAACGGTTAGTACTTGAAGTGACCTATTAGGTCACGTCACTAACCCGAAGTATTTAGTGATGATTTTGAAATTCTCACGAGATTTTTCCGCGGTCTTTCACTCCATGACAACTCTCAAACTCATTTATTCGTGTAATTTACCCTCACCGTATTTCACTCATTCCATAACCACTTCATGTCATTTTTTCGTAGCCAATTCCTGTCTGCAAAAACAGAGAAGTCATCTTTGGGGTGAAAACAACTCTCTACAGCCATTTTTACCTTGAATAGGAGAGCAATAATGGAGCAGTAAATTGAAGATAGAGAAAAGAAGCCATGGGACTCATTGTAAGGTTTGAACCAGTTGAAACCAAATACCTAGAGGGTTACCCACAGATTAGAGAGATGTTACAGCAGGTTGGGTGGCTACAGTTTTTGGAAAAGTTCAATGGATTCCATAAAGAGGTTACCAAGACATTTGCCCGGTCCTTCAACGGGTCAAGAGTTGAAATAGGTGATGTCAAGTTCATTATCACAGAATCCTTCATTGCAGAAGCAGCAGAATTACCAAGGCAAGGTGAACAATGGTTCAAAAACAAGGAATTTCACAATGAAGCATGGAGGTAGATGGTCAAAACACCAGGTATGGATATTTCAATTTTTAAGAAGGGCATTCCTAGCTCAGCATTGAAGAATAAATGGCAAAATATGTTGCTAATTCTGCAAAAGTTTATAACTTGTGAGGGAAGGTTTTGTACCCTATATGTTTATCACATTCGACTTATGATGCATTTCTTAGATGAATAAATCAATTTACCCTTTTTCTTACTCCATAGTCTAAAGAGAATGGCTTCTAATGTCCAAAAGAGGGTTCAGTTCTTGGAAACCACCCTATATCACCATGGCCTAGTTAAAATCTTAATTGAGCATCATTTAAAAAAGGTGGGAGACAGTTGGAATGATTTCCTCTTGAGGAATAATTTTGAATAACCTAAAGAAATTCCATCTGAAGGAAAACTTGTAAGAAGAAGCAGGAGAAGAAAAATTTCCAAATCTGTTGAAATTAAAACTGGTAAATCCATACAAGAAGACAGTGAGGAGATTATCTCTGAAAAATTGACTGAAATCAAGAAACAGCTTAAAAAGGAAAAGATAATAATTAAGTATGCTAAGGAGAGAGGTGAGGGACCATCTAAACTAAGAAGAAGCCATAGGCTTAGAGGCATATTGAAGAAAACAGGGGTTAATCAAACAGGAATCATAGATATTGAGGATGAAGAGATACCAACTGATAGATCTCCTGAGTACCAGTATGAAGAGGATCTTGATAGAGGAACTCCGGAGGTAGACCGAGCCCAACAACAAATCTATAATTATGTTGAGTTATTATAAAAGAGAGCCTTAGAAAGAAGAGGAAGAACTCCTAGCCCACAAAAATCTCCAATTGAAGTGTTGAGAAGAAATAAATATGAATTGGAAATACTTAATAGGCATATAAAAAATGAAAATGAAATTTTAAGGGAGCAATTCAAGCTGAAAAGTGATGTGAACACAACTCTCTCTCTGCAAATGGAAAAATTGTACAAGGCTAGTGAGAAGCTGAAAAAGAAAAACAAAAAGTTGAGCGTGACACTTATAAATCTGAGGTTCAAATTGGTCATAAAGAAGCCTAGGATGCCATTAAACATCAAGCAAAGCAGAAAAAGGAAGCTAGATGTCCTAGCAGAAGTTTCAGAATACATGGATTGATTGCATGAGGACATGCAAAAGCTTTGCAGTGGGGGTATGTTGAGCCCCAAAGATGTCCTTTCCTTTCACCAAATTTCACTTCATTCCATTTATCCTCTGTTAATTATAGGCTTAAAATATCTATAGGAATGATTAAATTTACTTTAAGAATGCATGCAATAACTGACTTACTATACTTTTGTGGTTTTGTTGTTGTAGTGATTTTTTACTAAATTTAGCTACAGAATGCAGCCATTCTTTAGCTAGTCGCATATTTCGCAGCTATCTTTATGTTCACATAGGTTACAGGTGTAACTTAAATGAAAAACACATATGGTTGAATTCCAGAACTCGCCTACATCATTCCTTGCCCTCTACGAAGTCTGAGCAAAAATCTACAAGTGGTTATGCACGTGGAGGAAACCAAAACTAAGAAGTAGACTTCTACTAGGACAAGGACTCTGCATATGTCTTCAGCAAAGTACGAGGCCTCAACAAGAGTTCTAATTCGATTTTGATTGAAAAAGAAACCTATCCCTATTTCTTCTCAATGAAAGTTATGTATTTTGCTTATAAAAATAACTCGGTGAACCGAGAGACAGTTAGCTAGTTGATGTTTTGTTGTTAAGTTTTCCAAAACTGTAATACTCTGTTTCTGAAGCGTTATCCTTTAATGAAATAAGTACAACTTTAATGCATGATATGAAGCAATCTTGAGGAGATTCATGTGACAATCTGATGGTAGAGGGCCCCTACTGTCCGAAAGGCTTTGTGCATATTTTCTAGATAAGTGACTTTAGCTCTGTTTCATTCCTAATTTAGACAGTTTTCTGAACTTCATGTTTTATGTTCACTTACATCGAATGTTACAGTCAATCTCATTCTTATGAACTGTTCCAATATATCACTAACACGTGAATTAGATAGAGCTATAATACTTCAGAGGTTAATTGCATTCTAGTTCAATTCTATTCATTGTATTTCAAGTTTTATTAATTGCATTCTAGTCTTGTTAAACTAGACTTAAAAGGCCTTTATTATTTACAAACTACTCTTGTTCTTAATCTCTTCTAACGCATCATTATCATATGGACAAGAATTAGCTATATCATTTTGAGTCCTTGACTATTCTGCAATTTCTCATAATTTTACAAACAGCCTTTTTTTTCAAAGCTATTCCAAGAGATCTCTAACCCTTGAATGAGGCTTAATAGTAACATTTTGAGTAGCAGAATGGGTTAATTTTAGTGTCATAAGTCATTTTAGCATAGATTTCCTTACTATGTTGCAAATAATCTTTTCTCAAATTGTTCCAACAAATTTCTAACTATGGATGAGATTTTCTCTGTAATATTGTAAGTTGTTGTTTACTATAGAGAACTTCATTACATCAAACTTATCCTTTTCTCAAGTTTTTCCAACATACTTCTAATGAAATGAATTGGACTAAGTTAATGTTATGAGTTACTTTCCTTGTCAGGCTTTGCAATTTGTGAATTAGCATTTTCTGTTCATAGGTATCATACACAGTTTAGGGTAAATTTGTTTTGTTTTAATATGATCAGTAACTTCTCTTTGCCAACAATTTATTTCTTTTCCTCTTAACACAAAAATACAAAACCAAAAACACTAGAAAAACACTAAACACAATGAATTAGGAAGAAGATACCTAGGCACATATAGTGCACTTCACTTCAACAGTTTACTAGCCCTGGTTGACAATTTATGACATCAATTTAGGAATACTGAGTTGAGCAGACAATATATATATATATATATATATATATATATATATATATCGATTTTTTGCAACGTGTGCATCATAAAAACCCAAAAAATATATATGTCTATTTCAGTTACATCGCGAGACAATATCTCTCTCAAAATGTGCGTAAATAAAAGCCTAAGTGCCTAATCGACGTGGTGCTCATGATAGCACGTCACCGCCCATACCAACCGCCTCAGCAAGCGGTGGATACGACTCGGCACCCCTATAGTGTGCCTCTGATAGGCCCGAGGCACATCATCCAAATGAGCATAGTCTAGGATCCCATGGGCGATCCCCTCTAGGTTATGTACTATCTCCTCCTCGCCACCCTCACCATGAGGATCGAAATCGTGAGGAACTCGCCTCGCTATCAACGACATACCTGCAGGTAGCTCTAGGCCAACATCTTCATACGTATAAAATTAACTGTCAGAACATACATATATACCAAAAAATCATAAACTCATGAAAATAAAAAAATGAGTCTCACCTAGCTCTTCATCCCAATCCTCTCCCTCCAGGAGCAGGAGGTCTGGATCACCAGTGAAGTCTGTGCCAGCATAGGGCCATTCCTCTATGAAAATCAGTTGTCGATAGATCCAATCAAAAAACTCTTGCCTCCAAGGCATCTATTTTCCACCCCCAGCTCTAGGCATCAGCGCAGCCCATCAGGCCATCCGTGGCTCTCTGGGTGGTGGCATCGGGACAATGACCTCTTGATGCTGGAATATGGGTATTCATTCCAAGAAGAATGATATCAAAATGGATCCATATCCAAACTGCTTTAGTTTCTTCTTCTTGCACTTGGTAAGATGCCGCTTGATGTTAATAGTCACGGCCTCAGCCCAGTTGAAGAGAGTCGGGTTCATGCACTCTGAGGCAAGAAGCAATTGTGTCTTCGTGGCCTCATGCGGTGCTTGCGATCCTACAGCCAGCGTGATAGTGTGCAGCACTAATTTTAGTGCCAGATCAGGAATGGTTTGGATGTCAACCTTTCCACTCCCTATTCCTTTTCGTGCCCTTGGCACACCCTGTCAATCACCATTCCCATACTTTCCCCGAAAGGACGAGTACCGATCAAGATAGGGACTGCACCCCTACGTGACAATCCAGTGATAAAATACACATCAGAGACTTCGATTTTGAACTCCTGATCCCGAAGCACAAATTTTTCTTGATCCTCGTCCCAAATTCTTATCAAATATTGAAGCAATTCGGGCTAAGCCCAGAGGCATGGTGTGAGGAAGAATTTCTTTAGCCCACATTTTCTGAGGGCTTTTATGCCTTGTTCATTCTCCATGGCCAGTTCATCCTCCTCATTGTGTTCTCTCTATTTCCACTCAATTACCATCTTTTATGCTTGGTGCCTGCACACATTGTTCATATGAGCATTGTAAGTCTCCTTAGGCATCGAAATTTGCAAGCAAATGGTTGCATTTACTTTAATTTAGGTGGATTTTGGGTTGTGTGGTTGGCGCGACTATTTTTCTAACAGTCGCACCAATGGGCGCAACCCATGTGTAAAAAATGGGCGATTGGCGCGGGTCCATGCCCGAAACCCACGCCAACCACGATGCCCTAGATTTTTCAAATCATCCCCTAAAGGATTCAAAATGACAAATGAAGGTAATGAAATTTAGCTTAAAATATGGAAAATGGTGTCGGCTCTTACCTGAGACTGACGGAATCAAGATTGGTTCACTAGATCGCTCGCAATCGTCACCACAAGATCACAAGGTAAATGGACCATTGTTTCTCCACAAAGAGGTAAATGTGAAAAGTAAATAATTTTTTACCACTTATTTTCTTTTATAACTTTTCAAAATCTTAAATTAGGTTTTAAAACATATTTTTCGATTATTTCATCATATTACTGTCGAGAAATACATTTTACACACATATTTTTGTGCAGTGACAGGTTTTCACATGGTTATGACAAAGAAACGAGTTGTATTTTATACTTTTTCGTACTCGGTAAAAACATAAAAAAGTCACTACTGGAGTCACCTTTCAGCTCTTTTCTGACTCTCTAAAACTGAAAATATTGCCGAGACACTTGTCGTTTTGAACTCGTTAAATGGTTGCGAAATGATATCTACCCAGTATACGTTTACCCCTTTTTTGGGCTGGGATAGACTAATTACAAAAAAGGAATACCTTAGCGTATCGCGACTAAGAGGTTCTCTCAGACACAGTTTTCTACCTTTTCAGATCTGTAAGACTATTTACGAAAAGGGCCTTGCTAGAGTTTTCTTTTTCTCTTTCTTTTCAAACTCTCTAAATGTGAAAAGATGTCAAGTCCTTCCTTTGTCAGACTCGTTAAAACTGATGACATCAGACTCCGTCGTTATGACTTTACTCAAGTTCCTCCTTCCTAGGGCTCATAAAATGTACTAGGTTCGATTTTTCCGAAGGACAAACTTACACTGCAAGCACATGCTATCCCCTTCAAGCTTGTTTTCAAAAATAATTGGGGTACTCACCAGAAATGGTGGGGGGAAATGGAACCAGATTGTAGTCGTGTTGGCAGTATATCGCTCTTGAACATGGCACTTGTCTGCATTCGTGTTGGGTTATGGAGATCTCACTTCGTCATTTGTTTGCCTCCATGGGTTTGGGTAATCTATTTTGACCACTCATCTGCTCTTTGCCACGTCGCCATGACCTCATATCCCTTGATGTCAAATACTGCCAAATCCAATGTCGTGCCACCGATATGTTCAAGAGAAGTTTGCCTCTGAAGTTTTCAACCTCCCTCTTATTCTCTGTTGGTCTTGATTCACAAACATCACATTCCTCTGTCTCGTATCGATGATGTGGGAAACATTATGGCCCACCTTCGATTATATCACTTTCTGTTGACTCGAGCTCATTATCCAGGAAGCTGATCTAGAGACTCCCTTCAGGTACCTTGGAGCTTGCATGCCTCAATGGCAGGTCCGTCGCATTCTACGTAAGGTCCACATCATTGGCCTTCGATCGACTGACTCTACGGGTGTTCGACGTCAGATCAATGTTCACATTCTATGGATTGTACCTTTTGCACCTTGAGAGCCATTGTCATTATTGATGGTTTCTCTCGCGTCTGTTAACGGCTTTCATCATTGGCTAGTAATCAGGAAATTTTCTTGCATGTTCGACTTCAGATCACATATTCACATGCTCGAATTTTTACTTTGCTCGGGTCGAGATGGAGCACAAGACCCTGGGTTTTGTCTGATGAAATCCAGGTTGCGGGTTCATTGTCGATTACTATGACTTATTACATGGCTCTTCTGCTTGGATGGCTACAACCATACCTAAGTCTATTTGTTGATCCCTATTGCTGGATGGTTACGTCCATACCTCGGATCTCACTTTTTATGTACTTTATTATGGATGGTTGCGCCCATACCACATGTCATGTATCAGAGATACCAGTTGTATTTGTACTTGCAGGTTTTCTGACAGCAGTGTTTGGGTCGAACGCGTTCTCATAAAGCATTTCACCCCTCCCTCTCTCTCGGACCTCATGCTTTAGGGGGCATCTATTACACATTATTTTGTCACCGTCCCTGCAATCCCTCGCCCCACATATTGGAGGGTATTTCCTGTGACTTGTGAGCAATGTCATACTCTACAAACACCTTCTTTGCATCCTTCTGCATAAGGACATCATTTCTCTTCTTGATAATTTTCTCAAAAAGCACACAAAAACCTATGTTTTGGCCTTGGCACGGGTAGCCAGTTCACCCCTCGTGCCAATCTAGAGGATTTACACTAGAGCCCACGCCACCTAGCACTTTGTCTCTATGTATTTCCCGCACCAGCTGTTTCAGGAATGTTTTTTAACAAATAGAGGTGGAAGTGTCCTTCTAACTACCTCATGGATGACTCATTAGAAGTGGTTAAAGTTGATAAGCCACGGATCTCTCTCTTTAGGTAGTAGTTTTTACCTCCCATGGAACATTCTTTGAAGATAGGACTCCTTTCCATGATTATAGGGATCCTAACCTCTCCCTCTTCCTCTATATAAACAGGCCTTCTCCCTTTATGAAAGCTAGCTGAACATATAACCAAGAAGCTAAACTTGGAGAAGAGATACTATAGCTGAGTAATTTCTATAGAGAAGGTAGAACCAAGGAGAATTCTGTAGAGAGAGCCCTGTCTGAATTCCCAACGAGCCTTTGTGAGACGCGCTCCACTGGAACCCTGTTGGAGGATACCGCAACATCGAAGCTTGGTTGTACTCTTCCTTTCTTTCATTAATATACTCAACTATGGTGTTGGTCCCATCATTGTGTTATGTTTATTTAATTCAATTGATTTAGTCTTCTTCGACTGACAGATAGTTATGGATGTGAATAGTATGTTGTATATTGTCATTGTTTCTTGTGTGTGTGCAGGTATCCAAGCGTGAAAGTGAGCGGATTGTGATCTATCAAACCAAGAGTGAGAGGCAGCCACTCTTTCCAATGTCAACAACAATGTAGGACCTTCGGTAATTCATCTATCGAATCTCCATCCATTAGTTAACTAGGAATAAATGTTATAGCTTCTATTGTTTGTGACTAGACCCACTCTAGGGCTAGTGGGATCGCCTTTGCCTGCAGAGGGGATATACCTCACCAACAGGATTTCACAACCATATACTCTAATCTCTTTATAATTCTGGTAAAGATACCAGTCTCCAACTTTATATTGCTTAATAAGTTGTATAATTCTTCTGATTTTAGGTGAAATACTTAGTATTACATCACTACTAAGAAGACGTAATGACATATGAAAAAACATGTTTACAAATTCACTGAAGGAATACTATATTGTGTTCTTCATTACAAAGGAAATCTAATGAATAGCAGATTGAGGCTTTCCTTCTATATATAACTTCTGTAATGGTAATTTAAACCTTTCTTCTTGATGAAATAAAAGAAAATATACAAGAACTAATTGATGTTTGAATGAACCTTCAACATAAAACTTTAGAAATTGATCATGAATAATATTTGACAGGAACTGACTATAATTAAAAATCAATGAAGGCTTATTACCCATAGAGAAAACTGGAAAAAAAATCAATATCACTTCATTTGTCCATTGATCGGTAGGATAACCTAACAAACAAGCGACCATGGAAATAAAATGAATTGACATTTATGGAGAAATTGTAGTGGAATAGGTTGGATTGGTCCTAGGAAATTCAGATTTTTTAGGTAGGAATGACTAAAAAAAAGGAGCTCATGTGGGAAATGTAAGTTTATGATAGATCTCCATGAGGGAATCAATAGAAAAGGGGTGCATAGAAGCTTGGAAATCGATTTGTAGTGCTTGTTGTATGGATTTAGGTGTGATGGAGAATAAAAATTCATTTTTTTTTGGAAATTACAACCCTTTAACTGGGAAGATACCTAAGATGGCACTAGGTGACAAATTCTAGGAAGGGATGAGTTTGGGGAAAGAAATACTCCCAAATATTCAATTCGTCACTTACATCTTGGAATTTTTGGTTTGCCGAGTTGTGGAGTTCATACAGATTGAACTCACACTAGGTACCTGAGATTTCATATTGTGTATCGACCAGAGAGAGCTCATCTAGGTTAATAACAAAGGTTAATCTAGGGCTTTATACAATTACTTTATATTTTCCTTTGTGAGAAGAAATTTTTAAACAAAAAATTACCAGTTATGGTAGTGAATTATCAGGCTATTGATGATCACTGGTGTAGTAGGATGGTTGCACAACTTTGAAATTCTGGGTCGCATTGTGTTGTTGAAAAAAGAAATGGCGAAGAAGAAATATGCAAGATAACGAGACTGTTTTAAATAAGATATTTAAACATTCTTAACAAATTATAATCGTTTTGGTGCATCTAATTAATAGAAATAGACGTTGGCAAGAAATATTTAATTTTTTAATGGTATATAGTCATTTGGTGGGAGCGAATAACGGAAGGAAGGTAGCAGCATATGAGAGGGAGTGGGAATGAGGGCGGGAAGGAAAAATGGCTTTCGGGGTGGGGGTCCCAAACTTCATGTGGGGCTGCCACACATGAGTGGGTGGTACATATTGGAGAATCGGCTTTTCAACCCCCCCCCCCCTACCCTTCGTTAACCTTCGAAAGTGTGGGGGGTCCTGAACTCATCCTCTGCCATTGATCCTGGCATGGATGATGTCGTCCATTGATTTCCAATCTGGCATTATCGCTAGAAAACAAAACTATCTCTTCAATCTTTATTCAAATTAAAATAATACTAAGGATTATGTTAATTAAATCAAATTAACAACTAAAGCGACATCTAAGCTAGCACGCCTTTTGGGATTTTTTTTCTAATCCCTTTTATTAATTTTTTCTTTTTTCCTCTACATTATATTTTTTTCCTTTTCTATTTTTTTTTTTAATTTCTATATATATATATAAGCGAATGTAGAACTTATTGATATGGTAAAAATAGGTTACAACAAATCCAATGGAACATGGGTATTTCTCTATGGGGATCGCTTCTGCAAATTTTAGAGTTAATCTCTCCTTTGCAGCTCATTTAACTGATGCAGGAGCATTAGACGAAGAGGAAAATACTTTGTAATTATTAAAACTTAGGATTTTTTAAGTTTTAGAAGAGCTAGATTTTTATGAATGATTTGAGTGGGTTTTTAAAGTATTTTTAATTAAATATTGTAAATAAATTGAGAATATGAGAGAATTTGGTCAGTTGAGGATGTGAAGGGATTGAGAGATTTTTCTAAATATTAATTTAGAATTTTTTTTAATTAATTATGGGTGAGAGAGGATCCTTAGGGATTCAAGAGTGATTTTAGGATTTGTTGAGATATTTGGGGGTTTGTTGAGTGATTAAAGGGATGAGAACCAAAATTGGTTCTATTAAATTTGTATAAATTATCAAGCCTCAAAGGCATTGAAAATCAGAGAGAGAGAGTGTGAATAGAGAAATAGAGTAGAGATCAGAGGTTTCTCCTTGGAAGCCTTCGGACAGATTGCAACAGGGCCAATGTTTGGAAATCAGGCCAAGGAAGGAGATTGTTATGTAAGTGTGTGTGTATTAATACAGAATTTTATTTTCTGAAGTTTATCCTCTTATTGAATTTGTGTTCAATATATGAAGAGATGATTCGATTCTTTTTTCTTGAGTTTTATATTGTGGAGGAATTAAATTTAATTCTCTCTATGTTTCAATGATAAAGATCGATGGGATATATGACCCATGTTGTTGAAGTTGCATACGGGGAAAAAGTGATTTGAGGTGCTTGAATTTACATCGACTTTGTATGGAAACTGTAATACATAATCGTTGAACGTAGGAGGTATTGAATCTTGACGTGAATGGTTATTTTCCAATGTATTGGGTCCGCGGTTTTGTGTTGAAACTAGTGAATACGGCGTTGTTCCTTTGGATTTAGTTTGTTATAAATTTAAGCTGTGTCAAAAGCCTGTGGAATCGATAGTGAATCGATTGCATTTATCGCTATTGATTTAGGGCGTTGAAGCCACAAGACATAATCCTGTGCAGAATTGAATTCTATATAGAGATTGACAGAATTAACGGATGTTGATTCTTTGTTGAAACCCATATCAAATTTATATTAATCACTGTTGACATTTTCTTAATGGAAATCGAGAGTTCTGATTCTGGTTCATGCTGGAGAAAGAATGGTTCTGGTTGAATGGAATTCTATCATTAAATTGTTGAAGATCGATTTGTATCTGATCTATTCTATTTAAATTGTTGAAGGAATGATTGGATTTGGAAAAATCGATATGGATTTTGTGCTACAGCCTCAGCACGTGGAAATCGATGAACTTCAATCTTTTTAATAAAGGTTACAAATGATCTCAATGTTGATTATTTAATATGGTCAAATGTGTGTTGTCTGAAATCGATATCAATAAAGACAGTGTTTGCAGGAGCAGATTAAACGTAAAAGCAACAGGAGTTCTGAGCTGAATAGAATTCCATTAATCGACTTATTGATTAATCCGAGCCATCAGGTTGCATACAGAGAAGGATGATCGATTTAAAATGGTGTGAGGGTTTTTACACAGTCGAATATCTGATTGCATTGCACAGCATAATCTTGAGGTAACCAACGTATTAAGAGGAGGGAGTGAATTTGAATCCGTTGGAAAATACATCTTAGAGGAAGCAGCGATCGAAACTTAGTTCGATTGCATCTGGTCGAACATCTAATTGGTAGCGTAGAAGTTAAAGGTGAGATAGCGCAGAATTTAATTGGAGACTGAAGTTTGAATGATGAACGATGCATCCATCGTTAGATGAAAAGGTATGAAAGTTTGTATTGGCGATTTGGAGGTTTAATTAAAGTCGAACTGTGATTATGGACTCAATATTAAATTATGTTGATATTTGAAATTTCTCCAAAAAGTCTAACATATATATTCAGATATGGGAATTTAAGATGTGGGCGAAATAAATGATGATTTTTTAACTTTGTGCTGAAAGGGAAGCTTATATTGGAATTTGTTTGAAATTCAATGGTCAATTAAAAAAAAAAATCATATGGTGGGGTATTCCAATGGTTCTATAATCATGGTTGTTTAGTTTTATAACCATAGCTTCCGCATGAGTTGAAATTGCCGGTGAGTGGATTTATTTGGCTTGGAGTGGGAATTGCATTTTTATATGCATAGTCAATGCTGAGATTCTGGGTTTGCAGGGTTTACCTGCATCATTAACAAAAGAGGAAATTTTTGTAGGAAAGCGATATGTACAATAATCAATAGTGATTGAATCGTGAGGCTGCATGCGTGGGGGAAATTTGTTCAATATGCGGTTGAATTTTTTATTGATGTCTTTGACTCTCTCCTTTTCCCCCATATTAATATTTCCAAGTTCCTTTAATAACATGGTGAGAGCCTTGTCATCGAAAAATTTCTCCAAAAACAACTTCTTAAACTCTGTCCAACCATCTGAATTAACAGGAATAATGTGGTACCATGTTGCTACTCTATCTTTTAATTTTGATGAACCCTTAGCTAAACTGAGAGGTGGGGGGGTGAATCAGTTTAGTACATTCATGGACATTTAAAACTCATTTCTTTAAACTTATTTACACCTCAATTTCATAAGCAACTTAAAGTATAATGAATCAGCAAACTTAATATGTGGGCAGAAAGTAATAAGAATATTAAACACAATACGTCAACACATAATCATCATGCACATAGACAACATAAATAAGTGGAAACCCATAAGGGAGAAAATGACATCTTATTATTGTTGTGATGCAAAGGCAAGCTCCAACTCCCTCTCACCACTGATTTTCTGTAGGCTCCAACCTGTAGGAGGCTACTACCTCAATTTCTGCAAGCTACAACTTGCAAGGAAGCTCCAACTCCCATATATTTTCTACAGGCTACAACCCACAGGAGGCTCCTACCTCAACCAGCTACAACTGGCCATCTATCAAGCTCCAACTTGAAATAGAAGAACCAACTCTCATGTATTTTTTGCAGGCTACAACCCACAGGAGTCTCCTACCTCAACCATCGACAACTGGCCATCTATCAAGCTACAACTTGGTATGGAAGCACCAACTCCCTTACACTACAATAAAATCATATGCTGATTTACCTGGATATCAGCTCTCTTTTACTCCTTCTTTACGGCTTCCCTTTCATCCTTCATATCTGCTTCATATTAGCTCAGGATGTGCACATCATCTCTATCTTCTCACACTCATTCTTCCACTCTCTAACTTCTCTATTCACATTGCAATATCTTCATTTATAGAGATAACTTCATGGTTGTTTGCATTCTATATAGGAATATGAAGTGAGTAGGAATGACTTTTTTCCTTCCACCCATTCGATTCCTTACACTTCAGTTCAGGTTATTACATTATTCATAATCATAACAGCACTCGTTGGAGAATTTCCTATGCCTATGGAGACTTACCTTTGCATCACAAACAATATAAAATAATCAATGAATTTAAATTTACATTTACAACAATGTTTCAATTCATCCCTTTCAGTTTCTTGCTTTTCTGTTCATTTTGTCTTCTCTGCCTGTTGTCCCTTTGTCTTCTCTGCCTATTGTTATATTTTCAACTGTGCAGCCTAACTGTCTTTGCCTGACTTGACCCATGCCTTTACATTTTACACAGCCTCTACCTATTGCATATCTTACCCACATCGTTCTATGCTCTTCTCTCTGTGTTGGGCCACTTATAGACCCAAGTACTTCCTTCACGTTCAGACTTTCGTTTTAATAGGTGCACTACCATTTTCTACAATCGGGTCACTTGCCTGGGTCTTTTCTCTTGCGTTCAACCTTTCTTTTTAACTCACAATCGCAACCGCATAATACTGTTATGCACGAGCACCAGGTCCTTTTTCCTTAAGGAAGGTATAACCTCATACATACATACATACATACATACATACATATATATATATATATATACATACATACATACACATATACATATACATATACATATACATATACATATACATATATATATATCGTTGAGCACCTAAAGTCAGGTCTTACACGATTCCTCTTTCTTGTGTTCCAGCTTTTCATTTATTACCTGAGTCGACTTCGTGTTTAGGATTTTATTTTAAGAAATGGCGCAAACACATTAAACCTTGGAACTTGATTATATTGCAATTAAACTTTGAAAAGTCTCGCATCTGGTTTCTTATCACAATTCAACGTTCCACTATGTTATATGTTATATATGCCTTTCTTTCTCCCGATGTGATTACATAACTTGATACACATACACCTGGACTTTTAAATTCTTTAGAATTAAACTCTAAGTTTCATCGCGTCCGCTCCACTTTGCACTTCGCATTTCGGTGTTGCATTTTTGTTTCATGTTATATACGCCTGTCGATCTTCCGATGTGATTTCTTAAGTAAATCCCAATATCCCCGGACTTGAAATACTTTAGAATTGAGCTCTATGTTGCATCACTTTAGGCCCATTTCGCATTTCACATTTCGTCGGAATCAATATGAACTCATGTGTTCTCAACCTTCTAACTTTGCGATTTGCGATTTCGGATTGGTTCCCACCGCTTATCGCAATTTCCATGTCGCAATTTTCTCAAATCAAATGTTATCACTGCTTGCAAAATGCGATTTTTGATTTGTGGTATAAGGGTTCGGGTCCCACCGGGGGTGCCACGTCACTACCACATCGGCTGCCACGTCACCTGCCACATCATCGACCACGTCACCTGCCATGTCATCAAGATATATTTGCAATATGTGGGGTCAGGTCCATGTTGTCTGCCACGTCAGCAACCACGTCACTTGCCACATGAGCTGCCACGTCATCTCCTGCACTTCACAACTTTAATAATTTCGTAATATTTTTTATTTTTTGATTTCACAAATCGGCCCAAAAACCTCATCTCATGTTGCACCTTTTAGCATTTACCATAATGGGTTTTCCTTATTTTCTGCGGTATGTGATATACTTCGCATCGCACCTTAAACAACTTATGACTGCTCAACACGTAAATATAAAATTCACCAATTGTGATTTGCGATATCTCTGAACATTGTTCTGTACGTACACAAATGTATAGAACGTAAATAAGCATTGTTCAAACGGCTCTTCACAATTGTTCTTCATTGCTGCACACATTTATTACTTTACTTAGGCATGTTCACGACTCTGCCCACTCATACACGAGTTGACCCAACAAGTTCACAACTCGACCCAAACTTGTTGCCTTTGTTGCCTTTTCTCCTTGATAAAGATTCTAAAGTTGCTCCTCTCTACTCATTTTCCTTAGATAATGATCTAATGCTGCTCCTTTCCTCTCTTTTGCTCCTCTGCCTCTCTTTTATGCTTTCTCACTGCATCATTGCCTGATCTGATCCTTTGCCTTAATGATAATTCTGGTGTTTATCCATGCATCTTTGCTACTTCTCTACCTTGCTCCTTTGCCTCTAATTCTGATCCTAATCTGCTCCTTTGTTCTCATTGATAATTATGGTGCTGCTCCATTATGCTCCTTTGCTATTAATGACAATATTTCCAACAGTCTCCCCCTTTGGCATTGATGGAAACACTTCCTCCAAGACTTACTCCCCCTTTCATTCTAAGAATTTCCTTTCTTCCTCTGCTTGCCTTTCAAAAGTGCCTTTCTTCTTCTACTTGCTTTTCAGAAGTTCCTTTCTTCTTCTGCTTTCTTTTCCTCCCCCTTTGACATCAATGGCAAAGGGTTACATATTTTCCAATGTAGTTTCCATCATTGCATTACACTTCTCTGAGTTGTGTGTAAGAATTATTCATTATGTTCTTTTGATATGAAATAAATATACACACTCCATCTATTCATTACAAACTTGATGAATCCTTTTGTACTTGAATGAATACAACTAATTTACCATAGTATTACTGATTTCTGATCTTCTACATACATAGTGGGTGTTGCTTTATGTTACACATAAGCATTGCTTTATGTGCACTTCAATGTTTCAAGAGTGTAGTAGACTGTCGTTGTGACTGAAATGCAGACTTCATAAGATATATGAGCATTGTTGAGGTAAGAATTTGAAAATCATAGAGATTACATGCATATGCTTCAAATTGATACTATCCCAAACTCATGAGAATGTTGGAAGGCATGTCACCATATAATTTTTTGTACTTTTTTCCCTTACTACTTGATAGTGGTAATATGTGCTATAATTTTGAAGATATAACCACTACAAGCCAAAAGCCCTTGATGTTGATGTGAACAATGAGTCCACACAGAGCTTACAACTTATTGTAAGATTAGACAATATCTTTCAATTTGAAAAACAAGGACCCGACACTTTAAATATTGTGCATAGCATATTCAAAACAAACCCTTGAGGCTAGATACATTCAAAGCATTGGAAAAATTTTACTACCAACTATACAATCTCATTTTTGACACAGGGAGGTATTTGTGTCAATGATCAGACTCTCTGCAGTGGTGAAATATCAAAAATTTCTTTCTACTAAAGTAAGCTTCAGATGAATCAATAATAGACTCTTTGAACTTTAATAGTAAGATTATCACAGCTAGCCCATCATGCTTCAAATACTTCAATTGTTCTATCATAATGATCTTCAGCAAAACATCTTCAATTTTTTTAATTGAAGTCTTAGCAAACAGACTTCACACAACTTTATGAATGATCTTTAAGAAAGAGGCCTTGAAGATATATCCATACTGACTTGAGAAAGGCATGCAATTCTATCCAAGAATATATATTGCTTCAATTCTCAATATAACACTTCAAATGCAAACAAGATAATGATTCTTTGGCACTTTTCATGACCTTTCCATGCTTTAATAATGCAACTCGACATTCTCCAGCATTTACAATCAGAAGATACTTTGAAAGAATCAGAGTAACCAGAGCTTAATCCACATATACTATAATGCTGATAACGCTGGGACTACTTCCTTGATGTATTTCTTCCATACCACCACCATGATGCATACCATGATATTCTGATCATGAGGACCTGTATCATACCACTACTCCAATAATAACACTTTTCTTATTCATCCTTCTTAAAATAATTTTGTTCCATTATCAACACTTGCAGTGAGACACAGTGTAATCATCCTCTTAGTTTCCAAGTGTTAGAGCCTAAATCTACCTCAGGCTAAAGGAAGGCAGAGTCTAGGGTAACATCAAACCATGCTCAATCTGGTAGCTAGCCCTACCAGATCAGGAGAGGGCTCTCTCCGTGTCAATCTCAGCAAAAATAATCAGTGAAGCTTGAGATGACTTTGAAAAAGGATGATTTTAGGCTAGGTATATAAGTAAAAGAGTTTGATTTTTATTTTGGGGGTTTTGTTGGAATCAAAGGGAAAGGCAGTTTTGGGTCCGGGGATGAGGCCTAGTTTTTGCAGAGTTCTGAATGGGGCAAGGAAGGCAATTGTTTTGATGCTTTGGATCGAATGAATGGATAGTTCAGACCGGTGAGGAGCTGAAGAGGGAAAGAGGCTTTCAAGAATCCTCTTCAAACAAATGAAAACATGGAAAATTAAACAAAACTCAAGGCAGATCAAAGAAATCTAATGAATTCCACCTTTATCACTCATTTGTTTAATTTAAGAAAAAATTAGGAAGGGAAATGGTACACATCAAACATCAGTAAACTTACAATCACTAATAGAAACACACCTTCAAAACATAGAGCCACATGGATCCCAAAGAGTGCTGCAAACCCTGGTCTATTCCTTTGCCAAAATTGCAGAGATGAAATGTACAATGAAGTGCCAAGCAATCCCAAGTGTCCAACTCCTGAAAATGACTGAGAAAATACAAGATATAGACAAGACTAACTCATTCCCATGCCTCTAGGGGTCGAGCTCACCATTTTAGGAGCTGTTTCACCCATATCTAAACTAAGAATTGGAAAATAGGCAATGAAACAACTTGCCTCTATAAGATAGGAAACTGATTCATTCACTTACAATTCACTTTTTGGTGAATGAATCTACTTGTATGAGTAAAAATGTGCCAAAATTACATCAAATTTATGAAATTACATCAATTCACATCAAGAGTTACATGAAAAAGTCAAACTAGCCAAAACTAGGCGAAATTCTGAGCTGCTGAGTGAAAAATAGGCCAAATTTCCTAATGCACCGCGCCTGAAATCTCTATGCGTAGCACAAGTTTGAGGCTGATTTTGAGGGCCTTCCCGAAGTCCAAATTGAGTGCAAGATAGCTCGTTGGAAATCCCTTCCTGTCTAATTTCCAACCCAAGTGGAATTTCTGAATTTGGTTTCCATTTGCCCCTCTAAAAATCAAATCTCCCAACACTGCTTCTTGTGTGTCCAAAAAGTGGCAGAAAGGCCATTTTTAGGGTGTTTTTGACCCTTTAGGCAACCCAAAACTTGTCAAAATCCTTAGGTAATCCATAGGCATGCATAAATTTTGACGAAAAATCCAGAAATGCAAAGTTTTCCTCCAAAAGAGCTGCCAATTATAAGCGCGCGCCAAGTGGCGCTACGCATCGGGCAGGAAAATCTGTGTTTAGGCCCAAAAATTCAAAATTGACAAAATTTTTCCCAAATTTCTTGAAATTTGGCTGAATTCCCACCATCAAGCACTATGCTGGGTCAAAGAAGCTTCGGCCAAAATTTGGAGTCTATCATGCCTTTTCCGATGCTTTAATGCCTTCTTGGTGTGTGCAATTCAGTGGTGGAATCACTATCTCGGTCATATGATGTATCAATATCTATCTCCATGATGTCCAAGGTCTATGTTATCTTATATGATAACGAGAACTTTGGTGTCTTTGATTTATTTCCAAATATGAGGTAATATGGGAGGGAACATGGAGGAATGATGGGCTATAATCAAGTGAAATTGTGAGTTTGCCACTTGAAATCTATGTGTTGGGGTAGCCACTTAGCCATTTGGGATAACTTGGAATTTGAGGGAAATTTACAAGTGGTATGGGGACAATGGGAATGGGATAGGGATGATTTGACTTTAGGGATGTCAAGAGATAGGGGAATGAGGACTGTGGTGAGAAAATAAACAGTGAGGAGGGGGAAAATGAGGTAAGGGAAATGTAAATTTTTGACACCAAAATCAATTTCAAAACCCTAGGAGCATTTCTTAATCAAGAAAATAGGGTTTGAGTTTTTTGCATTTAAATTCTCATACCAACACCCAGCACTTGTTAAGAGCAATGAGGAAGTGGCTTTGACTTATTCGAACAAGGAGAGACCAAGCAAAATTTGATGGGTTGGAAGAAATAGAAAAAAAATTTCTTTCTACCATGTGCGTCGCGCACCTCCAATGCGCCGCGCTAGTATAATTTTTACATTGCGGCGGCAGGCCCAATGCGCCGCGCCTGCCCAGTGCGTCGAGACACCTGGCCTATGCGCCGCGCACTGAAACTTCAACACAATTTGCCCTCAAACTTCTTGCTTCGCTCCTCATGGGTTCTCCTTTGCTCACTGATGTCTCTTGGCATGAAAATGGATTCTTGAAACATAAAAATCATATTTATACCAAGAAATTTGATTTTTCATTTGAAAAACCCATTTTGTAATGTTGCAAACTTTGACACTTTTCAAAAGAACTATGTTTTGCTTTCCTTTTTGCTTTTGGACTGAATGATGAGCTTTCGCACACTAAACCACCATAAATTCTGAGAAAAAATCTTCACTTGCAATGGAAAAAACTTTTAACTTACTTTCACACCACATATTTGAGCACATTTGGAAAATTTGGAGAAGTTTATGGTGAAATTGGGCTTGCAGCTCTATGCGTCGCGCCACAAACCCAATGCGTATCACCCTTTTGCAGGAGGATTTTGGAGGCCTTCCCGGTGTCCAAATTGGGCGCGGGATAGCTCGTTGGAAATATTATTGAATATAATTTCCAACCCAACTAGAATTGTTCAATTTGAAGCTCATTTACCATCTCAAAAATCAAATATCCAAAGGCTGGTCAAAATGTGCAAAATGAGGTTGCCTCAAGGCAGAGTGATGTTGCAGTCAACTTTTGAAGGTCTTCCTCAACTCAAAATTGAGCTCATGATAGATAATTGGAAATATATTTGTGTCTAGTTATCATTTGTATCATCAAGAAAGTAATTTGGCCAACCAATATAGGATAAATCTTGATTTTCCCAAGGTCACTTCAGAGGTGCATCAATTCTCCTGAGGCAACTATATTTTTGACATTTCTCTAAAACTATGACACCTGTGTAAAAAGTGAAGGAGGTTTTTCTTCCTTGGCCTATTTTGGACAAAAATCTCTCTCAATTTTCCCAAATTCATCTTTTATTGCTCATAAAAATCATTGGAGTAAAACCTATCCCAATGTGTGGAACAAGGGATTTGTCGAAATGAAGCGAAATGAAGGGGATAAGGGACTTCTAAATTCTTGAGAAAATTTTGGGAAGTAGGGAGGGATGTTAGGAAGTAGGGGAAAGTGGAATTTCAGAGATTGAGTGAGGGGAAGAGGTCCAAAAGGGAAAAACACAGGCCTAGCCTAGAAAATTGCCAAGTTGTAGCAAGAAATTAGGGTTTGTGAAAAAATGAGGAATTTGGGGGATCTCAGTGATGGGAAGTGTTTAATAAGGTACATTAAGGATAGGGGAAGGTGTATGAACATCAGGATACAATTTTTGCTGATGATTTGACCATCCAAGAGAAATTACCTTCAAAACCCTAGGAGAGGGAAATGAACCTTACCTAGGCACAACTGAAGCATGAACAAGGTGTAAAATGACCCTTTGGAACTTGACATGATGATGAAAACCCTCTGAATGATGGTACACTCAGTTGAATGGTGACATGGACCAACATTTGGATAACTTTGAAAAGAGTGAAAACAAACCCTAGACCTAATACCTAGTGACCAAATTTTACTTGAAGACTCACTGAAATGACAAAATTTGACCTTGAAACCTTAAAATCACTTTGTAAGAGCATGTTTGATCACTGGAGGAAGGCTGCAAAGACTGACACTAACACCAATTTCATGAATGATGTTCCCTTTACCACCATGGCTGCTTGTTGCTTTTTCTTCTTCCATTAATCTGTTGGCTATCTCAAATTAGCATTGAATGCTTCAGGTGTCCTTCTTCCTCTATATTTTTCTGCTAGAGGAATTATCCTTTCCCTTCCTGAACTTTTAGTTAATATTTTTCTAAGCAGCTCTTCTTTGACAACTCTTATGGGGACCTTTTATGAACTTCTCTCCCCCTGGGATGTTGCTACTTGTCTATCACTGACTGGATATATGTGTTGCTTCCTATAGTAGCTCCCCTTGAGACTATGATGGACTCAAAATTTCATTAAAGTAATAGGCTCCCCCTTTTTCTTCTTCTTCCATACTTTGTTGGGGTTCCTCATAATGTCTACATTTCTTTTTGATTCATAGTTTATTTTGATTTGATTTGGTTCCATTATTTGTCTAGAGTCCTTTACTATATATGGAAGCCTGCAATCATTTGCTTTGTGTCCAAGCTTGTGGCACACATAACATCTTATTTTACCTAGGTATGTTTGAGCTTATGTATAACATTTTGTGCTCCTTTTTTAACATAATTTAAATTCAACAAGTTTATGTCCAAATTCATTACATGCATAACAGTAGCCTTGGAAATGATTTGTGTACCTGTTGAAAGGTTGTCCTCTCCATTTGCTTGCTTGAGGTAGTCTTCTCATTTGATGCACCCTTTACTGGTTCAACATGATTTGCTTTGTCTTACATTAAGCTATTGCATGTCCATATTCATTGCATGAATAACAGTAGCCATGAAAATGATTTGTGTATCTGGTGAAAGATTGTCTTTTCCATTTTCTTGCTTTAGGGGGTCTTCTCATTTGCTTCATCTTTTTCTGCTTAAAGTTGATATGCCTTATCTTACAATGTGTTGCAATACTAGTTTATGACAAGAGAAACATGTGATATTTTTCATATGAGGAAATAACCTCCTTTGAGATCTTCCAAACTTGTTCAATTGATCTTCAGGATTAATTGAGCTTTCTGCAACTTATTGTTTCTTCATTTCTTTCTTTGTCACTTGAGGTTACTGCTTGTTTATGTTTGCTTCATTACACATCATGGTCTTGTTGGCTTCTAATTCTATGGTTTCTCTTTTTTTTGCTTCATTATCCTTTACATCTCTTACAAAAATGATATTCTTGTTATCTTCTACCTTGGATTTACTGGTTTCTCCTTCATAGACTATCCTAGCTTTTATGAGAGGAGATCTTTAAGCATTTAGAATCTGGTCCAACTGTCCAGAGCCTTTCATTTGTGGATGGTTTATATTTTGGATACCAACATAGTGTTGGGTGTTCAGTGACTTATCACACTTGGGAAGGTCACTACAGAATGGGAGAATGTAGATGGAGTGGATGGAAAAGAAGAGTGGGAATCATGTGATGATTAGAGGCATGCACACATACCCTCCACAGACAGTCTATGCACATCGGATGGAAGCAGATTTCTAGAAGGGAGAAATAGAGTGGGCAGTGGAGCTGAGGATTTAGGAGGTAGGTGTCTTAGGTCAGTCTGTGCACCCGAATGTGCAGACTACATGTTAATTTTGGGCATCTATGTCCAAACTCCATGTTTCACTGCTCATATGATGATGTTCATATTTTTGTTGGATTCCTCATTCGGAGGGGTGCAAGATTGATCTAAAGATCATCTTGATCGGATGAGCAGAACATTGATTTTGAATTTATTTTCCACATGTGCAAGGCCTGCTAGATTTATCCCACATGCCCAAGAGATGTGTCACACACCCTCATTGATGAATATAAATTGGAGAAAACCATTGTTATCTAAATTTAACATGGGATCAGAGCTGAGGTGAGGACAAATTCCAAGATTCCAAGCTGGTGTTAGAAGCTATCAAGGACAAATGGCCTCCTCAACCTACAAGGGTTTCAAGGCTGATGATAAATTGACTGATGTCTGATTATCATGCATGGAATATGTCCTTGGATTTGGCGCTAGAATATCAAGATGTCATGGACTATGTACAGGGGAATATTCAAGAGCCTCCATCAAATGCAGTTGTTTCCATGAATACAAAGTATAGAAAAGGGGAAATAAAATCAAAAATGATTATCCGGGATTCTATTCATAAGCACTTGGTTGCTTACATTTATGAGCTGAAGACATGTAAGGAGATGTATGATAAGCTGGTGAGCATTTTCAGGGCTAGCAATGTTAATAAAATCCTCTTCTTCAAGAATCAATTGAAGAATATCAAGAAGGGTAAGGATGAATATATTAAATCCTATTTTATGAGGCTCACTGAAATCAGGAATAACCTCATAGCTATTGGGGAATCAATATCTGATCCAGAGATGGTTCTTATTGACCTTGGAGTTATCCCCCATGATTTACATGTGTTAAATACCATAATGTGATTCCTGATTTTGATGAAATATTGATGAGATGCACTCAAGAGGAAACAAGAATGATGGAGTATGCCTCTAATGGTAATGGAAGTGACCCTACTGCCTTCGCCTGTCATGCAAAGAAGAAGAACCATGGTGGCCCAAGAAATTAAAACCATGGTAAAGTGCGGCCCAAAGGAAGGAAGGGAAGATGTTACACTTGTAACAAGGCTGGTCACTATGAAAGAGAGTGCCCTAATAGAAGAGACTCTCCCAAGGATGATGACAACATCAACTTGAGAAGGAATGGCAGCAACAACAGGATCCAAGGAAAAAGGAAGGCTCCCTCTGATCATAATGGAAATGGGAAATATTTCAAAAGGTTAAGAAATTCCATGTACGATGAGTCTAATGTTGTTGATAATAAGAGAAATGATTTTATTTTTCCCTCTCTGTTGCATCTCCACCTGACACCCTGGATGTCTGGTTAATTGATAGTGGTGCTTCAAGGCACCTCACTGGTTATAAAGAAGGCCTTTCTGATTTGGTTGAGAAGGATACTAATCTGGAAATTATCCTTGGATATAATGCCAGCTATCCCATGAAAGTGACAGGGACTGTGACCCTCCATTTATCTCAAGTTCAAGTCATCTGATTACAAGATGTGTTGTATGTACCTAGTTTAAAGAAGAACCTTGTGTCCATTTCGGCAATGGAAGACAAAGGGTTCAAGGTGGAATTCGTTGATGGAAAGGTAATTATCTGGAAGAAGAACTTCAAGGAAGCTATTTCTATTGGCTTTAGAGTTGATACATTCTACCAGGTTGGAGGAATTCCATTGGGGGCTATGACATGCGATACAACTCTTCAAACAGAGTTATGGCACTGGAGGTTTCCACACCTTCATTAGAAATCCCTTCCCGAAGCAAGGAAGGTGGTGACAGGGATGCCCGAATTGAGAGATGATCATGAAGGTATGTGTCAAGGTTGTGCCAAAGGGAAGAATACAAGAGAACCATTCCCCTCAAGTGTCATAAAGACTACTGATGTCTTGCAGTTGATACATTCTTACTTATCTGGCATGTTGCCTGTGACATCCTCGGGAAGATGTTCCTATTACATGACTTTTATCGATAACTTCTCCCGCAAGACCTAGATATATTTTTAGAAGAAGAAGGACGAAGCATTCAAATGGTTCCGTACCTTCAAGGCCTTGGTGAAAAATCAAGCCCAGAAGAAAATCAAATTTTTGAGGACCGACAATGGGACCGACTATGATTCAAATGAGTTTAATGACTTTTTTAGAGAAACTGGCATTAAGAGGGAGACCACAACTACGTACACTCCTAAGAAAAATGGTGTTGTTGAAAAAAAGAATAGGACCATTGTGGAAGCTTCCCACGCCATGTTATGTGACCAAGGTCTTCCGAAGTTTCTATGGGGAGAAGTTGTGAACACTGTTGTGTATGTTCAAAACAGATGCCCACATTTCGCTTTGGACTCCAAAACTCCTGAAGAAGTCTTCTCTAGTAAGAAACCTAATGTTTCTCATTTTAGATTTTTTGGTTGTCCTGTTTACTTTCATGTGCCAAAAGAAAAGAGAAGCAAGCTAGATACTTTTGGAAAGAAGGGAATGTTTGTGGGCCACAGTGAAACTTCGAAGGCATATAGAATCTATGTGTCTAGTCAAATAGAAGTGGAGATATGCCACGATGTCACCTTCAATGAATATGCTTCGCTCAAGAAAGTAATAAATATTCCTAGCTCTAAGGAAGACAAAGAAGATGAAGAATCAGGGAAGTTGGAAGAGCCGAAGGATGACTTGGTGCCCGATGTTGAAGGACCTATGGATCCCATTGATCCACCTCCTTCAAATAAGAGAAGACCCTCATGGCTTAGGGATACTCTCGAAGATGTCAAGAGACATATTTCCCCAAGGGTGACATTCTGTGAAAGTAAGAAGCCGAAGAGATACCAAGGGTATCTAGAAGCCATGAGTACGATAGTACAATCTGAGCCAGAAACATTTGAAGAATCCGTAAAGAATAAATTTTGGAAGGATGCTATGCACGAAAAATATGAGTCCATTATGAAGAATGATGTCTGGGAAGTGGTCCAAATATTGGAGGACAAATCTGTTGTCACCTCGAAATGGCTCTATAAGATTAAGCATGGATCTGATGGAAGTGTTGAAAAGTACAAGGCAAGATTCGTTGCTCGAGGCTTCTCTCAAAAAGAAGGCATAGATTATGATGATATATTTTCACCTATGGCCCACTATACCACCATTCAATCTATTATTACCCTTGCTGCTACGCAAGGATGGAGTCTACATCAGATAGATGTCAAGACCGCTTTTCTGTATGGATCTATAAAGGAAGAGGTGTATGTGTAGCAACCTATGGGGTTCGAAGTCCGAGATAGAGACACCCATGTATGCAGGTTGAAGAAATTCCTATATGGGTTGAAGTAAGCCCCTAGGGCTTGGTACGAGAGGATAGATAGATACTTGATGAAGTTGGGCTTCACTTGAAGTAATGATGATCTGAACCTTTATTTTAAGGTTGATAGAGGAAGGCCTCTCATTTTGGTTCTCTATGTGGACGATATCTTCCTGACATGTGCTGGCCCTCTCATTCATCAATGTAAGAGGGAAATAGCTTCTGAGTTTGAGATGAAAGACCTAGGACTGATGCACTACTTCCTAGGCTTGGAGGTCTGGTAGAGGCCAGGCGAGATTTTCCTTTCTCAAGGAAAATATGTCGTGAAGTTGCTGGAAAGATTTTGAATGGTGGACTGTAATTTTGTGTCGACATCAATGGAACTCAACTTTAAGAAGTTGAGTGGAAACTTTTTTGGACCCATGCTAGCAAGTCCTATCGAGTATTGACAACTCATGGGGGCCCTGATGTTCTTAGTGAACTCCTGTCCAGACATATGTTTTGCAGTGAACACTTTGAATCAACATATGGTTGATCCTCGTCACATTCACTAGATTGGTGCCAAGAATTTGTTGACATATCTTCGAGGCACAATCAACCATGGGTTGAGATACACTTCCAAGAGTTTGAGACTCCATGGATATAGTGATGTCGATTGGGCTGGCAGTGTGGTGGATTTCAAGAGCACATATGGATGTTGCTTCACTTTATTTTCTGCTTCGATATCTTGGACGAGTAGGAAGAAGAAGTCGGTGGCTTTGAGCACCGTTGAGGCCGAATACATGGCAACGAGTATGGCCTTTTGTGAAGTTGTTTCGTTTTGAAAGCTCTTTAGTGATTTGTATACCACCATTATCCTTTGTGAAAACTAGAGTGGGATTCATCTTTCTGAGAATCTCGTGTTCCACGATCGATCCAAGCATATTGATATCAGGTACCACTTTATCTGGGATATGGTACAGCGAGGCGCCATAAGGCTCGATCATATAAGAACTGATGAGAAATTCGTGGATATTCTCACGAATCCCTTGGGGAAGATCAAGTTCATAACCTTCCGTGATAATCTTGGAATCGTGGAAAGACCCTATTCTAAGGGTCCTGCTTAAGTTGGACTATGAGCTCTGGGAGCTCTAGTGGGCTTGGGGATAACCTCTTGGAGCTATAAGCACATACAGGGCTAGGCTTGTCGAACCTTGTTGTGCTTCTGACCCACCATTATGATATTGAGTTGGTTCACCTCTCTTTGATCTGTGCCCCGCACGCATCCTACCCACGGAGTTTTGGACTCATGGGAAGTACCTCTCATTTGGCCAATGAGGTGGGAAATGTGGATAGATACCATAGCAAGACTGATGGATGCATCGAAGATTGTCATAATCTCTATGTCTAGGATGCCACGTGCCCAACACCTTGATCTGGGATCAAATATGATGAGGTTTTATCCTCTAAACTGACTTTGGGTGAATAAAATAACTTCGGGTTAGTAGGAGACTCTTTTGAGTCCAAGAGAGGTTTTTACCTCTAAGATGACTTCGGGTCAGTTGTGTGTGATGTCTTTGTGACTCACCTTTTGTTCTGAAATAAAGAGCCATAAAAGCAAGTTACGGAGGGATGACGCACGATGTTTGGTTTGGTACATGATGGATGGAACTTGTGGACAGATGGAGTTCTCCCTAGTTGAGAGGGAGTGTTAATTTTGGGCATCTAGGTCCAAACTCCATGTTGCACTACTCATATGAATATGGTCATATTTTTTTTGGATTCCTCTTTCAGATAGGTGCAATATTGATCTAAGGATCATCTTGATCGAATGAGCAGAACATTGATTTTGAATTTATTTTCCACATGTGCAAGGTCTTCCATATTTATCCCACATGCCCAAGAGATGTGTCACACACCCTCATTGATGAATATAAATTGGAGAGACTTGGAGGTCATTTTCTCATAATCTCATCACGCATTCTCTCTTTGTGATTTGATTGGTTTGATAGCCTTTGGAGGCATTTTTCTTCTCACACGTGTGGCGCGAAGCTGCTGTTTTTTGCATTGATATGTGTAGGGATTTCTATTCTCTGCGCTGATCTGTTTAAGGCTTTTCTACTGCAGCGTTGACTAGAATTGACCATGGTCAACCCTTGGTCATTTGACCTCAATCTTCTATGTAAATTCCAATTTTAGGAGGCCGTACATCTCGACACTAAAATCAAGGAATTCCGGGTTGTTTGACTGAAGCCCTAGTTTGCTGCGTTGAATTTTATGAAGCTGTCTGCGTTGACTTGTCTGCGTTGTCCCTAAGTTGACTTGCATTGACTTGTGATGAGCTTAGGGTTGTGGGTGTGACACATGAAAGTGTTGGCTGACCAAGAAATACTTTGTTGATTGAAGCATCCTGCTGACCGCTGTAATTCAACAATATCTCATTTCTTTTCTAGACATAAGGAATTATAAATTTGATCTATATTTGGCTTGTCTTCTATTGAGCTATTATTGTGTTATATCAACATTTTACTTTCAAGTTTATTTGATTGCTATTTTTTATTTGGCCTAAGAAAGACTAAAGTAAAATTTCTTCAAGCATAGAACACCATTGTTATCTAAATTTATCACTATCCTAGATCGTTACTCCACGGTTTTTGGGGACATTCCACCAAGACAGCCAATGGACCAAGGGTTTGAGCACACCATGTAGCTGGAATAGGGCGTCTAAGTAGTGATTACCACTCCCTACAGGAACCCCAAAGCCAATAGGGATGACATTGAGAGAGCCATACATGAGCTCTTGGAATTGGGACACATCAGGCCCAACACGGGTCCATTTGCTTCTTCAGTGGTTCTGCTGAAGAAGGACAACAAACTGTGGATGTGCATATATTACAGGGTGCTGAACAAGAATACGGTGAAGAACCACTACCCTATCCATAATATTGATGAGTTGATGGATGAGTTGAGGGGAGCAAAGTTCTTCTCCAAGATCGATCTGAGGTTGGGGTACCACCAGATCAAGGTGAGTGACCAGGATCCCCAAGACTGCATTTCGTTATCACTAGGGCCATTTCTAGTTTTTGGTGATGCCCTTTGGGATGAAAAATTCTTTAGCCACATTTCAGTATTGCATGAACCACATCTTCCATGGTCAGTTGAGGAATTTTTTGCTGGTATTTTTTGATGACATTCTCATCTACAGTCGTACATGGGAAGAACATTTGCAGCACATTGAGGTTGTACTACGTATCTTGGAGGAGCAACATTTCTATGCCAAGATGTCCAAGTGTGAGTTTGGGCTAACAGAGATGCTCTATTTTGGGCATATCATCGAAGTGGATGGAGTGAGAGTCCACGAGGAGAAGATCTGGGCCATCTAGGATTGGCTGGAACCAAAGAATGTGACAGAACTCCAAGGGTTTGTATGCATATGCACATACTACCTGAAATTCGTCAAAGTATTTTCACAACTTGCAGCACCCCTCATAGATATTACTAAGAAGGAGGCTTTCAGCTAGAGAGATGTTGGGAAAAGGGCCTTTGACAAGCTTAAGGAGGTGATGAGTAGTTGCCTAGTGTTGGCATTGCCCAATTTCACGCAACCCCTTGTGTTGGAATGTGATGCTTCAGGAGAGGGGGTAGGTGCAATAACGATGCAGGGGGGTCATCACATATCTTTCGAGAGCTGGAAGCTACTGCCACATGAGAGGTTGTACCCCATATACGATAAATATATGTTGGCCATCATGCATGTGTTGGCAAAATTCGGATAGTACCTTGTGGGAAATAGGTTCCAGGTGAGGACTGACCACAACAGTCTTCACTTCTTCCTTCAAAAGAAGTAGTTGCAGGAGAGACAACAAAAATGGGTCAGCAAGATCCAAGCTTATTATTTTTACATTGAGTATGTCAAGGGAAAGAAAAACGTGGTGGCAGATGCATTATCACAGAGACCGGTAGTGTTGTCCTTGATGAGTATTGACAGAGACTAGAGGGCTCATCTTTTAGTGGAGTACTCCAAGGAACGTTTTTCATGTGAGATATTAGATGGAAAGGTGACAGATGACTGGTATCGGGTGATGGATGAGGTCATATATTATCGTGATCAGATCTTCTTGACAAGTAAATCCCAACTTAGGGAAAATATTTTGCATGCAACCCATGACTCATCGCTTTCAAGTCATCAGGGGTTCACAAAAACATACAGGGCCATGAGGGAGAGGTTATCATGGAAGGGCCTCAAGGAGGATGTACTCCGGCATGTCTGGGAGTGAGTAGTTTTTCATTGGAACAAAGGAGAGTTGAACCACCCAGTAGGTTTGCTACATCCACTTCCCATTCCGAAGGGGAAATGGGAGAGCATCTTCATGAATTTCATCACCAGATTACCCATGGTGCAGGGCAAGGATTGCATCTTTGTAGTCGTTGATCGATTGACGAAGTATACTCATTTCTTCGCCATCTCAGCTCAGTACACTGCTTCGCAGGTGGCTGAGTTATTTTTCTGGGAATTTTTCAGACTCCATGGTCTTCCAAAGACCATAGTCAGTGACAAAGACAACCGGTTCATGGGAGGATTTTGGAAGGAGTTATTCCGTTTGGTGGGCACAGAGTTAATGCCCAGTACTAGCAACCACCTACAAATCGATGGGCAAAATGAGATAGTGAACAAGTGGCTGGAAGGCTGCTTGAGAAACTATGTCACGGGGCAGCAGAAGACTTGGCTGCGCTAGCTTCAATTGGGGGAGTACTATTACAACACGACATTCCACATGTCAATCAGTATGTCTCCATTTTTCACTTTATATGGTTATAATGCTTTAAATTTTGTTGATGTGATGTTTAGAGATAGCAAGGCCCCCAGGGCCAAGGACTGAATCCAAGAGAGCCAAGACATACTCTGGGCTCTCAAGGATAACATAGCTACAGCACAGAACTAACAGAAACTATACATATATAAAGGTCACGTGGAGAGGCAGTTTGAGGTGGATGATCTAGTCTACCTCTGTCTTCAGCTGTATAAGCGCTGAAGCAAAAAGGAGCAGAGAAGCTCAAGCCCCACTTCTATGGACCATATGGGGTGATCAGGCGTGTTGGGGAGGTACCATATGAGTTGGAGCTGCCGGTCGAGAGCAAGATCCGCAACATTTTTCATGTCTCGTGCCTGAAGAAGGCTTTGAGATAGCAGGTGACAACCACTATGGAGCTTTCACCTAATGATGATGAAGGGCACTTAGTGCTACAACCGAAGGCCATCTTGGACACCCAGGAGAGGCATTTGAGGAGCAGAACCATGAAAGAATATCTGATCATATGGAGAAACCTTCTAGATGAGGATGCCACTTGGGAGGGGGAGAAAAGCCTGCAGCATCCATATTTGCAGTTGCTTGAGGACAAGCAAATTTTTGGCAGGGAGGACTATAATATTCCCATTTAGCAGTGAGCTAATTGGAATATTAATTTTGTCAACTTTTCCTTTTTCTAATGTTGGCAGAAAAATAAATTGGGCAAAGGTGACCCACTAATAAATATCATGACTAAATTACTTTCCTAAAGTCACCAAGGCAAACAATAGAGTTGGATTAGGACTTGTGGGGCCAACAACACGCAGTAGACATTAGCCTAGTGGCAGCGTAGGAGAGGCAGCAACGTAGGCAGCATAGGGGCAATGTGGGGACAGCAAGGGGATAGCAGTTGTGCAATGGCAGCACAGTGGTTGGCAGGAAAAGGTGGAAGCACAGTCTAGTGGGGCCCAGGGGAATGTTGGGGGCTCAGCTAGGTAAAAGAGGATGAGAGTAGCTAATTCCTCACTCATTCATTCATCAGCTAATTTTCTATCTAATAAACCAGAAGCACGCTTGAGTTGTTTAGCCGAGTCTGCAAGTGTTGTTTAGCACAGAGATTTATGAGCGGAGATCTCAACCTCATCCTTGGGGGACTTCGAGTGCCTGCTCAGGAGAGGAGTTTCAATCAGTTTTAGAGAGAGGTATCATAGGTTTACTTCACGATTATGCAGTCCCTTCCAAGATAGCGCAGTCAGCCAAGGAATTACGTAGTCCAGCAGTGGAGCAGCTTCGGGGAAGGAGGAAGACATATATATCTCAGCCAGGAGTTTTGTGAGGGTGTCAGCCCTTCCTTAGAATATTTCTTGAGCAGTTTCCAGTAGTTGTTTCCAGCATTTCAGTCAGGAGCCCAGTGTGCCCAACAGATTTGCGTACCCAGCCCAAGGTGGTGAATTTTCGGGGTCAGCCTTTCGGAAAATCCTTCGCAGGATTTTCTGGGTTTGTTGAGGGGAGTCTGGTGTCCAACTCCTGAAATTTTATGAGCAATAGAACAACCCCAATACGTATTCCATTTCCAGCTAGCAACAGCATTTTCCAGATAGGGCAGCATAGAGGAGGAGCCACGTAGAGCAGCAAACAACAGATATTTCTGAGCAGGGATTGAGGGATTATTTCAGACTACCTTGTGCAGGATAAGGTTCCATCTTCCTAAGCACCATCTTGTACCTTTCCTATTCAGAAAAATAAATAAAATGGCTCAGCATTTTTGGTTCAATTCATGGTGTCTTTGATGTGTATTTCTGCTTTTTGTAGATTTTGTATACTTTGTACTACTGTTTGTTCCCAATTTTGGACATTACATCTAGTTGGTTGAAAGATTCTCTCCGACTAGTTATCCTCCTAGATTGGTGTGTAGTTAAGATATTCACTCAAGCAAGAGATTGCATGTCCAATATAGACTAACTATCTCAAGACATAACTTGATGTATATATATTGTATCATCATTCTTTGTGAATATACAATCAGGCTTAAATACTTTTCCGCCAAGTTTTTGGTTTCTCTGATATTATTTATTTTTATTAATAATCTTCACGATGGAAGATAAAGGCTTCAAGGTAGCATTCGTTGATGGAAAGGTACGTATTTGGCATAGAAACCCTAAAGATGCATTTACTCTTGGATTTATGGTTGATGGTTTCTATCAAGTTGGAGGAAGTACTTTGGGAGCTTTGGAAAGTGATACTTCTCTTCAATTTGAGCTATGGAACAAGAGATTTTCCCACTTACATTACAAATCCTTACCTGGGGTAAGGAATATGGTAAAATGTATGCCCAATTTCAACATGAATCATGAAGATGTTTGTCTGGGTTGTGCAGTTGGGAAACTTACAAAGCGACCAATCCCTTCTAGTGAAATCAAGGGAACCAATATTCTCCAATTGGTCCATTCTGACCTATCTGGTATGTTTCCTGTAACATCATTGGGAGGATATCTATATTGTGCAATATTTGTGGATGACTTCTCATGCAAAACATGGATCTGTTTCTTAAATAAGAAGGATGAAGTGTTCAAAAGGGTTATGTTCTTTCAAAGCCTTTGTGGAAAATCAAATAGGGAAGAAGATCAAAATATCGAGGACCAACAATGGAACCGAATATGAATCAAATGAATTCAATGAATTTTGCAGGGAGGCTGACATTAAGAGGGAGACAATTATTCCTTACACTCCTCGGCATAATGGCATTTCTAAAAGAAAGAATCGAACAATCATGGAAGCCACGTGTGCCATGCTCCATGATCAATGTATGCCAAAATTATTATGGGGAGAAGCTGCCAACAATGTCGTATATGTTCAAAATAATAGCCCACATCAAGCATTGGATTTTAAGACACCCGAAGAATTCTTCTCTTGTAAGAAACCTGATGTTTCTCATTTAGAATATTTGGTTGTCATGTGTATTTTCATGTGCCTAAAGAGAAAATAAATAAGTTGTAAGCATCTAGGAAGAAGGGTATATTTTTTTGCTACAATGAAAATTCAAAGGCATATAGAATCTATATGCATGGTCAAAGAGATGTGGAAGTAAGTCGTGATGTCACCTTTGATGAAGATACTGCCCTTGGGAAATCCAAACATCTCCCTATCCCAAACAAGGACGATGATGTTGCCGAAAAACAGGATGAACCTCCGAAAAATGAGCCTATGCCTGATGTTAAAGGTCTGATGGATCCTATTGATCCCTATACCTCTACGAAGAGACCACTATGGCTCAAAGATACTCCCAAAGATCCTGAAAGACATACTTCTCCAAGAGGGGAATTTTGGAAACTAAGAAGCCAAATAAGTATCAAGGGTACTTGGATGCCATGAGTACTATCGTTCAAGCTAAACCATGCATGTTCGAAGAAGTCGTAAAGAACCAAGTATGAAAGGATGTAATGAATTAGGAATATGAATCAATCATGAAGAATGATGTCCGGGATGTGGTGCCTAGACCCAAGGACAAGTCTGTGGTCACTTCTAAATGGATTTACAAAATCAAACATGGAGTTGATGGGAGTGCTGAAATATATAAGGCCAAGTTCGTTGTCTGTGCCTTCTCTCAAAAGGAAGGACTGGAATATGATGAGATATTTGCACTAATTTCTCGATATACCACTATCCCATCTATTATTTCTCTTGCTTCCAACTAGGGATGGAGCCTTCATCAAATGGATGTCAATACTTCTTTCTTTCATGGCTTGCTTAAGGAGGAAGTCTACTTAGAAAAACCTTAGGCGTTCGGAGTACAAGATCAAAGGACACATGTATGCAGGTTGAAGAAATCCCTCTATGGGTTGAAGCAAGCCCCTAGGGCTTGGTACGAGAGGATTGACAGTTATCTTATGAAGTTGGGATGTACGATGAGTTATGTTGATCCTAACTTATACTTCAAGGTTGAAAAGGACACGCCTCTCATTTTGGTCCTTTATGTTGATGATCTCTTTTTGACTGGTGCATACCCTCTCATTTATCAATGCAAGAGGGAGTTGACTTCCGAGTTCAAGATGAAGGACCTAGGATTGATGCACTACTTCCTAGGCCTGAAGGTCTAGCAAAATCCAGGTGAGATTTTCCTTTCTCAAGATAAATACAATGTGAATCTACTAGAGAGATGTGGGAAGGTGGATTGCAAGTATATGTCTACTCTGATGGAACTCAACTTCAAGAAGCTATGTTGAAGTGTTGTTGGGCCCAAATTGGAAAACCCTTCCGCATATCGAAAACTTGTGGTGGTCCTGATGTTCTTGGTAAAATCATGTCCGGACATATGCTTCGTTGTGAATACATTGAGTCAAATTATGCTTGAGCCTCATCACATACATTGGATTTTTGCTAATAATCTCTTAAGATATCTTCGTGGCACAATCAAATATGGGTTGAGATACACTGCCAGGAACTTGAGGCTACATGGATATACTGATGTTGACTGGGTTGGAAGTGTGGTGGATCAAAGGAGCACGTCGGGATGTTGCTTCTCATTGGGATTTGATTCGATTTCTTGGATGAGCAGGAATCACAAATCAGTTTCTCTAAGCACCATTGAGGCCAAATTCATTGCAGCTAGCATAGCCTACTGTGAAGTTATTTGGTTGAGGAAGCTCTTCAACGATTTATTTGAGCATGTGTTGAATACCACAATGATCTATTGCGAAAACCAGAGTGGGATTCACCTTTCAGAGAATTTTGTGTTCCATGACCACTCCAAGCACATTGATATCAGGTACCACTTTACCTGGGATATGGTACAATGGGGAGAAATAAGGCTCTAACACATCGGGGCTGATGAGTAGGTTGCAAACATCTTCACGAATCCCTTGGGAAGATCAAATTCTTAGACTTCCAAGAGAGACTTGGAGTCGTGGAAGGACCCTCCCATGAGGGTCCCGCTTGATTTGGACATTGAGCTCTAGGAACTCCTGGGGGTTTGGGGTGCTTCTTAGAGCTATGAGTGACCATAGGGTGAGTGGTTCACCTCCCCCTATAGGTGCACTATGTACAGGGTGAGTATTTCACATTCCCCTGTGATACCCCATGATGGTTGACATGTGTGTAGGGTGAGTGGTTCACCTTCCCCTACGATTGATAAAATATGGATAGGATGAGTGGTTCACCTTCTCTTGTGGATTCCCAAGCATATAACCTACCCATGTAGTTTTGGACTCATGGGAAGTACCTCTCATCTAGACAATGAGTTGGGAAAAGTGGATAGGGACCATAGCACTACAATGGACACATCATGTATAGTCGTACTCCTTATGACTAGAATGCATGGTGTTCAACAACTTGATCTAGGATCAAGTCTGATTGGGGTTCTACCTCTGGACTGACTTCAGTTAGTGGAGAGTGGCAAGGTCTTGTGACTCACTCTCGATTGGTTCTTCTTCATTATAACATCAGTGTTTAGCAGAGTTGAGATGAGATGCAAAGACGGTACATGATGACAAGATGATGTGATGATGGACGGATTGGAAGATGGAATTCTCCCTAGTTGAGAGGGAGTGTTAAAATTGACAAATAAGGCCAAATTCCACTTTCTAAAACTCATTTGATGGAGATGATGATTGCATTAAAGTTTTATTTTCGAGAGGACCAAAATCGACTTAAAGATCATAAATTTTGTACAAGGGAAAATTTGTTTTTGAATTTAAGCCCACACATGTGCTAATTGTCAAGGTCAACCACATCATCATGTAGGCCCATGAAGCCCAAGAGACATGTCACTTCGCCCTCAACGACTTGTATAAATATAAGTGACCTCCAACCTCATTTGGCACTTCACTCACTCACACATTCTTCTCTATCCTTCTCTCATTGGTTCGTACAACTATTGGGCATGTGAAAATTCCACGATTAGAATCCTTCTACCGCAACTCGATCAGTTTCTTCTATTTTTTTATATAGCTGAACAAAATTATTTACTGTTTGCTATGGTAAATAACGAAACTAGCATACTACATTCTTCACAAATATAAAAAATGTCGCGGAAAAAAAAAAAAAAAAAAATATATATATATATATATATATATATATATATATATATATATATAGCTTATGAAATAAATAACACACACATATGACACCGTTACTTTTGGACAATGTCCCCAAAAAAACCTAATGCGGGAAAATTGGTGCAACAGCTGAGGGTTTGTATTATTATGCAGTAGTTTCTGAATAAACTTAAATGCCTTATTGGCTATCCGATACAGAGAATATAACTAGCGAGAAAGTTAGTGAGATAACCTCACACTAGTCCGAGAAGATCTGGTATTGATTTGACTAAAGATGAGACCTTTGCGCAGCTCTGCGTCAGACCTATGCAGTTGCTGCATCACTGCTACAAGGACTGCGTCACTACTACAAGGATTGTGTCACTACTATAAGGACTGCGTCACTGCTACAAGGATTGTGTCACACCTCCCAACTGATCTTTTGTTGGCTGGAAACTTGATCCTCTGACCTCCCGGTCTCACACTCCGGCGTCTGGTACTATATCTCGACTGCTCCTCAGCAAATCTTCGGACTCCCTCTGAAGATTTGTGCTTCCTCTACATGGCTCTATGCTTCCCAGCGTGGCTCTACGCTGCCTTTTCTGCAGCTCTCTCTACCTCCTCTGCAATGCATTCACTGGATCAAGAATACTTCCATTGACAAACTATCTCTGCCCCTCACTGCAATAAATCACTTGATCACTTCTCCGGCAACTGCTGCGGTGCTCTCTTGAGAAATTGATCTCTTGATCTCCAAATCGATGTCTCATCCAAATGCCCATCGAGCTCCTTCTTATAATATTCTCGTTGAACAATCAACGACTTGAATTAATTCCTAATCAATGGCTCAGATCATCTTGACTCGATCTCCGTCTTTTTCTAGAAGATTCACACCCAGTTAAATTAATACCCTTTAATTATTTTAATTTCCTAAGTTTAGACTTAGGCATCCATTAAAAATAAATAATTACTTTAATAAAACTGTCTCCGGGTGGAATTTCCCAAAACGATTTCTGGGTCTTGGAGGATGCATGTACCCTAGCCTCCCTGTAAATTTTGAGGCTTAGAGCACATACGATGCTACCAAAAATCAATAGGGCATATATTTTCTCTCACACGTGTGGCAAGAAGGACAAATTTTTTGGGCAAATTACAGGGCTAAAATTTCAGAGCTGTTGCAAGTTTGACCAACGATGACCAAGTTTGACTGTGATTTTTGGGTCAAAATTTCAGTTTTGGAGATCTGCATCTATTGACACAAAAATCGAGGTATTATGGGCACTTTAACCAAAGCTGACCGTAGGGTTGACCACATACTTCAAGTGCAAAAATTGACCAAGTTTGACTGCTGATTTATGAACTGTTTTGGACTGAATTTGACCAACAAAATAGGTCACGTTTTATTGTGGTTGACTGAACTATTTTGGAGAAGTTTGACTGTTGTTTAATTTCTAGTTAGGTCTGATTTGACTATTGTTGACCAAGGACAAAATTGCAAAATTTTACAAGGTTGTTTTGACAATTGTAGAAATTTGAATAAATGATATATTATTTACCGAGATTATCCTGATCACACACTATTTGAGCTTCATGCATAATACATAACCTCTTCTACTATTGATCATCAATTTGCGGAAATATAAACAATCGCATGCGCACATTAAAACCATAAACAATCACACATATAAACACAGTATTTGTGGGAAATCTTAAAGCTGAAAACCCCCAACTATACGTATATAACCGTGATAGAGATCATGCAACAATCATTGTACAAACTCCTCCATAGCTCTAGTACAATCTCCCAAAATTTTACCCTACACAAGCTCGGATACGGACAAACACTGTCCAATACGCTCCACACATTGCTTTGCCTGTGCGCAATCCAAGATGAATAATTGCTGAATCTAAGTTTGAATCCCCCTGGTATGCACTACGCAATCCTCATTGGCATCTCCATCAATGTGTGGTGCAAACTCATGCACCAGTATAGTCACAACTGATAGTCACACTGCTCTTTCACCTACCTCTCCACTGGTCTCTACTGAAACTGTCCATGCACTGTAGTTAACTGATGTATTATTCAGTTGATTAATGAGTTAATAATTAGTGAATTAATTAATAATTAATTCACACCACTCTCACTAGTGTATCAATCGGTTAGACTAGATACAACTAGCTCAACTATGTTTAACTGAGTTAAACTGAATACAACTCCACTAACTTCCTCAATCAACTCCACCAAACTCTGTCACATGAGTTCTAACTGAAGTCAACATGCAATAGCTCCACTAAACCCTAGGAATAGCGTAATTCCTTCTGTCAACTGCATGTGCCACATCTGTGCACTTAACTGAAGTGCTCCAAGAGAATAAGATAATGTTTAGAGTCCAAATATTATTAAGAGCTAATAATATTCGACATATCTATTTTTAGAATGGCAATCTAAAAATAGATTCCGCCCAATATGTCTAAAAATAGAAGTCCATCTATTTTTCCAACTTGACCAACCATCCACAAATAGCATCCTGCAACTCATAGAATATGATCGACATGTCTAAAAATAGACATAGTCTAAAAATAGACTTTGCGCCAAAAATAGCCTGCGGGCCCACTTAGTGAAGGCGACTCCTTTCACTAAGCTCATCATCTTGTTGAATCTCAACACTCCCTCTCAACAAGATATGGATTATCTGCAACCCCTATCCACCCCGCGGTATTCGAATTTGCTCTGGTAGCGCCTTCGTCGAATATCGACATCACGATCCTCGTAGGAATGTGTAAAGTAACATGATCTTCCACTGCACACAATCTCTGATATGATGATACCGGATGTCAATGTGTTTAGATCTATCATGAAATACTGGATTAACCGAGAGTTTGATGCAACTATGATTATCACAATATATCACAGTAGGATCTAAGTGTGAACCGAACAACCCGACCAGGATCTTCCTCATCCATATAGCCTCGCATGCAGCCAAACTCGCTGCAATATACTCGGCCTCTGCTGAAATGAGTGCCACGGATCTGCGCTACTGTTGCCAAGCTGTTGTCGACCGATGCGAAAATCCTCCGGATGTGCTCTTTACGTACGGTTAGGCTCCCGCCCAATGCGTAGTGAGCACATAGCTTCACCTCATCCTCCTGTCTGTACCACAATCCATATCCCGATGTGCCTCTAAGATAACGCAATACATGCTTGCCTGCCTTCCAGAAGAGCTTGGTAGGCTTAACCATAGCTTGTGAAAACTGGTTAACAGCATAGCATATATCGGGTCGTGTATTGACCAGATACATAAGCGACCCCACCAACTGTCGATAAACAGTGGCATCCACTACCTCCGCTGAAGTAACATCCTCCTTCCTCCAACCTCCAGGAAGAGGAGTATCAACAGGCTTGCAGCCATGCATGTTGAACTTCTCCAGTATCTCCTGGGCATACTTGTATCGAAAAATAGCTTGGGTCCACCAGCTGCCAGCGCAAATTTCCAATCCCAGGAAATAATGAAGGAGGCCCGAGTCCTTCATCTCAAACTCTTTTGCAAGATCCTCCTTGCATGAGAGTATCAACAGCTCATCACCTGTCAAAATCAAATCATCTACATAAAGTACAATGATCGGCAACTTACCCTCCACCACAATCTGGTATAGGTTCGGATCCGCCTCACTCTTGGAGAATCCAAGTCCAGTGAAATAACTGTCTATCCGTGTGTACCAAGCACAAGGTGCTTGTTTCAACCCATACAGCGCTCTCTTGAGCCTGCACACATGCGACTCGCTGCTGAAGATCTCGAAACCTTCGGGTTGCTCTATGTACACCTCCTCCTCAATGACTCCGTTGAGGAATGCAGTCTTCACATCCATCTGATGAATGTGCCACCCCATCTGTGCTGAGAGAGCTAGAATCGTTCGTATGGAATAATACCTTGCGACAGGTGCAAAGGTCTCCTCATAATCGATCCCCTCTATCTGTGAAAAGCCTCGGGCAACAAATCTTGCCTTGTACTTCTCCACACTCCCGTCAGCTGCCTGCTTCACTTTGTAGATCCATCTCGAACCCACCACTGATTTCCCTTTCGGTCTCGGGACAATCTCCCATGCACTGTTTCTGACAATCGAATCATACTCTTCCACCATGGCATCTACCCATGCGGGATCCTCCACAGCTTCCTCGAAAGAGGATGGCTCTGTCACGATACACTTGCTCATAAGAGCCATGTATCCGGTATACCGGTCAGGTGACTGTCTCTGTCTGCGCTATGATGTAGGTGCTCCTACAACCTTCTCTGCATCTTGAGCCAGTCGCTCAGCTTCTGTAGTGCGCTTCCGCCCTCTGATGGTTGGCGCTGCATGAGTGGTCTCTTCCACTCCATGAACTTCCTCTTGTGGCTGATCCACATCCTGAAGCTCATCCTTGGGAACTAATAGCTCCTCATCTACATGCAAGTGTGGCTCCCTCTCAAGCGAACACTTCATGGCTTTCTCCTCCTGAAATTTGATATCCCGTCGCACAACAGTCTTGCGACTGTCTGGAAAATACACACGATAGTTGTGGGGTGTATCAATGTACCCCACAAATATCCCAACCTCTGCGGTCGGCTCCAGCTTCTTCCTGGCATCCTTCGTCACATGAATGTAAACAGGTGAACCAAAAATCCTCAAATGGGAAATATCGGGCTTCTTACCAGAAAACGCCTCCTCGGGTGTACTCATGCCAAGTATCCTGTGAGGACAACGGTTCTGCACATATCTTTGCGATGTTGCATGCCTCCACCTGGTGTATGGGAAGGCCCTGATCATGCAACATCGCCCGTGCAGCACCCACGATCGTTCTATTCTTCTACTCAGAAACCCCATTCTGCTGTGGGTTATGAGGTGCTATGAGCTCTCTTCGAATTCTTTCTGCGCTACAAAAGTCCTTGAACTCACCAGAGATGAATTCACCACCATTGTCGCTCCTAAGAGCCTTCCTTGCTTCCCCGATTCTTTCTCAACCAGTGCCTTGAACTCACAAAACTTTGAGTATGTCTCTCTCTTCTTCTGCATGAAGAAGATCTAGCACTTATGAGAAAAATCATCAACAAATATCACATAATACCTGTGCTTTGTTGTCGAAGCTACTGAGAAAGGTCCACACACATCTGTGTGAATTCTCTCAAGGATCGTCATGGCGCGACTATCCTTCTCGTGAAAGGTGGCTTTCACAAATTTTCCCAAGGTGCACCCCTTGCACTGATCTGACTGCGCAAGAGTGCCTTTAGGAAGCCCAGTAGAAATCCGTTGCAGTATATTCAAAGCTCCATGTTGAAGGTGGCCCAATCTCTGGTGCCACAACTCGCCATCATCCCGGCTCACCACTCCTTCTGCCTTGCCTATCATTGCTGCACAGCCATCTACCTGCAATTGATAAAGGTTCTTAACTCGAACCCCTATCCTCCGAGTCTCACCAGTTGCCTTACTGCGTAGGAAAGCCTTTCCCTCGCTAAAGACAACATCATATCCCTTGTCTTCTAACATTGCCACAGAGATAAGATTCTTCTTCAATCCTGGAACATGCATCACTTCCTTCAATCTGAAGGGTTTACCAGACTCCCTCTCAAAGGAAATGGTACCGATACCGGTCACACTGTATCTACCATCATCGCCCATCTTGATGTGCACTCCAAGATCTTTCTCATCCAGATCAGTAAACAAATTTCGATCTCATGTCATGTGAAAAGACGCACCACTGTCAAGAAACCACACTGATCCCGTCATACTTGAGACCAAGCATGCGATCAGCAAAAAATCCAACTCAAACTGCGAGGCTAAGGCCTCTCCAGCTGCAGTTCCAGCAGCCTGCTTATTTTTCTTCTTCTGTGGAAAATTAGTGGCGTAATGTCTGTGTTGGTGACAGTGAAAGCACTTCACCTTGGACATGTCTTGCTTCTTGCCTTTCGCACCGGATTGAGAAGATTTCTTGCTCTTCCCCTTCTTTGCTTTGGTAGCCAAAGTGCAATTCTCTTCATCAGAGTTCTTTGATGAAGATCCTTCCCTGGTACTCCGCCTTATCTCCTCTTGCACAAGATCCGACCAAAGTCGCTCCCATCCTGGAAATTTCTCCCGACCATTGACAGAGTCCTAATAGGAGTGCCAACTCTTCGGAAGCCCAAGGAGAGCCAAGCTCACCAAGTCCTCATCATCTATAGTCACCCCCACACTTCCCAGCTCATCCCTGCATTGGGTGAACTTCGTGAGGTACTTGGGCATACTGTCGCCTTTCTCTATCTTTATGTTTCTGAGTTTATCCTTGAGCACCAACTTCCTCTGGTCGCTCTTGCTTTGGAATAAATCTGTCAAGGATTTCCACATCAAGAATGGAGAAGCCTTACCATGAAGGTTGGACACTATGTGATCCTTCACACCCTCCAACAGAATCCTTCGACACTTTTCTGTCTTCTTTTGCCAAGCCTCAATTACGGTAGCATCGCTAGAAGTAGGCTTTGGGACTTCAGCATCTATGAAATCCTTCAACCCATTGTCATCTAGCACCGCCTCCATCCTGTCCTTCCATGCAATATAATTCGAGCTACCCTCAAGGGAATACTCCAATCGCAATCTGTTGAAAGACATCTCAACTTCGACACCAAGAAAACACTGCTACAAATTCGAATTCCACCAGCACAAAACTCAACCGCTTCAATGTTTTGCAATTGCTCCAATGATCAATATCGCTCTAATACCATGTAGAAATTTGAATAACTGATATATTATTCACCGAGATTATCCTGATCACACACTATTTGAGCTTCATGCATAATACATAACCTCTTCTACTATTGATCATCAATTTGCAGAATTAAAAACAATCGCATGCGCACATTAAAACCATAAACAATCACACATATAAACACGGTATTTATGGGAAAGATTAAAGCTGAAAACCCCCAACTATCTGTATATTATAATGATAGATATCATGTAACAATAATTGTACAAACTCCTCACAAGCTCTCAGTACAATCTCCAATTGTTACACACTACACAAGCTCAGATCATACAAAACACATGCTCCAATCTGCTCCACCTGTTAGCCTGCCTCTACTGCGCAATCCAAGATGAATAATTGCACATCCTGAGTTCAAATCCCTCTGGTATGTACTGTGCAATCCTCATTGGCATCTCCATCAATGTGTGGTGCAAACTCATGCACCAGTATAGTCACAACTGATAGTCACACTGCTCTTTCACCTACCTCTTCACTAGTCTCCACTGAAACTGTCCATGCACTGAAGTTAACTGATGTATTCTTTAGTTGATTAATGAGTTTATAATTAGTGAATTAATTAATAATTAATTCACACCACTCTCACTAATTGTATCAATTAGTTAAACTGAATACAAATAGCTCAACTATGTTTAGATTAGTTAAATTGAATACAACTCTACTAACTTCCTCAATCAACTCCACCAAACTCTGTCACATGAGTTCTAACTGAAGTATCCATGCAATAGCTCCACTTAACCCCTAGGAATAGCGTAATTCCTTTTGTCAGCTCCTGTGCCACATCTGTGCACTTAACTGAAGTGCTCCAAGAGAATAAGATAATGTTTAGAGTCCAAATATTATTAAGAGCTAATAATATTCGACATATCTGTTTTTAGACTGGCAATCTAAAAATAGATTCCGCCCAATATGTCTAAAAATAGAAGTCCATCTATTTTTTCCGACTTGACCAACCATCCACAAATAGCATCCTGCAACTCATAGAACATGATCCATATGTCTAAAAATAGACATAGTCTTAAAATATACTTTGCGCCAAAAATAGTCTGCGGGCCCACTTAGTGAAGGCGACTCCTTTCCACTAAGCTCATCATCTTGTTGCAATCTCAACAACAATGACTTGAAAAGTCAACTTTGACTTATTTTTGTACTCTCTCTCTCTCTATTGAACATTTGATATAATAATAAGAAGAATTGATCAAAGGGTTTTCCCCATCTTGGGGTTTTTCCCTAGCATCTGCCAAATCTGGTGTTCTCTTGTCTTGGCTTGTCTTCTACATTTTTTATTCATGTTCTATCTACAATTACTGTCAATGTGATTTATGGTTAATGTGATTGTCATTGGAAAATCAAATTGGAAATTGTCATTGGGCTACAAAAGGACATTGAAGTAATTGTGCTAAGCATAGAACATACCATTGTTAACTGAAATTAACAAGGGTCAAGCACACTAAGGGTACATTGCCCACTTTACACTGGGGAAAGTGCATATGAGTTTCCCCAAGGAGCTACTTCCAAGTGGTTGGGTCAGTAGGTTGGTGCCACTATCAGTAGTGCATTGCCAATAATCTAATGTACTATGCAAGTTCCTAGTTCGATTTCCACAAGGTCAGGTGCACTAAGTTACATTGGGAACTATCCTCAAAACAAGGGAAAGTGCAAAGAAGTTGCCAGAATCTGGAAATTTGTGCAGGTCCCCAATTCAATTTCCACAGGATCGAGCACACTATATCTACTCTGCCCAATTTATATTGTGTACCATCGATAGATCAAGGGGAAGAACCCATGAGTTTCCATGGGATTTATTTCCAATCAAGCCCCAAGGGTGAGCTCAATTGGTTGGTGCCACTGTTCCAGGAGATTCCCAGTTATCCAACACTGAGTGCAATGCCCCCAAATCAATTCCCATAATACTAGGCACACTAAGTTACATTAGGTACAATCCTTGAAACAAGAGAAGTGCTTTCAGACAAGGAAAAAACTGAATATAATGATTAGATATTTAGCAATGCTTTCTTTTTTCGATTCCTATTTGTTGGCGCCCTTGACCCACTGTTCCCACTTTTCCACCTTCAAGAGATGGCAATTATAGAAAAACTGCATGAAACCACCTTCAGCCCCATCAGCAAATAACAGTTATAATCTTAACTTTAAAATCTCCTTCAGTCCCACCAGAAAATAACAATTGTAAGCTTAACTTTGATCGAGCTGCAAGAGACAATCCAGGATAAAATGTAATTGATGGAGAAGTACAGAATAAATCGGGAAAGATCCTATTTTTTACTTCAAATATATTGGTAAGCGAGAAATAACAAGATAGAAGCAATAAATCAGAAAGATTTCTTCAGGGCAACATAGCCTAAGTTAGTCGTTCCATAGAAGCTGGGACATTAGAGTAAGTCACATTGGAAGATATGCAGACAATATCGTTGAGTGGCTACCCAATATATTTTCTTCAAAGATATTGTTAAAGCATGAAAACTAGGCTAATGCAAGATTCACAGGGTTGTGGGGGAGCGCCCCCCCCCCTCCTCCCGCCCCTCGACCTTGCTCCCAATTCGCACTCTGCGCGGGAGCGCATAAGGAGCACCTCAGGAGCGCGCTCCCTAAATCGCTCCCCTCAGGAGAATTTTTCGGGAGCGCGCTCCCAAAATCGCTCCCCTTGGGAGTGTTATTCAGGAGTGCACTCCTGAGGTCAAAAAAACACTCCCTAGTTTTCAGGGAGTGTTTTTTTAGGGAGGGAGCGATTTAGGGAGTGGTTTCAGGGGAGTATTTTTTTAGAGAGGGAGTGTTTTAGGGAGCCTTTTTTTTAGGGAGGGAGCATTTTAGGGAGCATTTTTTTTTAGGGAAGGAGCATTTTAGGGAGCGTTTTTTTTTAGGGAGGGTGTCCATTGTATCTGATGGATGGACAAATGTAAAAGGCAAGCCATTGATAAGTGTTCTTGTTGTGTCTGTTAGTGGTGCAATCTTCCTTTCATCATATGATTACTCAGATAAGTTCAAGACCGACATCAACATTGCAGAACTGCTAGAAGACCAGACTACTAGAAAACTGGCACACACAAAGACTTGGTCCTAAATGAAATTAATTGCTCTCCATTTACTTAGATCATCCATTTATTATTATTTTATTATTTCCAGTTCTTATAATAAAATCAATAATTATTTATTTGTATTAATATTTAGTTATTCTTCTAAATAGGTAAATATTATGTAATAAATTATTATTATTTTTAAAGAATTTATAACATTTAAATTTCATATATATATATATATATATATATATATATATATATATATATAACATATTAATAAGTAATATTAATTATTATTAATAATATAATATGAAAACAAAAATTAACTTAATAAGTTATAAAAAAATTTAATTAATTTAAGAAATAATTTACAATTTTTATTATTAATTATTTTCTACAATTAATTATTAAAAATTATATAAAAATTATTATTATGAATAATTAAAAACATTATTACTTAATAAATTATGAATAATTTAATAAATAAATGATAAATAAAAAAGATTTTGGTCGATTTTTTTATTCTTTCTTTTAATATTTATTAATGGTTTGATCCCTCTTTCAAGCATTCTTCTAAATTTTGTCCTGTTGGGATTCTAAATGTCGACAAACGTCTTTCAACACTGTGGATAATCCGAAGCATTTGTCTTTAAATGTATCATGTGATTTTCTCAATATGTGTTCAGTGTTTATTAGTACAACATCGTTTTTAAGATTTATAAATCTTTACAACCATCTAGATTTCTATGGTTGACAATTTTCACATTATTTCATCCAAGACACACCACAAGTTAGAGCTTTTTCATTTTCTTTTCGCTTACATCTTGGGAATTTGTGTGAATATTTTATTGGATCATTATCTTTAAGTGGGTGTCTGACATAAAATATATTCTCTCATTCTTACATCTTTACAAATACCCTTTAACGTTTCTAGATATATTATTCTTCATTCTTACATCTTTACAAATACCCTTTAACATTTCTAGAGAAATTATGCACATTATTTTAATTATATTTTCTAAGAGTAAACAATGTCAACAAGCATTAAGAACAAGCATTAGAAGACCACCATTACCATGATTTGCTCAGACATTTCTTGTGGCAAGAGGCCAAGCAATAGATAAAATAGATTTACTAGTCTTTTCTAGTTTCTAGTAGTTTTTAATTTTTTATAACTGTTGAAACTTGACTCTTTCATATTTATTATGATATTTTTTGTAAACAATATATGACAATTTAAGTTTGATGTTTGAAACTTTGAAGTTGGCAGTGATAAGTTTATAACTCATTATGAATTATGAATATAATGCTTCATGAAATTTGAAAGTTGTTTCATTTCGTTTCATTTTATAACATTTCATTTCATGTTAAATGTTCTTTGTTGTAATGGTTACACTTATCTTACAAGTACAATTATGGTGATCAATGAATCAATGATGATAAATGTAATATATTGAATTTTGAAAGCTTGGAACTTTAAGATTGATGAATCATGAGACTCAAGAGTCAATATGTTGTATGTTTCTAACTTGTGGACATGGTTGATGAAGATTATAACTTCTAGATGATTGATATTGTATGCTTCAATCTATGTTCTTATGTTTTTTATGTGTAATTCATCATTCTACATGCTTTTGTTGACATATATGCATCAATATATATATATATATAATTCTCCCCGAAACGCTCCCTGGCCATGAGCTTCTGAAAATGGCGCTCCCGCTCCCGTTCCGCGTTTTTGCTCTTGCTCCCAAGTAACCTTGTGCAAAAACACAAGTTATCTAAGAAATAAAACTTTGCATATACTCAGTCAAGATTAAAGGAGACTCTAAACTTTTGATAGACATCCTTAATAAGGAGTAAGCTCAGATTGATTCAATGTAGAAGAAGGAAATATTTACAGAAATTAATGCTCAGGAGGAACTCATCCACTCCCTTGCCTTTGGAATAATTATGGTTTGACATCCAATTATGACTATAGAAATTGAGAGAAATCGTGTAGGACAAAAATAATTATGGTTTGACATCCAATTATGACTATAGAAATTGAGACAAATGGTAAAGGAAAAAAATAATTATGGTTTGACATCCAATTATGACTATAGAAATTGAGACAAATGGTGTAGGACAGAAATAAAGAATGATAGGGAAGAAAGAATAACAATCAAATGGATGCTAAATGAAATCAATGATTATATTTATAGCAGTTCCTTCTTTAATTTTTTATTTGGTGGCACCCTTGTCCTATTGATCCCACTTTTCCACCTTCAAGGGATAGCTATTAGGGAACAAGAGCATGAATGCTTCTTCCGTGTCACCAGAAAAATAACAACTATAAGCTTAATTTTGATGGATATGTGAGGGACAATCGAGGCAGAGAATGGAATCTATGGAGCAATAGGGAATAAATCTGGAAAAATCATATTTTATACTTCAAATAGGCATAGTCTAACTATTAGACGATTTTGACTTTTTTTGGCATGTTTTTTTTGTTGATTTTGTCCAAAATCTTGTTGAATCTCTTGGAATGGAAAGTTTGAGATTCATAATCTGCACTATCCGAGTGTCCCATGGGTTTTGAGTGTCCCTTGAGTTTTTGAGTGCGCTAAAGCCATTTATGCATTCAAAATCACATTTTATATAAACAAAATTCACAATCTCAATAAAAATCATTTTACAAACGGCTAGTTGGAGCTTTACTATCTATTTAAATGGGTTACCTGATCAGATTTTCCATCTTGTCCTGATGATGAACCACACTGGCTGGTTCGAAACGCGTCGACCAAATCTACTTTGATGTGATTTTCACCGAAAGATTTCAATCACAATTTATGGATCACAGAAGCCAAATTCCTGATATAAAAAAATTATCGTCGAATTTCAACCAAATAGGTAAAAACATCTAATGGTTAGACTGCTCACTTCAAATATGTTGAGATTCAACAAGATGGTGATCCTAGTGAAAATTAAGCACCTTCACTAGGTGAGGCTCGCAGACTATTTTTAGGTGTATGTCTATTTTTAGAATGGTGAGCATATTCTAAAATTAGCAGGAGATTAATTCTAGATGGTTGAGCAAATTCTATTTTTAGATGCATGGGCAAAGTCTATTTATAAATCGTATGTCTAAAAATAGAATGCATGTCGATTATTATTAGCCCTTAATAATAATCAGACATTAAATAATAACTTATTCTCTTGAAGCACTTGATTTCAGTTAACTGATGTAGCAAACCAGTTGATTGAAGTAATTACGCATTCCAATGTTGTTTGGTGGGACATGCACAGTGGACTTTGTTGTAACTGAGTGCGACAAAGTTGTAACAGAGTTGGAAGAGTAGTTATGTGAGTTGTTATTTAGTTTAACTCAGTTAAGTGAGTTAAACTCAGTTGTGCTAGTTGTAACTCATGATACACTAGTGAGAGATCAGTGAATTAATTATTTAATTAATTCACAAGCAGTGTCTCACATGCAACTGAAAAAATATAGCTGTTAACTACTTGCATGTTAGATCAAGTGGAGACCCAGTGGAGAGATAGGTGAAAGGGTCTGGTCGACTATTAGTTGTGACTATAGTGATGCATTCAATGCATCTACACACACATTGGAGATTCCAATGAGGATTGCACAGTCAAGGCAAGGTAAGGTTGAATTCATTCAGGGATCTTCATCAGCAAGGATTGTGCAGTGGAGACAGGCTGTCAAGAGGCAGTAACTTGGGGCATGTGTGAACCAATTTTTGTATGACAGTGTGAGATGATTGTATATTGTACTAATATCTCTATGAGAAAAGCTTTGTATGAGATTGTTTCATGATCCATAATATATGATAGTTGGGGATTTTAGCTTTAAGCTTTCCCAGTAAAAGCATCTTGTTATATGCAATTGATTTTTCTTCATGTGTTTGCAATTGGCGATTTAACTTCCGCAAAGAATTAAGTAGAAGGATTATGTATTTAACTGTGGATTTAAATTGTTAGATCAAGAGAGTCCGGTAATACATCACAGTATTGTTTAAATTTCTACATGGTATCATAGCAGTGTTAATCACTGAAGAATGCAATAGTGAAGCAGTGTTGAGTTTTGTTGGTGGAACAATTCGAATTTGCTGCAAGAATTTCTTGGTGCAACAGTTGAGTAAACATCGAAATGGCTTTCAATTGTTTGTGATTGGAGTATGCACTCGAGGGCAGATCTAACTACATTGCATGGAAGGATAGGATGGAGGCAGTGCTTGAAGATAATGGCTTGAAGGAATTCATCGACAGTGATGTTCCTAAGCCCACTTCGACGGATGTTGCATTACTTGACATCTTGCAAAAGAAAGTAGCGAAGATGAGAAGGATTTTGTTGGAAGATGTGAGAGACCATATTGTCTCAAGCCTTCATGGGAAAGCCACTCCATTTGCAATGTGGAAGGCTTTGAAAAATCTTTTCCAAAGTAGCAGCGACCATAGGAAGTTGGCGCTGAAGAATAAACTCAAAAAAATCAAAATGGAGAAGGGCGACAGTATTCCAAAGTATCTCAAAAAGTTTGTCCAACGTAGGGATGAACTGGGGAGTGTGGGAATCACAATTGTTGATGATGATTTGGTGAGCTTGGCTCTCTTGGGACTTCCTAAGAGTTGGCACAATTATCAATATTCTATCAACGGACGGGAAAAATTGTCGGATTGGGAACGACTGTGGTCGAATCTAGTGCAGGAGGAGTTCAGGCGGAACACCAGGGATGGCTCTTCATCAAAGCATGATGATGAAGAGGATTGTGCTTTGGCTGCCAAAGCAAGGAAAGGGAAGGGGAGGAAATTTCACTCAAAATCCGAGGCTAAAGTCAAGAAGCTGGATTTGTCTAAGGTGAAGTGTTTTCACTGTCACGAACATGGGCAACTAGCCACTAACTGGGCATATTGCCCACAGAAAAAGAAGAACAAGAAGGTTGTTGGAGATGCAGTTGGTGAGGCCCTTGCCTCGCAATTAGAACTTGATTTCTCTTTTATCGCATGCTTGGTTTCAAGCGCAATGGGATCGGTGTGGTATATTGATAGTGGTGCTTTCTTCCACATGATGGGAGATAAGGATATTTTTAGTGACTTGGAGGAGAAAGATCTCCAAATGCATATAGAGATGGGCAACGATGGACGATACAGTGTGACCAGCATTGGTACCATTACCTTTGAGAAGGAGTCAGGTAAACCATTTCTGTTGAAAAATGTTATGCATGTTCCAGGTCTAAAGAAGAACTTGGTCTCGGTCGCGATGCTGGAGGACAGAGGTTATGATGTTGTTTTCAGCGATGGAAAATATTTCCTACGACATAAAACAACGGGTCAAACCAATAGGATAGGGATTCGAGTCAATAATCACTATAAGCTGGAGGTAGATGGATGCACTGCAATGGTGGGAAAAGAAGAAGAAGTGGTGAGTTGGGATGAGGGCGAATTATGGCACAGGCGATTGGGACATCTTCACCATGGCGCCCTGAATATTTTGCAGTAGATTTCTACTGGGCTTCCCAAGGGTACACTTGTGTAGATAGATCAGTGCAAGGGATGTACTATGGGTAAGTTTGTGAATACCACCTTTCATGAAAATGAAAACCTTGCTTCGGTGATCCTGGAGAGATTTCACACAGACGTGTGTGGGCCATTCTCGGTTGCTTCAATAGTAAAACACATGTATTATGTTATTTTTGTTGATGATTATTCTCATAGATGTTGGATCTTCTTCATGCAAAAGAAAGATCAAAAATTGTCAAAGTTCTGTGAGTTTAAAGCATTGGTGGAGAAAGAGTCAGGGAATCAAGTGAAGGCTCTACGGAGCGATAATGGTGGTGAATATATCTCGAATGAATTCAAAGACTTCTGTAGCAAAGAAGGAATTCAAAGAGAACTCATAGCGCCTCATAACCCACAGCAGAATGGGGTCGCAGAGAGGAAGAATAGAATGATTGTGGGTGTTGCACGAGCTATGCTGCATGATCAGGGCCTACCAATGCACTTGTGGGCGGAAACATGCAACACTGCGGTTTATGTGCAAAACCGTTGTCCTCATAGAGTACTTGGCATGAGTACACCTGAAGAAGCTTTTACTAGTAAGAAACTGAATGTTTCTCACTTTAAGATTTTTGGCTCATCTATTTATGTTCATGTGACCAAGAATGTCAGGAAGAAGCTGGAGCTGATTGCTGAAGTTGGGATATTTGTGGGGTACACAGAAACACCCCATAATTATCGTGTGTATTTTCCAAACAGTCGAATCACTGTGATGCGACAGGATATAAAATTCAATGAGGAGAAATCCATGAAGTTTTCGCTTGAGATGGAGCTAGACTTGCATGCAGAGGAGGAACTGCTTGTTCCCAAAGATGAGTGTCTAGATGTGGATTAGCCACAGGAGGAGGTTCATGGAGTGGAGGAGTCCACTCATGCAGAGCCAAACATCAGAACTGGCAGAAGACGTACCACAGAAGCTGAGAGGATGAAGCTTGATGCGGCACAAAATGTAGGAGTCTCTACTTCACAGCGTAGACAGAGACAGTCTTCTGTCTGATTCACTGGATACGTGGCTCTCATGAGAAAATGTATTGTGAAAGATCCATCTTCCTTTTAGGAATCAGTGCAGGAGCCCAAATGGGTAGATGTTATGGTGGAGGATTATGACTCCATTGTCAGAAACAGTGCTTAGGAAATTGTTCCAAGGCCGGTTGATAAATCAATGGTAGGTTCAAAATGGATCTACAAGGTAAAGCAAGCTGCTAATAGGAGTGTTGAGAAGTATAAGGCAATATTTGTGGCCCAAGGCTTCTCACAGATCGAGGGGATTGATTATGAAGAAACCTTTGCACCTGTCGCACGGTATTCTTCCATAAGGACCATCCTTGCTCTCTCAGCGCAGATGGGTTGGCACATTCATCAGATGGATGTGAAGACTGCGTCCCTTAATGGGATCATTGAGGAAGAAGTGTACATTGAGCATCCTGAAGGATTTGATATCTTCAACAGCAATTCGCATGTGTGCATACTCAAAAGAGCATTGTATGGGTTGAAGCAAGCATGCCATTCTTGGTACGCTCGGATCAACAACTATTTCATTGGACTTGGCTTCACCAAGGGTGAGGTGGATGCAAACCTATACCAGATTGTGGTGGAGGGTAAGCTTTTAATCATTGTTCTTTGTGTTGATGATTTAATATTGAGTGGTGATGAGTAGCTGATACACTCATGCAAGGACCTTGCAAAGGGGTTCGAGATGAAGGATATGGGCCTCCTTCACTATTTCCTTGGATTGGAAATATGGCAGCGAGATGGTGAACTGTTTGTGTCTCAAGGCAAGTATGCAAGGGAGATACTCGGTAAGTTTCACATGGAGGGTTGCAAACCCATGGATACTCTTCTTCCAGGAAATTAGAGGAAAGAGGATGCTACATTGGCAGAGGTAGTGGATGCTACTGCCTATCGACAGTTGGTGGGTTCACTCATGTATTTAGTTAATACAAGACCGGACATATGCTATGCGGTGAACCAACTTAGTCAAGCGATGGGTAAGCCTACCAAGATCTTTTGGAAGGCGGGCAAGCATGTCCTGAGATATCTCAGGGGCACATCTAATTATGGATTATGGTACAGATAGACGGATGAGGTGAAGTTGCATGGCTTCACGGATGCAGATTGGGCAGGCAGCCCAACAGACAGAAAGAGCACATCAGGAGGGGTTTTCAGTATCGGATCTATAGTTGTTTCTTGGTACAACATGAAACAGATATCTGTGGCACTCAGTTCATCGAAAGCGGAATACATGGTAGCAAGTCAAGCTGCATGTGAGGATATCTGGATGAGGAAGATCCTGGTTGGTTTGTTCGGTTCTCATTTAGATCCTACAGTGATTCATTGTGATAATCAGAGTTGCATCAAACTCTTGATTAATCTGTGTTTCATGATAGATCTAAGCATATAGATATCTGGTATCATCATATCAGAGATTGTGTGCAGCGGAAGATCATGTTGCTTCAGTACATTCCTACGGAAGATCGGGATGTAGATATTCTGACGAAGGCACTCACCAAGAGAAAATTCGAATACCAGAGGAAGAATCGGGGTGAAGGATAATCCCTTTCTTGTTGAGAGGGAGTGTTGAAATTCAATAAGATGATGATCTTAGTGAAAATTAAGCACCTTCACTAGGTGGGGCCCGCAGGCTATTTTTAGGTGTATGTCTATTTTTAGAATAGTGAGCATATTCTAAAATTAGCAGGAGACTAATTCTAGATGGTTGAGAAAATTCTATTTTTAGATGCATGGGTGAAGTCTATTTATAGATCGCATGTCTAAAAATAGAATGCATGTCGATTATTATTAGCCCTTAATAATAATTAGACAATAAATAATAACTTATTCTCTTGAAGCACTTGATTTCAGTTAACTGATGTGGCAAACCAGTTGATTGAAGGAATTATGCATTCCAAGGTTGATTGGTGGGACATGCACAGTGGATCGTTGTAACTGAGTGTGATAAAGTTGTAACAGAGTTGGAAGAGTAGTTATGTGAGTTGTTATTTAGTTTAACTCAGTTAAGTGAGTTAAATTCATTTGTGCTAGTTGTAACTCATGATACACTAGTGAGAGATCAATGAATTAATTATTTAATTAATTCGCAAGCAGTGTCTCAGATGCAATTGAAGAAATACAATTGTTAACTACTTGCAAGTCAGATCTAGTGGAGACCCAGTGGAGAGATAGGTGAAAGGGTCTGGTTGACTATCAGTTGTGACTATAGTGATGTGTCCAATGCATCTACACACACATTGGAGATGCCAATTAGGATTGCACAGTCAATGCAAGGCAAGATTGAATACATTCAGGGATCTTCATCAGCAGGGATTGCGCAGTGGAAGCAGGTTGTCAAGAGGCAGTAAATTGGTGCATGTGTGAACCAATTTTTGTATGACAGTGTGAGACGATTGTATATTGTACTGAGAGCTCTATGAGCAGAACTTTGTATGAGATTTTTTCATGATCCATGATATACATAATATATGATAGTTAGGGTTTTTAGCTTTAAGCTTTCCCGATAAAATCATCTTGTTATGTGCGATTGATTTTTCTTCATGTGTTTGCAATCGGCGATTTAATTTCTGCAAAGAATTAAGTAGAAAGATTATGTATTTAATAGTGGATTTAAATTGTTAGATCAGAGGAGTCTGGTAATACATCTCAGTGTTGTTTAAATTTCTACAAAATATATTGGTGATGCATGAAATAAACAGACAGCCAATAGCTCAAATTGATTCATTAGGGGAAAGATCACATCCAATTATGACTATAGAAGTTGAGACATCTTGGGAAAGGTTGTCATTTAATTCAGCACATGGGGAAAAGATAATTCATACCCCGATGAGATGGATTGTCCTTCATGGAGATGTCATTCCCCCACCACCCTGCATTACCGTCATTCTGACTTGAAAAAATTACATTGCCCACTGAAGATAAAAAACAGAGATATACAATCCAGAAGCACTATGGATGCCAATTCCTCATCCATGCATAAGGCAGCAAGCAGAATACCCTGAATTTATCCTGGAACAGATCCAGGGCAAAAGAAGGACCTCTGTTGGACAATGTCAGTTTGTGCCTGTCAACTGTTGAGGAACTGTAGAGACCAGTAGCAATGAAATTAAGAGAGGAAACTGAGTAAATGAAAATGGGAAAAACCTTTTGCAGTCCTTCAAAACATCAACCTCAAGCTGGAAATCCTGGGAAAAGATACTGAGAGATGATGCAAGTGCCAGAGAGAAAATTTGAACACCTGAAAGATGATTCAACTACTGGAGAGAAAGATTGAACATCTGAAAGAAAAATTAAGCACAGACATGATGGAACATCTATGGCATGCTCTACGGGTCATCCAGAAAGAAGGGCATCAAAACAGAGCCATCCTCAGGCCAGGTTGCATTTTTTAAGGTTAAAATTCTTTGTAAGGTGGGTAGGCAGGGAGATGGAACATCCGCATCATGCACCTGGGCTATCCATATGGACATCAAAGCAGTGCCATCCTCGGGCATGATCACAATTCTGAAGGCCAAATATCTTTGTCAGGTAGGTGGGTAGGGAGATGCATTAACAGGTGACGAGAGATGATGAGGACCATGGGAGATGGAAGCAATGTTCAGACTCAAAGAGAAGTAAACACCCTGTAGCAAAACTGGACAATACAATAATCTGGTTGAAGTAAAGGGGAGATATATATTACAATTTACACATAACCCGTGATCAAAAATATATATCAATATTCACAGATGAACTAATGACACTGGAAATTATATGAATCAAAAATGTCTATGCAAAAGTGCATAATGAATCTCCTGAAAATTGAAAACAAAAAACAGCAGACCAAAGGATCAACCCAGATAGGTTCTAAATAAGTAAATGCAGTACGGTCATCTTAGGCATACATGCCTTAAGAAAGATATAACTGATGACGAAGAAGATGTTGAAGAGCATTTGAAGATACATGATGATGAAGAAGATGTAGAAGAGGTCAGGGAATAAGCGGTAACCAATCAGAGGATGAATGGGCTGCAGAAGATCCCCTCTTTGTCAAAAGGCAAGTCAGTCTATGATGATCCCACTTTGGTAGCTGTTATAAAAATTTACAAGACGTCGCTAGAGCTGAAGTACAGTTTTCCAGTCCTAAAAAGAGAATAGTTAGAAAGTTTGAGTCAGAGGAGAAATGTCGAGTAGCTGAAGGCCCTGGTGTTTCAACTACCTCTCTGCAGAAGATGCGCTTAACCTTTGTGGATGTGATAAACAACAAAGTATCCAACGAGCAAAAGAGGCCCTCACTGGAGGCTCCTCTAGTAAATTTTGACACCACAGAAAAACAGGAGTTAAACGAGGTAGAGAGTTTTTGTTCAGTGCAATATTTTCCACTTAAAATTCAGTTTTCTAGAATGCGGTTAAATATTGTAAATTCTTGTAAATCTTTATCACCTCAGGGTGTAGGAATCACCCTTGTGAGGGAAAAGGATAATTCCAAAAAAGGAGGTAGAATCCACAGATAGGATCAATACCATGTACTCATCAGATGAAGAGTTTACTGCTACTAGAAGTAAAAAAAAAAAACGTTTAAGATCTACTAAGAAAAAAGGGTATAGTAGTGGATGATGAGGGAGTAGTTGGAGGTAGAGGCATGGATCTGTGTGAAGGCCAGGTTGGTACTGGCAGGAAATCTTACATCTCTAGAGCAAAGAAACAGGCAAACTGAGAAGTCTTATCTGGCAAAAAAATGACTTTTCAAGGGGTCCCTTAGAGCAAAGAAAAGGCCACTCAGAGTGTTCAAGATGATTGTGCTCTCCTATAACATAAGAGGCCTGGGGAGTGCCTACAGAAAAAACTCCATGAAGAGAATAGAAGTGATAAATAACACAGGTGATTTTGATTCAAGAACCAACTATGTAGGCCAAGGTAAAAGAACTGCTAGTGTCTACCCTTCCTAGATGTAGTTTTGTAGCACTTAATGCAGAGGGAAAATCTAGGGGTCTAGTGGTAGGTTGGTACAAGACCCTTCATTTCAGGAGTGTTACCTTTTTACAGATTATCATTTGTTTGGAGTTGTTCTCTCCAGGTTTAGATTCATTCAATGTCTATGTAACTGTTCTGTCTAGGAAGGTTTTTGGAGTTCCTTTTCTTTGGGAAACATGGAATTAAGGAAGGATAATGTTATTGTGGCAGGAGATATAAATTTCGATTTGAGAGAAGGAGAGGTGTACTGGGGGGATGGAAGGATGGACCCTTTAGCAGATGATTTCCTTCAAAAGATTGATGATGTGGGCATTTGTAACACGGAGAATTGACTATGAAACTAACCTGGAGGAATATCAAGGTTGGGATAGGAGCTATCTCCAAGAGACTCCACAGATTCCTTGTTGCTGAACAACTAGTTGCCAAACTGGAGAGCATCAGATTTTGGCCAGGAGGATGACTGTTGGACAATTTTCCTATTTAACTACTGTAATAGTCAGTTGGAGGAATCTGCAATGTTCCATTTTAGTGACAATCTAAAAGGAATCAAAAGGAAAATTATTGATTGTACAAAGTTTAAATTCTGAACACTCAAGAGTAGATTTGGAATTTGGCAGAGGCTATAGCAGACATCTCCAACTCTGATCTTAATGACATGTTTTGTGAAGCAAAGTTGAACACTGTAACATTAAAGGGAAGCTACCAAAAAGGAGTTATTCAATTGGGAAGGAGTCAAAAGAAAGCAAAAGCACAAGGCAACATGGATAGTTCGCGGGGATCAAAATACTAGATTCTTTCACAGCAATGCCAAGTGAGAAATAGTATAAACACCATTTGGAGTGTAGGAGTGTAAAGGATGAGAGAGGGGAACAAGTTCACAGTTTCAAGGGGTGGCACTGGGCAAAAGTGGGCACCAACCACTTGACCAATATTTTTAAGGAGACCCCTCGAGCCAATATAGCAGAAATTGTGCAGAAGGCAGCTTTCTTCCCTAATTCAGTGGTTCGGAATCAGAATAGGGCCCTTACGGAAGAGATTTCCATGGAGGAATTACAACTGGTCATTGAGTCCTTCCAAAAAGATAAGATCCCTAGCCCTGATGGATGGTCTATTGAATTCTTTTAAGGCTTTCTTGATTTGCTGGGTAAGGATCTATTAATGGTTTTGGAGGGATCCAAGACTTCTAGTAAGGATCCGGGGGCTTTTAACTCTACTTCCTTAGCTATGATCCTAAAGACAGATGTCACTAAGTCCATCGAGGATTCTAGACCCATTTCTCTTTGTAATGCTATGTAACACTCTATACAGATAAATATAAATTCTCCTTCATTTATCAAACTTGACTTATCTAAGGCACATGATAAGGTCAGTTGAACATATCTTAAACTGATGATGTTGCATGTAGGGTTCTATTGTGAATTTTTTAATTGGGTGACCGTGGAGGGATGTTGTTCTTCTATTTCTTTCTCACTCTCGATTAATGGTTTTAATTCACCTCTTTTCCAGCCTACAAAAGGACTGAGCCAGAGCTGTCCTCTGTTACCCTGCCTCTTTCTTCTATAGTGAAAGGTTTAAGCAGATGTCTCTATATGAAAGGGGCTCTGACAAATTGAAAGGTATCCATTTAGGGCCCATATCTCTTTAACTCATTCATTGGTTGCTAGTAGATGATGTGATGTTTTACTATTTGGGGATGGGTTCCTCAGAGATGTTAAAGCTATACACCATGCTTTAGAGATGTACTGCAAAGCTGTAGGAATGGAAGTCAACCAACTGATATGATGCATTATGTTTCATTAAGCTGTTGATTTTAAAAATGGGCTCAAATATCTTGGTTTTCCATTGAAACCAAATGAATATGGATTTTGGGATTGGATTTGGTCTTATAGGCTATAGGAGGATTGGGAATAGGGTTACATCTCGATATATTAGATGGCTCTCTTTAGGTGGCAGACTCACATTGGTCAAAGCAGCTCTGGAAGCTATTACCATCTATTGGTAGTCACTATCTTACATTCCCAAATGTATATTGCATAAAATTAGGGAGAAGATATTCAGTGTTTTGTGGAATAGAAAGCATGATAAGGAGAAGATAGCACTAGTCACATGGGAAAGACTAGCTAGGCATCAGAAAAAAGGTGGGTGCGGCATTAAGAATATTTTTTATTTCTCCAAGGCACTTTCTGGCAACATTTTATGGAAAGTGATTGCAGGCTTTGTGTAATATTCCTAATGGAAATTTATAATGATAAACAAAGCAAACATAGAAAAAAAGATACAAAATTTACAGCACATTAAACAACCAGAAAATGCCAAAATTTGCGTTGAGCTGAGCTATTTTATTGATATAATTTTTGGGTACAAAGGTAAGATCAGGAAGCATGCACCCGGGCTTGCTCAATGCAAGGTAACAATATCTACGTGATGAGATCAGCTGCTCTAACATGCAATGTGTCTGTCCTCAATAATCTTTGCAATGTTTCAGTGAAAATTGCACTGCGAGCTGCAAATAATTGCTGCTAGGGCCTCCTCCGGTGCTCAGAAAATTCGGGGAAATTAACCGCGGGTTCTCCACCAATAACCCACAAAAAACCCGCAAAGGAATTGGCCAAATGTTGACCTCACAATTTCAGCCCAATTTCCCCTAGCTCCTCTAGTTGCTGGCTGAGTTGGGATCCCTGTTTGACCCCTCAAATATGCCCAGAAAATTTTTCCAAATTAATCTTGGACTCTCCTCAATAAACCCAGAAAACCCAGAAAGGGTTTATCCTAGTTTTGATGCTCCAAAATTGACCCCCAAATGCTTGGCCCTCCTCCACAAGCAGAAGATGTAACCTGTAGCAAATGTTGTGTTTGTTTCTCCACCAAAATGCTGAAAAATCTCCCACAATTCCCTCCAATCCAACTCCAAGTAGCCCCATCTCCTCAAACCCCTTCGCAAGCCACCCCACAAGTTTCCTCAACAAAGGACTGCGCAGTCCATGGACAAAATGACACAGACCCTCCTCTAGGAATTCGAATGGTTGTTGGGTGATGATTTATGTCCCTGCAAATCTCCCTTTGGTGCCAGAAATTGATCAAAGAGTTCCCCAATAACAACACAACCCCTCACTCTGGCTCTTCTCTCCTCCACCCACTCCATGTCTCCCTGAACTGCGTCCTAGCTAACTCAGAATTCATATTTTCTGCGTAGTATCCTCCTAGATGACAAAGATAAGTAGAATATGCCTCCCTAGGGTGGCACTAGTGGTCCACCGAAGAAGAGGGTGAGATTTCCCCTTGGAAACCCCTGGTGCTAAACAACACATGTGACTCAGGTGAACAACTTGAGCAACAAAGTGTAAAATGTTAAATGATCAAAAGTCTTCAATGATGTTGCCTTCCTCTTATTTATAATTTCTACTCTCTTCCTTCACGTGGGCCCCTTCACCAAGCAATTCGATCCCCCTCCTTAGCCATTCAAATTTATCCATCAAGGGGTGTGTATTTCATCATGGGGTGGTCCCCACATCCCACTATGTGATTAATCTTCCCTTTGTCTAATGGTTGAGGCCTCCACTACCACACAACATTAATTTAATCAATTTCCACCCGCTTTTCCTAAGTTTGTATCCAAAATTTTCCACATCCATAATTTACAAAACATGAGAAAGGAACCTAGCATATTTTTATGGGAATGGATATTACAGTCCTCCCTACCAAAAATTGCTTGTCCTCAAGCAATTCCTGAACAAGCATCCTCTCTAGTTTTTGCTTCCCACTGTCACAGCAAAAATGTGCCAGGGTACCATATGTGCCACTGAATCGTCCCTGATCTCTACACTGTCCTGACATGAAAGATTCAAAGAATCCCTCAATACCAGGATCCCAAGCCATCATGTCCAACCTGAAGCTCCAGTCGCTCCACTCACTATCCTTCTCGGTATAAGTACCGATAGTCCCCTGTATACCATCAATGAGTATGGTATCATTATAATGTGGCACTATGCCCAACTCCTCGTGAAGTCGTCCTACTACGTATGCCATCCCATGCACTCCAAGAGTATACTCTCGAAGATACCACCCAATCAATGCAGAGATAGTGTCTCGCTCATGTGAGCTTCTCCTGATATCATCCTACTGGCCCACCTGCCATGCTAATGAAGTCCCCCACTCCATCAGTGACTCCCTAAAGACCAATAGAAGATCTGCATGATCTCCCCCTATAGTAGCCAGCTAATCCCTAAAGGTTATTGAGCTGTGAAGAGTGGTGATGCTCAGTGTTATCACCAATAAAATTTCATTTTTTGATTAGGAAGGTCATTAGGCATAGGTTTTATTATCTTGGTAAATTAATTCATGAAATTGATAAAATTTTGTGAATTAGTCATAATCCTAAGTTGTTAGAGTCCCACATGTCATGTCATCATGGTCAAAGCCATAAAAATCCATCAAAAATCTCCATGCATTGGTTTAAATTTCGGTTTTAGCCAACTGTCTGTTTTTTCCTGAGTCCGCAACAAAATCAATGGAAAACAAGTTGTTTTCGCTACAGACTCACCTGACCAGTCCATAGCCAATCTGCCAAATTTATAATGGAAAGTTCTATTAACTTGTGTTTTTTTTTTTTGCATCGGTAAAGAAAAGGGTGAGGTGTCAAGTTTTAAGTGGTTAGGGGTCAATCTGAAGTCACGTGATCAGTTATATGGAGTCATGCAACATGCGTGATCATCATTTGTCATTCATCATTTCACTTAACCTCTTTTATTTGTCTTCATCCCTCTCATATTCGAAACTTACATTTTAAATTTACCCTTAAGAGTTGTTGTATGTCATCTTTCCCTCTTACCTCTGAGTATAGTTGTTGTCATCACCTTTAGAAAGCTCCAGCTTTGTTTGCAAGCTCCTTGCTGTTCAAATTTCTTCTTTGCAGGTGTCATACTTGTTAGACTCCTATACCAATAGGTGTCATTTTTCATGATTGACTTATTGAACTATGCAATATGTTCAAACCTTTTTCTTGTACAAAAGTGTTCCATATTCTTGAAAAATCAAAAAATCAAAAATTTAAAAAAAAAAATGTAAAGAGGGTATACCCTAAAAGAAAAATCAAAGGGTAAAAAGAATAAATTGGTCAAAAAATTAGAGAAATGAACCCCAAGCAAAAATAGACCAGGAAAGTGTGCAAGCCAAAATGCCACTACTATTTCATTTTTTGTAATAAACAAAATTGTGTGCAGTTTGTCAAACTTTTGCCACAATTTATGAAGAGTCAAACTGTTTAAACTTGACTCATTCATGTTTCAATTTCATGTTGTAGAAATAGAGAATAAATATCTGACCAAACAGTTTAATCTTGGCAGATAAGTAGATAGGTAGAGTTAATAAAAGGTGCTCAACAGTTTAATCTGAGCCATTGGATGTAATAAGGGTATAATTAGATAGATTTACCATGTAAAAGAAAAGAAGATTGATAAGGGTTTGCAAGTCCAAATGCACCCTAATAAAGAAGAGAAAATGGTAGTGTAAAGTAGATAGGGTAGGTAGATGGTGTTGCCAAGTTTCATGTGATGAATGATGGTGCTAAATGTGTTTAATCTTTTACTTTCATTACAAATATTGAAGCAGAAAATGCACTGGAAAATTCACAGAAAGCAAAGTCAAAATCATTAACTTCCCACATCACTTTCTCCCTAAGATTTTTACTAATTTCCCCAAAGTGCTAAGGTATTTGGAGATTAAAGGGGCTCAAGGCATTTCCTTGACTTTTAGAGGGACCGGACCCTCGGCCTAATGATCAAAAAGACCTAAGTACTTGGAGTTATTTATCATTATAATCATTCACTTTTAACCTTTTCCTAAGTAAAATCCAATTTTACTTAGGAAAATCATGTAAATTTCCATAATAATCCCTCAAAATCACTTGCTATTCTATGTTTAAGTGTTGAAATTCAGATGATGTAATTTACTTCAGAAATTTCCACTTTCCTAGTTGAGTAAAGGATTTTGATGTTTCCCTCACCCCTTTGTCATATTAACATCTGATTTATTTATTAATTCCTTATTGAAATACCTTATCCTATTATCTATAATTCTCTTTTATAATAATAACCCAAAAACCCATTTATTCTAAGTTTTAGCCAAAGTTTATTTAATCCCCTTTATTAAATAAAAAACCCACAATAAAAACCCTTTGGCTAAACTATACCCATATAAAATATTTCCCTACCCCTATGGCTAATAAATGACATTTATTTATTACCGTATAATAAAAATATCGAAAAAGGTTTTTAACATATAGTTTTATATGTTTTGAACGGAAAAATAAAATAAAATCCGAAGTTTTAATTTAAACCAAAGCTTCGAAAACCCATGAGCCTCTGTGACCCATCCCCTTGGTATTTTAATTCCACCCAACACCCTAACCATGGTTAAAATTCTCAAAATCCAAACTCTAAACTATGGTTTATAAACCAATAACCCCGCCGCAACCGTGATTAAACAATGGGATTAATTAATAACCAACTTTCCGCCAATCAAATGCCTCCCGGGATAGTTAATTAAATGATTAATTATTTTAAATACCCATCGGGCCCGCACATTAAAACCCCCGCCAACTTCACGTCCCGTCAACCGTTCGATCGCCCCCCCGAAGATCGACGGTCCACGATAATTCCGCTGACTGTCTCCCGTCCGAAGGTTAACGCGCGGGAGCACGGTGGTTTCCAAATAGTGCTCTGACCACGTGTCGATCGCTTAATGGAATCGCTGCCTCCCCGTTAAATACCGCCATCTCCCAAAAGCGGTGCGGAAATTACCGCTTACCGCTCGATCCTGTGACGTGTCCTCCCGTACCAAATGATGTCATCCTCGAAAAAATAAAAATCCCTATTGACTTTGTAAATAAAACAAAAAACCGTGTATTTTCTGTCATTTTCACTGCTGAAAGCGACTGCGTCCTCCACTGAAGAATTCGAAAATTCCGCTGTTTAAGCCGCCATCAACCAAAATTACGGAACGACATTGTTATACCAGTACCTGTAAATTTCAACTTTCTCCATCTAAACAGGTATTTATTCGATTTCTTGCTGGAACTCTTTGAAAAATCCACTTTCCTGTGTTAAAAATTCACGCCAGAGTCTAAAAAAGGGTTAATATCGGTCTATTCTAGTTCCTGCAAGTAAAATCAAAGCTCCCAGAATCAAAATTGCGCTCGGTCTGTGAAAAACCCGGAAATTTCCATTTTGAATACACAAGAACCAAAATGGAAGCTCCGGCAGCCTTGAATGTAACCCCATTAAATGCCCCTCACAGAGAGTTAGAATACTTACCATTAGTGGATAAAGACTTTCAAATTAAAGACTTGGTTTTCGATGAAAGTTCCCTTCGAAGTTATTGTCGCTGCAGAGACGATTATTCGAAAGGTTTGGATGTCATTGGGTTGTGGGAATCCAATTTCTCAAGATATCTCATCCCCTCAGTCCGTATTTTCCCAGAAATTATCCACTACTGTCATTCCAACTATGATCCAACTCAAAGAGCAGTATTGTCTCCTGACCAGAGTATCATTTTCCCCATCACTCCTCAAGTTATCAATACAATGCCCCATTTTGAACCTGATCAAAACCTTACTCCCTTGTCCATGGAAGAAATACTTGAAAAGTCTACTCAGTTGTCCCAAGAAAAATTGAAATGCATTTTCCAGACCTTTATGTTACCTGAACATCAACCTAAGGGACCTCCTCCCTATGGTTTTGCTTATTTTACTAATTTAGGCAAGCTCGTCCTGAATATGATATCCTTTGTGCTGGGTTTTAATACTAGTGAGTATGTTGATGAATTAACCCTAGTATCATTATCCATCTTCACTCTTAGACAGCCTCCTACTGTAAAATATGACTTTGCATCTTTCATTGCCAATAAAATCCACACTACCATGAGGCCAGATACGTAAAAGTATTTAAATATTTCACTATTTACCATCTCATCATCTATTATCAATCGCAGGAAGTTCCTTTCCGTTAAAAAGCTTTCTGATGCCATGGGAAACCCTAGATCCGTTATATTTGGTTCCACTACAACTCAAGGCCCTATAATTCTCCCTACCTTATGGCCGAGTTCCATTGATCTTTTCATTCATCCTGCAACTACCTTGTTGACAGGAGTTGCTACTCCAAGGCTAAACAATGAGATTAAGAAAACTTTGCAGCTTTCAAGGACATACAAAGTTGGAGACTGGTATTTATACCAGAATCATTCAGAAATCAGAATATATGGATGTGAACTTTGTCCATTCAAATTGCCTAAATATGTGCCCATGAGGCTTTTTGCCTTAGAATATTTCAGGCAAATGAATAATTCTAATGTTATTCATTTTTGTAATGTTAAAAAGAAAGCACAACTCAGAATCAAAAGTCAGTTAGGTCCCTTTATATGCAATTCTAGGGATGTTGAACATGAAGCAGAAAATATATTGCAAAACCATTTCAAGTTACAAAAGAGTTTCCGTTGGATTCCTTATGATCCATTCAGTTTTATCTGTGACAAGAGAATGAAGAACAAATCAGCACCCTACTTTCATCACAGAATTCCAGAAATAGAACAATATGCTAATCAAGATGAGTGGGTGGAAGGAACACTAGTTGAGCAAGATAGTGAAGAAGACAATATGAACAAAATTATGAAAGATCTTGAGAAAAAGTTTGACCTAGAATCTTTTGGGCAAGTGCAGGTACCTCATATTGGCACTTCTTCAGCAGGAAATATTCAACAGGGATTACAGGAAATCAGTCCATCAATTACAGTTGAGTCTAAAGGCAAAGGGAAAGAACCTGAAGTACAAGTTATTGAAACTTTCATTATGACAGAAAAGCCTCAAACCTCCAAGGCACCAGATCAAACACAAGTTTCCCCTATTCAAGTTAATCATCCTGAGGTTTCAGAATTACAGACTCCATCTAATATGGAAATAGGCAAGAAAAGACAGGTGGCAGATCCCACTCCTCCCAAAGAACCTTCACAACAACACCAGGCTAAGAAGCAGAAACTGAATCCACTTCCAGAAGTGGAATCTATAGATGAGATGTTTGATGATGAAAGAGAAGATAGTCAACTAACTGGTTCAGTTAGTATAACACACACAGGTCATAAAGGAAAGGAGTTACAAAAACAGTTGAACACTGAAGTATCTTCCTTTAAACAGCCAAAGACAGATGCAGGTGATATAAAGAAGACTTTCATTAATATAAAAGCCAAGAATGACCCATTGAGGATGCAGGTATATGATCAGTATCTTAGAATGGATCCACACAATCAAGAAAGATTAATGTCAGCTTTTGACATTCAGCAAGGGAAAATGATGATGAGCCATTTCAAATCCAAAGTGCCAAAACCCAAGACAGCATCTGATTACATTAGGACCAATTTTGAGGTCCTAGCAAAAGACATTCATCCATTAGACCAAATAGAATTACATAAACAAACTGGGGAAATGATATATTCCACCCTTACTGATAAAGCAATGGCAGCCCATAGACTGCAAGATTCTTTAAATAATACAAATACCCAGTTGCAAATTGAGAAAGCTTCTTCTCAGGCAAAATATAACAGAATAAAATCTCTGGAAGAAATAATCATCAGTTTGGGTCACAATCCCAAAGATATCAAAAGCATTGAGGCACTGATTAAAAATAAGGATGATGATATTACTGCACTGAGAAAACAATTGAAATTGCCAGCCTCAAGGCATCCCCAAACTCAAGAAGTTTTGAAGGAAAATTCACAAGAAGAAATGATGGAATTGCTCCTAAAAATGACTGAGCAACTGAGTGAGACCGAGAAAGAACTGGAGCAGGCATTAAAAGAAAAGGAAGCTATCATGCAGACATCTACAACAGGTACAGGTACAACAGCAGCAGATCAACAAACAGATCCATTACAGGTGAACACTTCTAGCTTAAGTTCTGATGAATTAGTAAAACAAATGGAAAGCTTAAAACTCAGAGTCACAGAACTTCAGTCTACAAAATTGCAGCTCACAAATTTGGAACAAAAATATGATATGTCAAAAAATACTGTTGTTGATAATACAAGGGAAATTAAGAGGCTTGAAAAATTGGTTAAGGCTTTAGAAAAAGATCTCTCATTAGAAAAGCCTTTAAGAGAAATAAACGAAATTCTTTGGAATAATATTATTGATTCAATAAAGAGTATTTGGTCCTTTGTTCAAATAATCTTTGAACAAAATGACTTGGTTAAAGTAGCTCAGGAAGAAATTGACAAAACAAGAGAAGAATTAAGGGATAGACGTGAGCAAGCAAATCAACTTATACAGTTTTTGAACACCCAGACCAAGCAGCAGCTTGCAAAGCTTGGAATTGAGGACAGGACAGGTACTATTTTAGAAATAAAAAGGGTTTTTACCAAGAGAACTTTTATGCAAAATCTGGAAAGAAAATGCTCAGATATCCAGCAAGAGGTCAGTGCATTTAAAGAAAGGTTTAATGTTTTATTAGCCAGCGGGTTTCCCAGTTCGATGGTTTCAGAAGACAAAATAATGGAATTGGAAACCTATGTCAACAAATTAGATATACATACTCACAACGTCACATGTTCCTCTACTAGCTCATCAGAATCAACATTGCCGACAGGGAGGAATCTCTACGACATGTTAAAGAATTTGTTTCATCTTGAGCATGAAATAAGGTATTTGTTCCCACATCGGCCCAATTTCTTCAGATACACAGAGGCCGATGAAACATTGAGAAAGCTCAAAAGAACCATAATAGCAGAAGACAAATGGTGGGAAGACCTATTGGAAATTTTGTGAATTTTATCTTCAGATAGAGAATTTTTCCTTTTACTATCATGTAAAGGATAAGTAGATGAGCAAAGGTTAAAGAGTATCAGTTTGGCAGTTGAAAGAATATCAGTAGAAATGAAGAGTATCAGACAAGCAAGGCAGTAAAAAAGAATTACTCAAAAGGACAGCATCGAGCCCTATTGTAGGACCTGCCTCCAGCACATCCACAAAGGGAGGAAACAACACACCAGCAGTTACTTTTTGTCCTATCTACGAGACCATCTGTCTCCTTTTTATTGTAACTTATTCATTAGTCACCCTAGATTATTTGCTAGATTAGTGTGAGATATTTTAAATCATTTTTTTTGTATAAATAAACCCTCGAATAAAGTATTGGGGGTGGATTCTACTACTTCGCTGTGACATTGATGTTTTTGGAATAAAAGCGTTTTGGAGAAATTTATTTGTGGCTTGCTGGATGACAATTTGAAGCTCAGGACTTTTTGCAGGATTCATGTGTCGGACTGCAGTTCAATAAGTCTTTCTATCCTATGTTTTAAGTTTTATATCTGTCTATAATATCATTGTGTCCATTTCTGAATACTTGACATAAAAGAATAACTTAGAATTTACTTAATTGTACTCTGAGTTCAGTTGTGATTATTCTAAATGTTTTCCTCTAAATTAGTTATAAGCAACGAATTCTTAATTGCTCTTGCTTCGCTAATTTAAACATTTTGGTTACTATAGTAAAGAATTATTCACTGCTCTTTATTTGTAATCATTTAATTTCTTTCTTTTGAACATGGTGAAAGATTCTTATCTGCCTTTCATCCCTTCAAACCCATTCCATCCACTTTAAATTTTAAGGATTGTTCTCTGTTTGGTTATCTTGCCCTGCAAAGCCATATTGTGTGTAGAATAGAAATCCAGTAAAGCCATCCTTTGACTCCATAGCCCAATGGCCTGAAAATATTCAACCTTGCCCTTAGTTGGTGAATTCCACCATTTTCAAACAAATTCTTGGATCTATAACTAGCCTAAAACCTTCTAATAACAAAGATAAATTATAAAGAGAGAGCCCTCTCTGGATGCAGATTGGCTAGATTCTGCATCTGAAGGTTGGTTTGTGGTTACCTCGGGTATACTTTCCTTTTCCACAACTTCAAGGAAAACCTGAGTGATAACATAGTGGTGACCATACTGGGGACCTGAATCATTTTAATTGTTAATATTGTTCACTTATAAGCTATAGACAGAGTCTGAAGATCAGCCAGGTAGCCTTTGAAATTGCTTTTGCTCTGCAATTGCAAAAGTAAATAAAAGTTGCTTCAGTCTATCTCTGATTTAGCTTATACACTGAACCTTAGTTTCAAATGTTTAATCAGACTCTCTAGTTTAATAAATCTTTGAGAAAATTTTAATCACAAATCGTTATTTCTTGAAGAATTTGTAGAAGTTGTACTTTCGTTTGAATTAAAACCAAAAATCCAAAAACATATATCATCTAGGAAAACTGGCTTCAGAAAGGATTCGTCACACTAGGTCAAATCCTGACCCCAATCCACCACCGATATTTGAAAATCCGAATCTGATTCCTAGGATTCTTAGAAGACAAGGAAGTCAAGAAATTTCTGAAAGAGGAAGTCAAGAGAGTTCTGGAAGTTCCAGACCTCTTTCTAGATCACATTCTTGTTCTGTGAAGATTATATATTTTGACGAAATCCCCTTTGATGAGCGGTTTGAAACTTCTCTGTTCGTGAATTTTTCTGAATCTGAATTGTCTAAGCTTGTTCCTGACCCACTATTTCTTGAATATTTGCAATTGAGATTTGTTTCATATCATCTTGACAGACATTTACAAGACTCTGTTCAATCTGAACAAACCTTTGAAGAAAGTTCAAACATTTCTGTAATTACTGAAGCTTCCCCAAGTTCAGTAACTTTTCCTCAAGCTTTTCAAACCCCAGTCACCCCTTCTACTCCTCCACCCAGACCACCACCACCTATTATTCCATTACACCTTCCAATGGCCAATAGATATGCTCCGTTATAGTTGCCAGCCAACCCTGTGGCTTTGCCCCAAGATTATCAAAGTAAGATCACACCTTTTGATGGCTCAGGTACTTACACAACTCAACAACATACCAAAAGGATGACTGATTACTTTGAATTCTATGAAATTGACACTGATGATGTCCGAATGAGAATTTTTGTTCAGAGTCTTACTGGGGAAGTTAGGACATGGTTTAGGGCCCTTGCTCCAAACAGTATTGCTGATTTACCAGCTTTGTATAGGGAATTTTTGAATAGATGGGAGAAGAAGAAAGACCCTCTTCAGATCCTATCAGAATTTGAAAAATTAAGGAGAAGACCTAATGAAACAGTGCAAGATTACATAATAAGATTCAACGAAGCATATAACGCTGTTCCCCAGAACCTCAGACCCCCTCCTGACTCAGTATTGGTCAAATTCCCGGATGGTTTTGACTCTGGCATAGCCTATTCACTCAGGGAAAGAGCCCCCCAAACCCTAGAGGAAATGCAAAGCATAGTGGTTAGTGTGGAAGAAAACCTTATAGAAAAATGAGCCAGAGCTAGGGTCGAAAGAAGAATGCCTATGAATGAATAACCTTCAGCGTTTGAAAGAAAGCTGGATGCAATCATTAAAGGTATGGAAAGGTTGGGAGACAGAGTGGAGACGATCGAAAGAAAGTCTACTGGTGATAATCAAAATGTTGTGAGAAACCCAAACTTTAGAAGAAATCAGAACCAAAATATTGGGAAGAATGTCCCTGACCAAAATATCAGGCCACCTTTCCAAGAAAATTTTGTTGAAGGTTCAACTTCTGAAGAACCTACAGAGGATGTGGAAATAAACAATATAACTGAAGACAAAAATGAACCAGAAGTTTTCCTATCTCAGGATGATCAAGAGAATCACATCCTTGAAACATTCCAAACTCATTCAGGAGAAACTTTTGATTTTAAGGAAAGCTATGACACAACAATTTATGAGGTTCATAAACAATACAAATTGAGAAGTAGACAGATTGATGTTCCAGAAAATAGCAAACAGAAAGTTGTAAAACAAAATGTCAAAGGTAAAATCCCTCCTGTACAAAACATTCCCCCTGTACAAATTCTGTCTAGGACAACTCCTAACCCCTCAAATCCAATAATTGAAGATGTGTCTGACAACCAACCAAACAATAAACAACAATCTAATACTTTTCCTCCTGTAGGAAACGTAGAAGAAACAGTAGAAGTTAGTTCAGAAACACCTTCAAATCATAATTCCACTCATGAAAAAGAGAAAAACGTTGAAGACCCAAAAAATAGAGAAAACCCAGTTGTCCAGAACACTAGAGCTCAAACAGAAAAACCTTTCAATCTAGAAGCTGAAATAGGCAAGCTAAAGATAGTTGTTCCTTTATCAGAATTGGCTAAACATGATATCTATAGAAGCCAAATCAGCAAAACTCTTAACATTAACATTACTGGAATGGATGATTCAGTGAATATTCTTGATGATCAACCCAAACTACTTTTTGGCCCCGAGGTAAATGGAAAACCAGAAAGTGGAGGAACTCCTCCATTTTATGTGAGCCTGAACGTTCATGACAAAATACTCCACAATGCTATGCTGGATTCTGGAGCATCCCACAATTTGATGCCAAAAGCTGTGATGGAAAGATTAAATTTAGACATTACCAGACCGTATAAAGATTTATTTTCTTTTGATTCTAGTCAGGTAAAATGTTTAGGTTTGATTAAAGTTTTGTGTGTTACTTTGGTGCAATACCCTGCGAAGTCTATTTTGATGGATATAGTAGTGGCTGATATTCCTCCTAAATATGGTATGTTGTTGTCCAGATCCTAGGGTGCTAAACTTGGAGGATCTATTCAACTAGACATGTCATATGCCACTATTTCAGTATTTGGTCAACCTAAAAGATTATATAGAGAAACCTTGATGAAGTACTTGGTGAGTAGCCATGAGAAGCATGAAAACTTCCTTGTCTATTCAGTACATTCTGATATGGATTCTTTCATCCTTTATAATGCTGAAATGGACCTTCCTACTGAGCTAGAAGCACCTGAAACAGAAACTACAAATAAATCCACTGTTCAGATCGAAGAAATTTCCGAAGACAAAGAAACACCAGAAAAACAAGAAATTCCAAAACAAACCAAGAAACTAGCTCCTGTAAAGAAACATGTTAAAACAGTCGATGAAGATTATGAACATGAAATTCTGTGGCATTTAGAATTTGATGGCTCAGTAAACAAGTTAGGAGCAGGGGCTGGAATTTGGTTACATAATGTTGAAAATGATCATGCCGAAGGTCATTCTTATAGATTGAATTTTAAATGCACTAACAACATGGCTGAGTACGAAGCCCTTTTGCTAGGGCTTAAACATGTCAAAAAGTTAGGAGCAATTAGGGTATCAATCATAGGAGACTCTGAATTAATCATCCAACAGATTAATGGTGAATGTTCAACCAAAGATCCTAGATTGAAACAATACAGAGAAACAGTTGTGGAAATTCTCAACACCTTTCTACAAGCTCAACTTGCCAAGATTCCCAGGAAACAAAATTTGCATGCTCACAGTCTTGCAATGTTCGCTAGCAAATGTAAATTTCCTTTTGGACCTAATCATCAGTTCACAGCTGAGATTAGACATAGACCTGCTATACCGGACAATCTAATGAATTGGCAAGTATTTGTAAATAACAATCAGATCAATAGTTTTTTGACACTAGAAAATGAGTTTTCTAACAGTAATATAGATGAAGACATAAAAATCAATAAATCTGATCAAGTAGATGAACAAGAAACAAATATTTCTGAAGAGATGGCAATTCATATGCTTCACCCAACCAAATTCACTGAAAAAGATATGCAGGATTTGATACAAATGGAATTCGATGAGATCATAGAAGATGAAACTGAAATCATTAATCTGAAAGATAATCATTTACCCAAAGGATTAACTCCTTTGGAAGATCTTTTTGACTCAAATGACATTCCATTTAAACCCAAAATGGAACCTATTAAGGCTGATATTGAAGAATGCAACTTAGGAACCCCAGAAAATCCCAAAATGGTTAAGTTATCCAAATCTCTGCCAGAAGATCAAAAGGTTAAATATGTTGAACTTTTAAAAGAATTCCAGGATGTTTTTGCCTGGAGTTATGAAGATCTTAAATCATATGATACATCAATCATTCAGCATACAATACCTTTGAAACCAAACCAGAAACCTTTCAAACAAAAACTTAGAAGGATCAATCCTGTTTTACTACCTTCAATTGAAAAAGAAATTAAAAGGATGTATGAAGCAGGAATTATAGCTCCTATTAGGTTCTCTGAATGGGTTTCTAATTTAGTACCAACAAGGAAAAAGACTGGTGAAATTAGACTGTGTGTCGATTTGAGAAATTTGAATAAAGTTTCTTTAAAAGATAACTATCCTTTGCCTAAAATGGACCATATCCTACAAAGGGTAGTGGGATCTTCAAGGATATCTCTTCTGGATGGATTTTCAGGGTATAACCAGATTCTGGTTCATCCTGATGATCAAGACAAAACAACATTTACAACACCATGGGGTACTTTTAAATATGTCAAGATGCCATTTGGACTTAAGAATGCAGGAGCTACATTTCAAAGAGCAATGGACATTTCTTTTGCTAAAGAAATACATGATTTTCTAGTAAATTATCTAGATGATTTAACATTTTTTTCCAAAACAGATCAGCAACATTTAGATCATCTAAGGCAAGTGTTTATAAAGTGCAGAAAATATGGTATTTCTTTAAATCCTAAATAGTCATTGTTTGGTTTGGAAGAAGGAAAGCTCCTAGGTCACATTATTTCTAAAGATGGCATTAGAATTGACCCTGAAAGAATACAAGCAATTTTGCAGATACCTCATCCCAGAAACATAAAAGAACTTCAAGCTTTCATAGGAAAGATCAATTTCTTGAGAAGGTTTATTTCCAGTTTAGCTGAATTACTTAGATTTCTTACTAACATGCTTAAAAAAGATTCAAGCATTGACTGGACTGTAGAAGCCAAGCAATCATTTGAAGAAATCAAAATGGCTTTAACAAGAACACCAGTTCTTACCAGTCCAAAGTTTGATAGAGATTTCATTATTTTTTCATTTGCTTCTGAACATACAATTGCAGCTGTTTTACTACAAAAGGATGATCAGGGATGTGAAAAACCAATTGCCTTTTTTAGTAAAGCACTTAGAGATGCATCTTTGAAATACAATATCATGGAGAAACAAGCTTTTGCACTTGTGAAAGAAATTAAAGATTTCAGAGTTTATATATTATATTCTCATGTGATAGCTTATGTACCTAATGTTGTCGTTAAAGACATCTTGACTCAAGATGGTATTGAAGGCAAAAGAGGTAAGTGGATAGCTACCATATTAGAATATGATATTGAGATTAAACCAACAAAACTCATAAAAGGTCAAGGTTTGGCTCAACTCATGACTGAAACTAATTGCCAAGCCTTGGACATCAACGAGCTGGATGACGAACAGGAGATGGCGACTCCACACATCAGTCAAGCCTTTTTAGATTCACCCTGGTACACTGATATTATTTATGTTTTGCTAAACCTGCAAGCTCCTCCAGGGTTGTCCAGAACGAAACAAAGATTTTTGAAAATGACATCTTTAAAATATTGTATTTTAGATAGTGCTCTTTTTTGGAAGAATCATGATGGAATCTTATTAAATTGTTTATTGAAAGATGAAGCTGACAAGGCACTTAATGAATTTCATGCAGGGGATTGTGGTGGACATCTCTATTGGAAGTCAACTGCAGATAAAATCTTAAGGGCTGGTTTTTACTGGCCAACCTTGTTTTCAGATGTTAAGAAATTTGTAACTTCTTGTCATAAGTGTCAGATCTTTGAAGGCAAAAGAAAATTGTTGCCTTTACCATTAAAACCAATTTCCACCGAGAGACCCTTTCAACAATGGGGACTAGATTTTATTGGAGAAATCCATCCCCCTTCTTCTGGGCAACACAGATGGATTCTTACTGCCACAGATTACTTTACTAAATGGATTGAAGCTATCCCATGCAGACAAGCCAATGATTCTGTAATTATAGGGTTTTTAGAAACCAATATACTTTCAAGATTTGGCTGTCCAGAGAAAATTATAACAGATAATGCTGCTGCATTTAAGTCTAAGAAAATGATTAGTTTCTATAATAAATATCACATCACTTTAGGCCATTCAACAGCCTATTACCCCCAGGGTAATGGACTGGCATAATCTTCCAATAAAAGCCTTATCAATATCATTAAAAAATTATTGGAAGAAAATAAAAAGAATTGGCATAAGAAACTTACCAATGCATTGTGGGCAGACAGACTTACAACTAAGAAATCAATTGGGACCAGTCCATATGAATTAGTTTATGGCATTGAAGCAAGATTCCCCTCATCCTTAGGAATTCCTGTTATGAAGTTACTTCAGGAGGCTCAAGTGGAACCAAATGATATTCAAAGAAGAATTAACCAAACAATTCACTTGCAGCAAACCAGAGAAGAAGTGTATCAACGATCCCAAGTCTTGCAGGAAAAGTTAAAGAAAATGTTTGACAAAAGAACTAAAGCAGAAGATTTTCAACTAGGAGATAAAGTTCTAAGATGGGATTCAAGAAGGGAAGATAAAGGGAAACATGAGAAATTTGATTTCTTATGGAAAGGACCTTACATCATTCATGCCTTACAGGGAAACAACACATACTTTTTGAAACATTTGGACAATTCAGAGGCTGAGGAAGGACCAGTCAATGGTCGAATGCTAAAGCACTATTTTGATCCTATTTACTAAGATGTTCTGATTTTTTCTAACTGTACATAATATATCCTTTCTAATGCATCAGTTTTGATTGGATGGTGACTTCTTGGAGTTGAAGCCCGAAGTGAAGGCCCTAAGCTTCAAAAGTTTCACTATCATATGTACAATAAAGCTACCAGAAGAAGGAGATTACATGTTCAGACTGAAGACATTTTGAGGCATCTGACCTGCTATTCTTGACTTTTCACAAGGAAAAGCCATCCCCAAGTGGAGCCAGTGTTAGACTCCTATACCAATAGGTGTCATTTTTCATGATTGTCTTGATTGAACTATGGAATATGTTCAAACCTTTTTCTTGAGAAAAGGTGTTCCATATTCTTGAAAAACCAAAAAATCAAAAAATTTAAAAAATGTAAAGAGGGTATACCCTAAAAGAAAAATCAAAGGGTAAGAAAAATATATTGGTCAAGAAAATGAAAGAAATGAACCCCAAGCAAAAAATAGACCAAGGAAAGTGTGCAAATCCAAATGCCACTACTATTTCATTTTTGTAATAAAGCAATTGTGTGCAGCTTGTCAAACTTTTGCCACAATTTATGAAGAATCAAACTATTTAAACTTGACTCATTCATGTTTCAATTTCATGTTGTAGAATAAAGAATAAATATCTGACCAAACAGTTTAATCTTGGCAGATAAGTAGATAGGTAGAGTTAATAAAAGGTGCTCAACAGTTTAATCTGAGCCCTTGGATGTAATAAGTGTAGAAATAGATAGATTTGCCATGTAAAAGGAAAAGAAGATTGATAAGGGTTTGCCAGTTTAAATGCACCCTAATAAAGAAGAGAAAATGGTAGTGTAAAGTAGATAGGGTAGGTAGATGGTGTTGCCCAAGTTTCATGTGATGAATTATGGTGCTAAATGTGTTTAATATTTACTTTCATCACAAATATTGAAGCAGAAAATGCACTAGAAAATTCACAGAAAGCAAAGTCAAAATCATTAACTTCCCACATCACTTTCTCCCTAATATTTTTACTAATTTCCCAAAAGTGCTAAGGTATTTGGAGATTAAAGGGGCTCAAGGCATTTCCTTGACTTTTGGAGGGACCGGACCCTCGGCCTAATGATCAAAAAGACCTAAGTACTTGAAGTTATTTATCATTATAATCATTCACTTTTAACCTTTTCCTGAGTAAAATCCAATTTTACTTAGGAAAATCATGTAAATTTCCATAATAATCCCTCAAAATCACTTGTTATTCTATGTTTAAGTGTTGAAATTGAGATGATGTAATTTACTTCAGAAATCTCCACTTTCCTAGCTGAGTAAAGGATTTTGATGTTTCCCTCACCCCTTTGTCATATTAACATCTGATTTATTTATTAATTCCTTATTGAAATACCTTATCCTATTATCTATAATTCCCTTTTATAATAATAACCCAAAAAACCCATTTATTCTAAGTTTTAGCCAAAGTTTATTTAATCCCCTTTATTAAATAAAAAACCCACAATAAAAACCCTTTGGCTAAAATATACCCATATAAAATATTTCCCTACCCCTATGGCTAATAAATGACATTTATTTATTACCATATAATAAAAATATCGGAAAAGGTTTTTAACATATAGTTTTATATGTTTTGAACGGAAAAATAAAATAAAATCCGAAGTTTTAATTTAAACCAAAGCTTCGAAAACCCATGAGCCTCTGTGACCCATCCCCTTGGTATTTTAATTCCGCCCAACACCCTAACCATGGTTCAAATTCTCAAAAGCCAAACTCTAAACTATGGTTTATAAACCAATAACCCCGCCGCAACCGTGATTAAACAATGGGATTAATTAATAACCAACTTTCCGCCAATCAAATGCCTCCCGGGATAGTTAATTAAATGATTAATTATTTTAAATACCCATCGGGCCCGCACATTAAAACCCCCGCCAACTTCACGTCCCGTCAACCGTTCGATCGCCCCCCCGAAGATCGACGGTCCACGATAATTCCGCTGACTGTCTCCCGTCCGAAGGTTAACGCGCGGGAGCACGGTGGTTTCCAAATAGTGCTCTGACCACGTGTCGATCGCTTAATGGAATCGCTGCCTCCCCGTTAAATAACGCCATCTCCCAAAAGCGGTGCGGAAATTACCGCTTACCGCTCGATCCTGTGACGTGTCCTCCCGTACCAAATGACGTCATCCTCGAAAAAATAAAAATCCCTATTGACTTTGTAAATAAAACAAAAAACCGTGTATTTTCTGTCATTTTCAATGCTGAAAGCGACTGCGTCCTTCATTGAAGAATTCGAAAATTCCGCTGTTTAAGCCGCCATCAACCAAAATTACGGAACGACATTGTTATACCAGTACCTGTAAATTTCAACTTTCTCCATCTAAACAGGTATTTATTCGATTTCTTGCTGGAACTCTTTGAAAAATCCACTTTCCTGTGTTAAAAATTCACGCCAGAGTCTAAAAAAGGGTTAATATCGGTCTATTCTAGTTCCTGCAAGTAAAATCAAAACTCCCAGAAATCAAAATTGCGCCCGGTCTGTGAAAAACCCCGAAATTTCCATTTTGAATACACAAGAACCAAAATGGAAGCTCCGACAGCCCTGAATGTAACCCCATTAAATGCCCCTCACAGAGAGTTAGAATACTTACCATTAGTGGATAAAGACTTTCAAATTAAAGACTTAGTTTTCGATGAAAGTCCCCTTCGAAGTTATTGTCGCTACAGAGACGATTATTCGAAAGGTTTGGATGTCATTGGGTTGTGGGAATCCAATTTCCCGAGATATCTCATCCCCTCAGTCCGTATTTTCCCAGAAATTATCCACTACTGTCATTCCAATTATGATCCAACTCAAAGAGTAGTGTTATCCCTGGACCAGAGTATCCTTTTTCCCATTACTCCTCAAGCTATTAATACAATGCTCCATTTTGAACCTGATCAAAACCTTACTCCCTTGTCCATGGAAGAACTACTTGAAAAGTCTACTCAGTTGTCCCAAGAAAAATTGAAATGCATTTGCCAGACCTCTATGTTACCTGAACATCAACCTAAGGGACCTCCTCCCTATGGTTTTGCTTATTTTACTAATTTAGGCAAGCTCATCCTGAATATGATATCCTTTGTGCTGGGTTTTAATACTAGTGAGTATGTTGATGAATTAACCCTAGTATTATTATCCATCTTCACTCTTGGACAGCCTCCTGCTGTAAAATATGACTTTGCATCTTTCATTGCCAATAAAATCCATGACCAGTTCATGAGGCTAGATAATGAGAAAGTGTTTAAATATTCCTCAGTCATTTACCATCTCATCATCTATTATCAATCAGAGAAGTTCCCTTTTCTTGTTCAAAATCTTGATGCCAAGGGAAAC